>OZ025290.1:406659903-406988903 GCA_964019185.1 Maratus speculifer | reverse complement strand
AAAAATTCCTGTGCGTTCGGTTCAAAAATTTGCTGGAGACCTTGCGACATCTTCTCGCATCAGAGTAATACCTCAAACAATAAAAAATATTCTTCTCAATGCAGATTTAAAAGGAAGAACCTCAAGGGAAAATCCATTCATCAACGAAACAAATAGGCGAAAACGCATAGTATTCGCTTTCGCATACAGAAGTAAATCATTGTATTTTTGGAAAACAGTAATTTTTTCTGATGAGGAAAAATTCGGAATTTTCTTACCATCAAGCATTCGAAAAAATTGGCGTAAAAATAAAACTGTTCTAGATCCAAAACGTATACCTCAAACTATCAAGCATGTTGGGGGGAATATTATACTTTTGGGGTGTATAGCTTCTAATGGAGCAGGACATTTAAAATTTTTTGACAATGGAAGGACAGGTTTAACATACAGTGATGTGTCGCGCCATAATTTATTAAACTGTGCCAAGAAATTATGCATAGAGGAAGCTTTTCACTTTCTGCAGGATAATGACCAAAGCATACTGCTGTGATCACCAGCACATGCTTACGACAATACTCGAAGACGACTGGTAATTCCTCTAAAATCTCTAGACTTGAATCCAGTAGAAAATTTGCAGATGCTATTGGATGCAAAAATCCGAAAAAAAAATATGTATTAGTAAAAAACAGTTTTAAAGAAGCTCTTATTGTGTCATGGAATAACATTAACCAGACCACTACAAAAAAGTTGGTGGAATCTATGTCATACGATCTAGAAGTAGTCATAAACGCTAAATGAATTCGCACAAAATATTAATTTGTATCATTTTACTAAATTTTCCTTAATTATATTACATTAAGATAGTGTACAAATACTTTTTTTGCATTATAATTTTGTATATTTGTTTATTATAATGTAAAAAATCGATTCGTTTAATTTTGTTTCTGCTTCTATAATATTATAATGCATTAAATTAATGTATTACAGTATTTTTTGCTTAAATCTTTTGTTTAATTTCATTATAATTTAAAAAAATGAAGTGTACAAATACTTTTTTTGCCAACTGTAGGTTTGTTTTATTACTGTCTCATATCTCCTTGTCAGTGGAGAAGTATGGGAACTATTTAGAAACTTACAATTTCTTTAATTATAAAATACCTTTTTCATGTTATGTTTATGTATTGTTCAGGGAGATTAAAAAGTGTTTAACCTTGCACTCTATAAATTGAAATTTTAGTTTTTGTGTCAAACAAAGTTTATTTTCTGTAAAAAGTGTCCCACACCACTCCATTCTCCCCTATAGCTACCTACTTTTAATAACCAATATTTTTGTTTCATGAAACGCTTTTGTTTGAATCTTAATCCTTAACTCCAGTTAAATTTCACCGACCACTGCAATATTCAGTTTTGACAGTATTTGTCAGGTACCCTTTATACAACCCAAAAATCTATTTTTCAAATAGTTTCCAAGTAAATATGATTTTTAGTAACGTTAAAATAAAATGCATACAAAAATGCCCATTAGAAGAGAAATTATGTCTAATACACTTTAAGCTTTTCATACATGATCAACGGGTGATTTAATATTTTAACACGAAGTAACTTGCAAAAACAATTACATCAACAGTTGGATGATTTCAACTTTTAGAGCATGTACAGTAGGTAGGGGGGGGGGGAGATATGCACTTCCTTAAATTTTTATTTTTAATGAACACATTGGTCTAAACTTATGTAACGAATGATTAAAATATTATATTAGGACCTTAGGCATGGGTCACGATCAATCAATATGTAGCCAAATTGTAATTTTCAAAAAGCATTGTTTTGCATATCTTTGCCCCATCGGTAGGGTAAAAGAACTCAGTAATGAGGCAAAGTGCGCAGTGCGTATTTCTCTCGAGAGCCCATTTCTCCTGAAACGAATGTGTTATGTAAAAGCATTAATAAACTTCTCTAGTATTTTTATAGTCAAACTGAAAATTATAAATTAAACCTAAAAAATAGCAATCTGGGAGATGGTAAATAGCAGTTAACCTCTAACTGTTCAGACAAAAATTGTTCCAAAAATAATATGATCGGTACTCGAGACCGCTTGATCGTAGAATGAAGAAAAGTGTTGATTGACTCATAAAATTATATGTATGCACTAAACTTTATGTAAAAACCTATTATAATAAAAACGCTTTCATTTAGAAGTCTCTAACAATTCTACTAAGAAAACAAACGAATCAAAATTAAACTATAACGAGAGTTTTTTAACTGAAAATTACAAGCTAAATTGTGAAAACTAAATATAGAAGCTATCTGTGAGGCCGTTAACAGGAGTTAAGGGTCAAGACTTAACAGAAAAATATATCATGAAACAAGAATATTGGTTTTTAAAAGTTAAGTAGATACTTAGGTTTTATGTTAAAAAAAATAGAAAAAGGGGAAAAAAGTTAACTAGCTTATTTTGGTTAAATAGCTATTATATTTTATACAAAAACAACAAAGAAAAAAAATAGTGTATAGAGCTTTCAACTACGTAATTGTAAAAATCTTTGAAACTTGTGTGCATTTTTGAGCCAAGACAAATGCATACATTTACCCCATTTTGTAGTATTTTGCTTAACCGGCTACCTTTAATTTAAAACAAATGCGATCAAGGTTATCTACAAGATATATAGAAGCTAAGAGCTGAATTTTTTGGATTTGTAAAAATTCAAGATATTATCGGCAAACAAATAAAGTGAAATTTTAAAAATACTAGATCAAAATTCGAAAATTTAAACTTGTCTCATTTTTTCGGCATGAAGTGTTACTTTTTTGATATGATTTTAATACACAATTACTACACATGTAATCAAACTGCTACGTGGCGGTCATGATTGTACAAACATCGTTTCATGTTAAATCAGCCAGTGCGAGATGGGGGCGGGTGAAAATAGGTACTAAGGATGAGCTCCAGTGTATTTCTTCTATAATCTTCTGTAGGGGAGAGTGAGGAGTAATGGGATATTTTCGTAAAATAAGAAAATCAACTTTGTTTGACACAAAAATTTAAATTTATAGAATGCAAATTAAAGCACTTTCTAATGTCCTTGAACAATATAGAAACATAATTTGCAGAAACTATTTTATAATTAAAGAAATTGTAAGTTTTAAAATGTGACCAATACTTCCCTACTATTAGGGGAGGTATGGGGCACCCCTAAAACGAAGCCATAAGCCACAAATAGTCTAGTGTCAGGTAGATATACAAAATAAGAAAGATTGGAGATTTTTAATAACAGTTTCACAACATCAAATAACAGTACCTTCATCAATAAGAGGAAAATTCATATTGTGATCAGAGGTCACCTAAAAATTTACCAGTTCAATTCATTTACAACTTGAAGGAAATTAATATATTTATAATGTTATAATTAATATACTACCCACTAAAAATATTTGCATGTTAGTAATTTACATCAATCTTATTAAAAAGAAGGAATTAGACATATCTTTTTTCTCCTACTCTTTTTTATTTGCAACTTCTTGCATAAACAAAAAAAGCTGCTTTTTGGCATTGTTTAAATTATGCATAACATACAGTATAATGTTCGATAAATAAAGACATTATTATATCTACTCATAATCAAGTCATTAATAGGCGAAAATCTTAAAGTATATGAAGAAAATTTACATTTGATTCTTGAAATTATCTTTTTCTTTATACGATTGCAAGCTTATGTTGATCAGCACTTTTTCAACTGAAGATTGGCGTACCATTGGTTTATTTAGTGTGTGATTTATGAAGTATTTAAAATGATACATGAAGAGGGGCCTACTGTCCAATTGTTCTCACTGTCCCATTCCACCCCACTCTCCCCTTTAGAAATTGTTAAAAGTGTTGTGATGTGTTTTCTCATATTTTGCGAATAAACTTTGTGTTTTCTTCGAAAAAGAAGCGTTTTATGCTAAAGTTTTAATTTTGATAACCTAGGATTAAACATGAAAAATTAAGTGCAAAACCTAAAGGAATATGACAATCGTAAATTCTTTTGTGAGTTCTTGTAAATAAACAGTTATATACACCTTTTTTAATACCAAACATATCATAATAAGCTTGGATAGCATAATCGGACTTTGTTCCAGGATTTTTGTAACTATGGGGCTTGGCAAATATAACGTTATCATTTTAGGAAGGAAGGGGGGGGGGGTCTGGCACACGATATCGTAAGATATTTCTACGGGGAGGAGTGTGGTCTTTTTGATGTCAATATCACTTTTTCATCCAACAAAAATTTTCTCTTTTTATTTGTAACAATCTTTGTTTCAAAATAGCATGTTATCTCTTTTGAGTCTGTTATCTATAATTATGAAAATATAAAGTTATTATTAAAATCGCTAAATTATAAAATTATCTAATTTTGAAATGAAGAATACCTCCACGTTTTGCATCCATATTCTTCTGTCATATGTATACATATATAATCATGGTTCGAGAAATTATATGTGAAGAATATTTGTATTGAAGCTTTTGTTCACTAATAAATAAATGAAAGCGAAAGAATGTTTTCCTCTTACTTTGTAGATTAGAATTTCTATCCCCCTTCCCCATTTTCCGTGCAGGAAAAGTGCAATAAGACAATATTACTGTTGAATGCTTTATCTAAAAAAAACACTATTATAAAATACTTTCTAATGGTAACTACTTTTTAAAAGTGTTTTTCGATAGAAAGTAATGTTTAATTACTTCTCTTCATTTAAATAAATAAATATGCTAAATATAAATGTAACCAGTTTTGTTTATCACTCCAAAAGAGAAATAAATTCTGAAAAAAGAAAAAAATCCGCATTGATAACTTTATCATTATAAGGGTGGTGGTGGTGGAGCGGGGGGGGGGGGGGGATTCGAGAGATAGTGTATGATATGGAAATTGGAGAGTCCAAAACTTCCAAAAAGCTGATAACGTTATATATGCATAACCCCTATGTTAAAATATATTCTTATTTTATGTCAATTTGTATTTTCATTTTGAACTTTTTTTTAATTTAGATCCGCCGAAAAATAATAAGAATTGTTATGAGTGATGTATAGAAACATTTAAGCAGAGAAATTTAGAAAACAATTGCTAGAAGAAACTGACAATCAAACTAATTAACTACTCACGGAATTCAACTGATCCCTGCAAATTTTAAAGAATAATCATCCTACTTCTTAGAAGATGTAAGTATGTTTTTTTTCTATGACATGCATTTCAATTATCTTTCAAAATACCCTTTTAGCATATTAGCAAGCAACTAATTCTCTTCTGTGTGATATATATATATATATTAATGGATTATACTCAGACTATATTTTGTACTATTATTTTAAAGATACCGTAATTTCGGGTGTATAAGCCGCGGATCAAACAATTATTTTTGGATCCAGAAATCTTATTTAGTGATTGAAGACAAATATTTACGGCGATCTAACTTGTTATATTTGTTTCTTAAAAATTTCTGGGTCGAAAAAGAATTGTTTTATCTGCGGCATATACACCCGAAATTACGGTAAATACCATTCTGTATAAATTTTAATGATTCATTATTTTATTTTGAATATAAAAAATTTTAATCCAATTACTTATCAGTGATTAAATGGTGTTTTCAATCAGATGATTTTTTTAAATAGTTGATTAAAATCATAATTTTTATAAATGTTAAAAATTAGATAAAGTATAAAAATTTAAAATGGACATAATTTCAAAAGTTTCTGTGGATATTTTGCTTTATGAATGAACAATACAAAACGTGCTATAAATAATTTCCCAGCTAAATTATTCCTTAGACTTGTAAAATATTAAATAAAATAGTTTTGTAAAACGAAATAATTTATCTGGCATAAAATCATTTCAGTTAAAACTGGTACTTAAATCTAACAAAATGTGCTGTATCGTAATTTATTTAACTAATAAAGTCATTCATATTTTTTATAAAATAAGCATAGCAAGTATATATTAAATTTATCCAAGTAAAAAAAAGGTACGTCTTGGCAGAATGTTATTTTCTCAGCCTGCTTTTGCAATTACAAATTTATAGCAAATTGGGATTAATGGAAATTAAAGTGATAGTTAATCAAAAACTTTATTAAAGAAATATATAAGAGAAAAAGAACTAATTGGTATAAAAATTTTAAATATAAAAAAAACCTCTACGGTTGCGTTTGAATGCATGTTTTTATCAAAAAATATTTTGTGTACAAGTTTACATTTAAGCAATTAGCATCATTTTTTTCTAAATACAAATGCAAAACGGTCTGAAAGATTTTTCATTGTTATTTGTGATACTAACTAATGAAATTTTACTTAAGTGCACTTTTTATTAGTTCTGTAATTAACTTATTGGTCGCTCTAGGTCATATTGAAGCTTTGCAACAACCTGCTTCTTTTAAAATTGTCAAAATTTACTTTGATTAGAAAAAAAATAGGGAAATTCACCTTTTGTAGTAACCAGAGATCATTTAACAAGAATTTCTTACATTATGCATTATTTCTAAATCTGTGTGCCCAACACTTTATAAAAATATAGAACTTTATTTAGAAAAAACAGGATTTTGATAAATCATGTTGTCTTTTTTGTAAATTATTAACATTAAAAGCTAATATTACCTTATTTTTTATATAAAAATATTATGTACTTTTTTCTTATTTTATTAATAAAGATATTGCAAATTTATTTTCTCAAGAAACAATGTCTTTTGTTAAAAACTAGTGCCTTTTTGGGGGAATGGCTACATGGCTACGTTTTTTTTGTAGAATGAATACTAAATTATTATTTTAGCAATTAAAATATAAATATAAGTATTGTTTTCTTAGATAATAAATTCATAATTAATTTTATATACAGTTTTAAAAATTTTATGATAAATGCAGTCAATAATTTTAATGTATGTAAATATTAGTTGTATTTAATATGGTTTTACATAATTATTACAAAATATTTTTATATATAACATTGTATACTACTGACTAATGTAAATGATAGCAGTTTTTAGCTCACGGGCTATCATAGCCTGAGAGCTTATGTGCCCGTCCGTTCTGTATGTATGTTCATACGTTCGTTCGTGCGTAACGCGATAACCCATGATAAAAATATCGGATCCACTTGAAATTTTGTATATAGGTATATCCTGATAAGGCGCTTCCCTGATTAGTTTTTGGAGTTCTTTCGATATGTATAACAGGGGGAACGGTGGGCTCATGCCTCTCCCCTTAATTGTTAGAAACGGGATTTTCATGCAGAATTAACAGTTTTCATTCAAAATTTAGATATAGGATCATTCTGATGAGGCGATTCCGTGACTGTTATTAGGTTTTCATTGAATAAGTATAAACAGGGGGAGCGGGGGGCTCATGCCCCTCCCTTTAATTGATATAAGCGGGATTTTCATGCAGAATTAACAGTTTTCGTTCAAAATTTAGATATCAGAAAATTCTGATGAGGCGAGTCCGTGGCTGTTATTAGGTGTTCATTGAATAAGTATAAACAGGGGAAACGGGAGCTCTAATGCCCCTCCCCTTAACTTGTATAAATGTATTTTTCAAGCAGACTTGTCAGATTTCGTTCAAATATCTGAATAGTTTAGGAAGTTTAATGGTTAAGTATAAAAGAGAGGAATAACTCTTCTTAAATTATATAAATGCTAAATGGGTTTTTATTAAGAATTATCCGATTTGCTCTGAATTTTAGATATAGATTTTTATATGATAAAGCATGTCCTTGATAATTTAGGAGGTTCAATGATTAAGTATAAAAAAGGAAAAAGGGGAGAGCTGTTTCCCCTTCTTAATGTTTTTTTCGAACGGAATTAACGAAAATACAAGGCTGTAATCTACAATTAGTATGCGTAGCCTGTGAGCTCAATGCCGTCAGTTTAACTGGGCAATATTCTTTTTATTATAATTATTGTAATCACTAAAAATTATAATGAAAGTTTTAAAACATGTTTTTTGTTAGCAATTAGGGATTTAATAGTTTTGGGAACCTAATTGTTTCTGGTTTTTACTTCTGGAGGGGGAGGGGATCATAAAAATCAGATTTTTTTAATGTAAAAAAACATGATTCTTTAACCATATTTTTCACCAAGAAAAGGTGCAAGCTGAATTTTGTTTGCACTCTCTTAAAGTTTTGGGCGGTTTTCTTGCTAAGAAATTCATTTAAAATCTGGAAAAAAAAAAAAAAAAAAAAAAAAAACACTTCCGTGGCATAAATATATTATTAAACTACATTTAATTTAGATAATGCGATTAGAAATTACTTCTGGCATTTGCTTTACAAAACATGCCTATAAGCACTATCTCTTGAATAAGAAGGTATATTGTGTCCGAGTATTGTCTAATTATTTTGACATGCTGTCAAAAGACAATAACACTCAGAAATGTTGGGGAATTTTCTAATTCACAATTTCAATATCGTGAATGCCTTCAGGACATTCTTTTTGTGCCAGTTGAGCAGTTTTAATGCAACATATGTAGCATTCATAAAGCATATTTAATATTTCTTATGTGTTATTGTACCATGTACCGACAGATTTTATATTTTTATTTAATAAATGACAAGCATGTCAAAATTTTTAAAATACAACTTTTTCGTTATCATATGGTTCTACAAATACATTTTGTATGAAACTATAGTTGAATAATGACAGTAATTTACGATTTCTTAATGTTATATCAGCATATTGACTTTTCTATAATAGTATATTTATTTAACTTTTTATGTTAACATTCAGTTTTCTTCTTTAGGTGCAGGAGGAAACACAAATTAGAATTAAATATATTGTGAGCCTTCTTTACAGTGAAGGTTCAGTTAAGTCAGATGAGGAACCAGAAGCACTACTCCCACATCCAATTGTGGGATACTCAACAATTATATGTAAAGGAATTGAAAAATAAGAGCCAAGTTCTCATAGGAGAATTATATTTTTTGATGTTGCGTTTTGTTTATTTCGTATTATTTCGTATTTTATTTAATTCATGTGTTATTCAGTATTCAACACTGAGTTTAAAATGCATGCTTCTTTGCAGATATTACTGACTATATTCATGCATGAGGAATTCCAATTACATAACTATACAAATTATGTAAGATTTGTAAAATGTGTCACATTAAAAAAATGTTTACAAATATGTTATTGTAATGAATGCATTAATTTGTTGTTTAGAAATAAAATTTATTCATATTTCAATGTATCTTGTCATTTAATGATATTACACTTATTAGTTGTATAAGTATGCATGAAGCATTTATAATAAACTGGCAGCTCATAATGCTTTCTAAAGAAATATAGCTTCCCTTTTGTTTCCATTTATTTTCTTCTTTCAGAAAATGTCTTTAGACATCTCTATCATCAAATACTACTACGTACTTAAAAATGTGAAATCAGCTCACAATTATAGTTGATATGTCCAAGATGCATTTTTGAATAAATTCATATCGTTCAATCGCAAGAAAAGTGACAAATCTCGCACAAATTCATTTTGAATATTATTCCACTAATAGTTGTGTTATAGGTGCGACTTACTACACAAACATTTTCATACGTGTAGATATGCAGAAAATTACTTTCTTATGCTATATGTCCATTTATGACAACATAGGAGAGGTGGTTTGTGTGGGGAGGTAAAACTGCCCAACCTTCCAAACCTCATTATACAACTTCATTTTTAAGTGTTTTATGCTTTTATGCACGTTTACTTTCCTGCGATCAGATTTAAATGCTATAATTTCATGTTACAAAAAAAAGAAAAAAAAAGCAAACTTCTCTTTTGCCTATGTGAAATTTTATTTTCGTCCAGATGTGACCTTTTCTTGTGGGTGAACGATATGTTAAGGTGTGTATGTCATCTCTGTTGTATATGTAACAATTTTAGTTAGAGATTCTACTTGGATTCTACTATTTCTTATTGAAGTAACCACAGTAGAATCATACTAAATTCCCACATCCATCTTTATGTATCTTTAAGCAAATTTAGAGTTTGAAAAGTGTGACCTATCAATAATTTAATTTTTCTTTTTAATATTTAAATTTGAAACATACCTCACAAGAAGATAAAGTATTAAAAAATGTGTTGTGTACGTTAATGGAGTATAAGTCTAAAAAAGAGACATATCAAAGGAAGAAGAATCCTATTGATCGCTGATAACTGTATAGCGCATTCATAAAAATAAGAATAAAAGGTACAAAAAAAAAAAAAAAAATTCCTTGAATGAGAAATTCAAGGTAAGAAATTAATTTTGTTTCAGATGTTACAAATGTTTTTCTGACATAGAATCAGTTACTGTGCAGTGTTTCAAATATATAGAAGATACTTGTTAATAAAATTCTTATCAGTTGAGAATTTAAAGAAACTACGTAAAGAAAATGTCAAAAAAAGAAAAAAATTGCAAGACTACTGTATTTCTACTTCTAATTTATAAGCATATTTATACATGGTTCGTAAGCATCAGGGGATGCCTGGGATTTTAGGCGGTTTTTCACCAGAAAATTCGCAAAGTACTGATTTCTATATCTAATAATTGAATTTTCCCCATTAAAAAAAGGCAAATATTACTTTACATTCTGGTTCAATATCCTTGAAGCGTACGAACCCTGTTATAGAAAACGAACAGAAAGTATTTCTAATTATATACAGGTTTTCAAATCATGTATAGTATTATATGAGGCACAGTGCTTACTTATAAATACGGAGTGTAGTCCTTAAAGGTTGTAAATTTTATTTGCCTCAGTTACATCGAAATTCTATTTAAATGTGAAATATTTTTTATAAACTTACTAATGGTACTTTATTTAAATTGTTTCTTTTGGACTTCTTTTTTTTTAATTTAACTGAAAACTGTTATACTTATCTGCTCATTTAGCTCCATTGCTATAATGCTAATTTTAAATCGATATTATTATCCTATTTAAATACATAAAATGAAACTTTTGTCAGATTTCTCATGCATAACATACAAATATTCATGGAAATTGCTGTGGTAATACTGAAACACATGTCGGGCCATATTGCTTATTTTGCATCAAAATATTTTGATACATGACGAAAACACCTCTCAAGGTATTTTTAAAAAGTAAAAATTCAACTTCATATCGAAAGAATACCGTAACAACAACTCTAATTAATATAACTTTTAGTTAAAAAATGGAATACAACTATAAACCATTATTAAGCCACTGCAAAAATTTTATAGTTGCATATAACTTTTGATAAGTATAAATAAAATGTTAGATAAAATAAAATAATAAATAACAAATTACTGCATTGACTCTTGCAAAATTGCAAAGAATTTTTCCTGCGTGAGTACAAAAACTGCTTTAAATACACTACCGAAAAGACAGATTTGAATACTAAGAATTTTTCTGACGGTACCTTAATAAAGTTACCAGAAATATTTTGCTAAATTACATAAAAATTTTTGGGTGCAATACTAAAAAAATTGCTGTAAATATACTGTAAAATCTGTCTCAAATTTGCAAAAAAATTCCTAGTAAATACACTAAAAAATTCTTTGTAAGTTTACTAAAAAATATTAGAAAATTCGCAAAATATTGTTTAGTAAACGCACTAAACAATAGTTAGTACGTTTACTAAATAATTCATTAAAAAAATTCATTAGTGAATTTTCGAAAAATTCTTTAATAAATTCCCAAAACAATAGCTAGTTACTTTATTAAACATTATTTAGTAAGTTTACCAAAACTAATTTGAGAAATATCCTTAAAAATCGTTCATAAATTTACTAAACAACATTTAGTTAAATGTACAAAAAATTCTTTGGTAAGCTTCCTAAATGATCGTTAGTAAGTTTACTAAATAATGTTTAGTAAATTTTCAGAAGATTTATTAGAAAACGCCCTAAAAATCATTAGTATGTTTACTAAACAATATTTAGTAACGCTTACTAAAGCAACTTTTGTAATCTTACATGATTTTCTTTTGTTGCGGTTACATAAAAAGTTCTAGGCATCCCAGTTTCCTAGAAAATGTTTAGTAACCTTACAGATTTTTTTTTACAGTGTACTGAAAACGAGTATTAATTTAATTTATGCAGAAGAGCATAACTTTGTTGATACATTCCAATAAGTTCGGTAAATATAATTCGTACTGTGCACTATGTATTGCAACACATTTATTGTTTCCAATTCAGATTTTCCATTAATATTGCGTATTTTAAATATGCCACTATATTGAGTTAAAAGTGAAATACAGCTTGAAATAATTTGTTAACTAAAAATTGCTATTAAATTTGTGTCTAAATTTGTTTCTTAAGGAACAAAAACACTATAACGCATTTATTTATTTTTTTATTTATTACAGATAATGACATACAGAATATTTCAACATCATTCTTTTATAAAATTTATATTTATTAGGTATGGAGTTACTAGGTATTAAATCGGCAGAGTAATATTCAGATATCCTTCATTTGTGCAACTCTTTAAAAATATGTTTTATTTCATTAAAAAAAGTGTGGTATAGCATTTATATCCCTGTAAAACTAAATTACATACAAATTACCTTTAGACCAAATTACCATAGATTTTTTAGTTAAAAATTATACAAAGCTATATTTCACTTTCTTCTTACTATAGCTTTCATATTTAGAACTCATAAGTATAAATGAAAAATCCCAAATTATTGCAGTTATCATGTAGCAATGTATAGTGCATAGTGCAAATTATTATTACTGCGCTTATTGCATTCTATCGATCAAACAAAATTATGCTCTGTTTCATATAGCGAATTTTTACACAGATTAAATAACAAAAAAAAAATCTTAAGAAGATAAAAATATTTCTAAACAGAGTTTTTTTAAATTAAAAATTCCAATTTGTTAAATAAAATTAACTTTCAGGATCATCTATGCAGCCACATTCGTTACTTTAAGAAAACTGAGCACAGTTAATTTGCTTAAATGTTAATCAATTAATAATCAGGCTATAGAAATAATATCTATGATATACATTCTCAATATATCAATTTTTTTATCTTTACAACATTCATACTCGTTAAATTTTTTATATGATACATCAATGACAATTTATTTTGATGAATTATTTCTTACCAATATGACCATTTTACTCAGTATGCTTCGTTTGCTTTTATAACCATAAAGTCTTCTTCATTATTCATATTATGAAGCTTACAATCAGGATTTGGTTATCTATATTAATGTATATATATATTGGAGGGGGGGGGGGTACATACATCGAATGTATGTTTGAAATTTATTTTCAAAATATCATTAAGTTTGATATATTTTTTTATATATATATAGATCAAAAAGATAATATCCAAATGACATGAAATTTCGTTTTTGTTTTTAGTTTGAACAAAAGTTTTCAAATATATTGTCAAGATTTGGTACAGTCTCTGAACAGAAAAAAAGTTTTGGCTGTTTTTAATTTGTATATGGACTTCTAAACAAATTTTATGTTCATCATTTCAAATTAGACTTAATTTCCAATCGTTTGGCAATAATAAGTTTTTTCTTAGATTATATTTTACAGAATTAATAGAGAGTTTTTAATTATTTTTCTTTCTACGACTGTACATTGTTCTAAATTAAATTGTTTACCTGAGTAAATACAAGCATTTAAAAAAAGCTTTTTTTTTCTAATACGACACTTATTTTTCTTTTATTATAAAAAGTTTTTTTTAAAGAATAGTGGTAATTTCCTATCACAATTAAAAAATCTGATTTTTCTAGTCAATATTTAACACTTAAAAAATGATTCATAATTTAATTTAATCTTAGAATAAACATCAATGCAAAATAAATTAGATACTTCTGTATCACATATAAAAAATACTTTACAAAAATTGATTTATCGTTAAAAGCATTTGTACAATTTTTAGGCCATACGATTTTTACAATTTTCGTTTTTTCCCTACTTAATATATTGTCGCAAACTCTTTTTTCTGATAACGTTTTAATTCTAAAACGTTTTAATAATAGAAACACATTTTCTTTATTTTTTTTTACATACTTTTTTATACATTTATTTCTTGCGGTGAAAATAATTTTATTTTTAAATGAATTTCTTGTTTTTATAGATCTAACATATGTGTTTTTTGACCGCAAGTGATTATAATTTTTTTTCTTCTTCTGATTATATTTCTACTTACTTTTCATAGGAATGTTTCCAAGAAACTTTTATTTTTTATGTGACACAGAAAAAAGAACTGAAATAAATTTTAAATCGGTTAAAATTATTGTCGCGGTTTTAATTTTTACAACAGTAAACCCCAACACAAGAGATACTAAATGTTTATTCTCTCATATATAATAACTACCTTTACATAAATTTACTTGTATAAAAATAACGTAAATTTTATTCGCTCTTTATCAATTAATAGATGTGCATTATGCGACGTTTTACATAAAATTTAGACTGCTTTTACAACCATTAAAAAAAAACTTTCTTTGTAATTAATAAATATATATTAGCAGCATCTATGAAAATATTTTTCTTAAGTCTAAGACATATTTCATTTTTTTAGAATTTTTTTTTATTGATATAATTAAGAAACACTTTATCCCTTTGAAATAAGAGCAATTAGATGAAATTCTTTTAGAAAAATCATTAAAGAGTAAATCTTTCTTGAGTCATCGGAATTGTTTCCCTGGGTGATTTGAAAGTTTTGTAAAATGAATAAAAATGAATTACGAAATGAAAAAAGATGTTTCTTTTTCATGTAAATATTAACGTTATTTTGAAAAAAAAAAGTAAAAAAAGGATTTTCTTTCTAGCACTTAATTAAAAATTAGTCAATAACAGTTTGAAATTTACATCAATTCTTGATGAAATGTTCTTTTCTCTCATTAAAGAGGTCACGCTTAAATAAGATTGCCTGAAAAAATAGGGTAAACTTTTACAGGTACTTTTTTATGGAGTATAGACAATTCATGGGACTGAATACTTGAATATTTTCTTTTTTTTTTCACACATGTTATTTTTATCTAGAGTATTATCTTTACTAGGACTTCCCTCAGAGGGATTAGACTGAGCGATATTGCTGAGAATACACATTTAATGACTTGCGATAAGTAAAGAAAATGAGATGTTACCTTTAATTGGTTAATTCATTGTGATAAAATATGAGGAAAATAAGCATATTGAATCATAGAATTACAAAATCTTATATATAAAGTTGCATATACTATTTTTATAAAAGAAAAGCAAACCATGCATGGATATAAAATTGGAAATATGCAAAATGTTAAAAGTAATACAGAAAATAAAACACCAAATTTTCCTGATTTGGAAATATAACTCTTTGAAATGATGTCATGAGCATAAACAGAAGCTTCGCACCGATTTGAGAAACTATACATAACATAAACTATTATGTTTGAAGATAATGGAGTGTATTTTATAGGGTGTGAAATCCGTCCGAATAGTTTATAATGTTGAATATCTTTTTTCCACGGATGCAATGAGGCTGTCGGTAAGAGTTATTAAGAGTCCTTTATGCAGTATAAATTGTATAAATCTTTAAAAAATAGCCCCCGTTGCCCCTTTTTGGATCGAATTAAAAAAAAATCAATGTCTAATTCCAGTATTGCTCCCAGGTATGCATACATATTCCAAATTTCAAAGTTGTATGCCAACAGGAAATGGATGAAAAATGGGAAAACATGTCACATATGCACCAGGATACATAATTGGCGTCAAAATGGCAATATTTTACCTGAGATGGTAACTTGGCTTTATTTATTTATTATTTGTTTATTTAGTCATAAAATGTTTATTTACTTTCATTTCCTTTTTTTAATTATATAAAATATTTCTTTTTATAGTTATTAATTATTATTTTATTTACTGTAAGTTCTTTTTGAAAATAGAAAATAATTTAAAAATGTGTATGCAAGCGTTATTTGAAAACGGAGTTTTCACCAAATGGGCTTTGAAAAAAATTGCGCTAAATCTGATGCGCTTGTGGTATCCGTGGCGAAAAGTTAGTGACCAGAATTGACTTCCACACACAAACAAAATATAAGTTAAAAGAAAACATGCAATAAAAATAAATATAAAGGGAAAATGATGTCATAAAAGAAAATTTTTATTTAAAAACATAATTGTTTCTAATTTTCACACGCGAAATACATAAAACATTCTTTTAGCGATAAAAAAAAATCCTAGTAAGAGATTATCACAAAATCTCAAAATCAAAGTTTTTATGACATTTTTTTAATATAAAAAAAATAACAGTTTTATTTTCCTGCATGATTAAATTTTAAAATGTTTTATTGCATTCAATATTTCTGAGTGCGTAAATGATTACTATTTATTCCATGTACTGATTCGGTTATCCGAAAATTTCCAGCCGGTGAAAATCACGCACATCAAATTTCTGTGACGTATGCAAATAAATTGTGCTTTTTTTTATCAGCTTTTTTACTATAACTTTTAAACTATTTGGAAATAATTTTTGGGAGTAGGTGCATTCACTAGGTTACCTTCATAGGTACCTTCTGGTACAAACAGAATCGAAATCCGACAAGTACTTTTTGAGATTTGTTTGACGAAAGAATTTTTTTGTCTTTTAATATCGTTACGTACTCTGAGTATAAGACTTCGCTACGCTCAGACAATTAAGAGGTGAATATAAAAAAAAAAATGTAGAAAATCAAAGAACCGTTTGGCAACGATTTCTGCTAACTTATTCCTTTGAAAACAAGAACAACAAAAACAGAAAAGAAAATAACATGCATGAAGCATAGACTATGATGCACTTTCCAAAGCTTCGGTGTAATGTAACAAACTACACAGTAAAAGATGATTAAGATATTAAGTCTCATTTCACTATATGAAAATGTACAATTCATTTTAAAATCGAATTTCAGTTATTCCCATCTAAAATTGGAAATTTATCCGAATTATAAAGCAGATCTGTATATGATATAGAGATCTGTATCTATTAACAGCATGCATTCCAACATTTAGTTCATTTTAGAGATTTATATACTTCAGAAAAATTACTTTTGCATTTTACTTTAATAAGGAGATGGTATGCGAATACATTTGTGCAGCCCCTCATATGAAGTATAGAATTTCTATATAGAGAATAATATGCGAAAAACTAATTATATTTGAGAACGCATACCTAATTTTAAAACCATCTTCTCCAGCAATTATTATGCAAAGATAATGCTGTAACTGATTTCTTTCCTGTGTCCCTGTACATTATTATAAATGCTCTGTTTAACGTGATCGTAGTGAAATTCGGAGATTTATATCAATTTTAATACATTTGAATTAGTATAATGTCATTAAAATAATCCCTTAACGATTTTTTACCTTACACAATAATTTAATAGGATTATTTTGAGTGTCCCTGTAAATGAATCATTAATCGGACATATTACATATGCAATACCAAACATGCTTATTTAACCCTAAATACGTTTTATCATTATCAAGAAAATCCGAGTATATTTATGGGAGTTAAAGCATGGACAGACTATGTTGGAAAGTGCAAAGATTTACAAATTATAACTAATCTTTGCCTGAATAAATTAATCTATCTCGAACGCACGACAGCGTGAGTTCATTCACTAAAGTAATTATTTCTTTAAATGTCCCTCTATCTTCATAAGTAATTTGCATGATAATTACACTATCAAGTAAAAATTATTCGGATTCTGGTTTTGGACAGGAAACGCATGTTTGAATTTCGATTCATGTAAATCCATTTTTTCATTATTAAAAAATATTATTTGAAAAAAATTTCAAATAAATATGAGTATTACAACATAATTATTCTATTTTTCTTTATTTTATGAAACTTTATCCATCTATTTCGAAATTTCTTTTTTCATATTATGTATTTTTGGTCTACATATACTAATTAGTTAATTAGTTACAAATGTTAAGACACTTATTACAGATGTATGCATTCGAAATTTATTACCGATGTATTGTATTCGAAACTCAAAAAACTGTTACATAACTGTGCTATAAGTTATTTTTTTCGGAATTAAAATCTCATTATATAATGTTGCCTCTTTTCTTATTAAATCATTTTTAGATGCAAGTAATACAATTAATAATAAAAATAAACATGTGCTACAGTAAAATGACAAGTACAAATATATGAATTTCAATAGATGTTCATAAAATTCGTGGTTAGAGAAATCAGGAGCACAAAACGGAGGAAAGGATACAGGGGGGGGGGGTTACCAGTAGAGAAAGACAAAGAATGGTGTCCACTGTTTTGTTGATAAGTTCTCCTTTTATTCATCCTGGAATGAAGCAAGTGTAAAAGACGATATCAGTATTGAAGGCACTGTCTAGCAATAAGCTGTTATTAAATACAGTTTAAAAGTAAGTAATACATTTCCATGTTGAATACATAAAGAAAATAACTAATAAATACATAATCAGATGTGTATAGTATATCACATAAAAAATAGGAAAAGAAGTATAGAAATAATATAATTTTTATTCATTGACAACGATATCATAGTGTGTGTGTGTGTGTGTGGGGGGGGGGGGTTATACGGTAATACATACATACTATATAAAAATTATAACTAATTGGCTATATTTCATGTTGTTATTATAATTAAAAATACAATGCATTGATAGTAAAGTAAAGTAATTAAAGTAAAAAAAAATAATTTTATTATTATTTTTTTGCATTCTAAAAGTGAGCCACTAGTGTTTTGCATAAATGTGTGCTCCAAATGTTTCGGACACCAATATTTTATGTTGTTTTTCTGGTGGGAATTAAGATATACGATTAAAATATCTCAAAATATCTCGGGCAGTTTGAGATCCCAGTACATTAACGAGTATTGACATTTTTTATTGACAGGATATTTCCTTAAATATTCGTACACTTTTTCAAATAAATACGGTGTTCCAAACTGTCAGATAAGCTTTATAAAAGAGCCCATCAATTTTTGATCCACACATCCAGTTTAAAAGCTCTTTATTTTCCTTTGCTCGTATAGGATATTGTTCAAGACATCGTAACATTTTTCTTTATTTTTGGAGAAATGCTTCTGACAACTTCTCAAAAAGTTTAAAAGAATCAAAACATTAAAAAAATCCTATTTGTCTTTGCATTTTTTATATTTCTACATGTATGATAACGCCAATGCGAAAATTTGTCATATAAATTCAATAGTTTTATTGCATTATTTAATAAAAAGGCCCAATAGTTCAAAAAAATTGAAAATTTTGTAAAATTATTTTTGTTGAATGTGCTATAGGCCTCTATTATAAATAACGCAATATAATTTGTTAAATATATGTACAGAAGAAATATCATAATATATATATATATATATATACAGGGTGATTGTAATTTTTTTTACAATAAAAGAGGGGTGATAGTACACATCAAGACAAACAATATTAAATAGGAGATCAAGGGACCTAAACGTTTTCCAAAGAAGATAGCCGCCATTAAAGTTTAGGGGTCAAAATTTCAAATAAACATAAAAAATGGAAAAATTGGTCGATTGATTTGCGGTTTTCACTAAAATTATTCTTTATGTCGGCATTTTCTTGAAATTAAATTATAAAGATAAATTTCAAAAAATGCCGATAGAGGGCGCTTTAGACATTGGAGTAACGAACAACTAATTTTTGCCGGTATTTTTTACATCTCATTAAATGTTTTCGTAAGCATAGACTCAAACTTAAATTTTGAGCTCAAAATCTGAAAATGGGAGTGTTTAAGTAGCACAAACTGAACTGTGTTCAGAGGGTTCAAATTTCAAATGATTATAAAAAAAACGGAAAAATTGGTTCATTGATTTGCGGTTTTCACTAAAACAATTCTTTATGTCGGTATTTTCTTAAAAATAAATTATAAAGATAAAGTTCCAAAAATGTAAATAGAGGGCTCATTAGACTTTGGCGTAACGAACAACTATTTTTTGCCGTTATTTTTTACATCTCATTAAATGTTTTCGGAAGCTTAGACTTAAACTTAAATTTTGAGCTCAAAATATGAATAGTAGGAAGTAGTTAAGTAGCACAAACTGAACTGTGTTTAAGGGAGCGGGGGTTGTTCAAATTTAAAATAATTATAGAAAATGGAAAAAATTGTCGATTCGTTAGCGGTTTAAAATAAAACTATTCTTTAAGTCAGTGTCTTCTTTAAAATACATTTTAAAGATAAATTTCAAAACATTCCATTAGAGGGAGCCTTAAACTTCAGGGTAACCAACAATTAATTTTAACCATTATTTTTTTGTTCTGATTATATGCTTGCAAAAACTTATTAAATGTTTTCGGAAGCTTAGATTTAAACTTAAATTTTGAGCTCAAAATCTGAATAATTAGGAGTAGTTAAATAGCGCAAATTGAAGTGTCTTCCAGGAGTTGAAATTTAACCCTCCCCCCTCCTCGAACACAATTCAATTTTTCGCTACTTGAACACTCCCAACGATTCAGACTTTGAGCCTAAAATTTAAGCTTATGCATTTGAAAGCATTTAATGAGATTAAAAAATTGCAGTTAAAATAGTTGTATGCTACTCAAAAGTATAAGTATCTGCAATTTGTGAAATTTATTTTTAAAATTTATTTTCAAGAATATGCCCATTTAATAATTTTAGTGAAAATCGCAAATGAATTGACCAATTTTTCCGTTTTTTATAATCATTTGAAATTTGAACCCTCTGAACACAGTTCAGTTTGCCTGCTTAACCACTCCAAACTATTCAGATTTTGAGCTCAAGATTTAAGTTTATGTCTAAGCTTACGAAAGCATTTAATGAGACACAAAAAATAACGGTATAAAATAGTTGTTCGTTACTCCAAAGCCTAAAGCGCCCTCTATCTAAATTTTTTGAAATTTATCTTTATATATATTTTTTTAAGAAAATACCGACATAAAGAATTGTTTTAGTGAAAACTGCAAATCAATGAACAAATTTTTCCGTTTTTTTATAATCATTTGAAATTTGAACCCTCTGAACACAGTTCAGTTTGTGCTACTTAACCACTCCCACTTTCAGATTTTGAGCTCAAAATTTAAGTTTGAGTCTAAGCTTAGGAAAACATTTAATGAGATGCAAAAAATATCGGCAAAAAATAGTTGTTCGTTACTCCAATGTCTAAAGCGCCCTCTATCTAAATTTTTTGAAATTTATCTTTATATATTTTTTTAA
The DNA here is from genome assembly GCA_964019185.1 of Maratus speculifer. Classification (NCBI taxonomy): domain Eukaryota; kingdom Metazoa; phylum Arthropoda; class Arachnida; order Araneae; family Salticidae; genus Maratus; species Maratus speculifer. The sequence continues at coordinate 406,967,781 of OZ025290.1, read as the reverse complement.
GAAAATACCGACATAAAGAATTGTTTTAGTGAAAACTGCAAATCAATGAACAAATTTTTCCGTTTTTTTATAATCATTTGAAATTTGAACCCTCTGAACACAGTTCAGTTTGTGCTACTTAACCACTCCCACTTTCAGATTTTGAGCTCAAAATTTAAGTTTGAGTCTAAGCTTAGGAAAACATTTAATGAGATGCAAAAAATATCGGCAAAAAATAGTTGTTCGTTACTCCAAAGTCTAAAGCGCCCTCTATCAGCATTTTTTGAAATTTATCTTTATTATTTAATTTCAAGAAAATGCCGACATAAAGAATAATTTTAGTGAAAACCGCAAATCAATCGACCAGTTTTTCCATTTTTTATGTTTATTTGAAATTTTGGTCCCTAAACTTTAATGGCGGCTATCTCCTTTGGAAAACGTTTAGGACCCTTGGTCTCCTATTTAATATTATTTGTCTTGATGTGTACTATCACCTCTCTTTTATTGTGAAAAATATTTGGAATCACCCTGTATATATATATATATATATATATATCACATAGAAATTTATGTTTATTAGCATCAAACCATGGACCTTTCCCGCAGTACCTTTTTAAAATCGGAAAGACATACTCCACAAGATGTACCTGTGGAAAAATAGGTTCCTCTTTGCATTATATAACTGAATGCTCTTTAACTTCAACTTATCATATTATACGATCTCAAAATATACCCCTTTCATCATGGTTCCAAATGATATTAAAACAACCTGCACTAGTTTAAAAATTTATAGACTGTATAACATTATTGGAAAGAAATCAAGGGCTTTTTCAAATGCCACCATTGGATTTAATAGATGATGAAGAAATTTAGAATATCATAAGAACATTTTTAAATAGAACTCTAACCTACTAAATTATCATTAGCAAAATTAACAAGATTTACATTATCATCTTTTTGTTCTTAATCTATAACTCTTACTTAGATTTTTCTGTTTATTTTATTTATCCATTCAACTATCTCTAAATTTTCTTAACCTATTGCTATTTTTTTGAGAGCTAAGAAAATTTATCATCATTAAGTATTATTTAAGTTAGAAATATGATTATTGCAACTTCTGGTTATGAATATGCTCACAGGTTTATCTTAATTAATTATATTGTACATATAATTTTGTATTTTTCACTGTGAAGAATTCTTCAATTATGTTTACTTTTTGAGCACTCACTGAATAGCTAGGGCTACGCTTTGTCATTGTGTTTAAATGATATTCTTTCATTTGTTACCTAATGTATCTTTGACGGCGATCTGGGGCCATTCATTAGTGTCTCTGGTATCTCCTGAGTCCGTATACTACGGAGATTCTCCTTTCCTTTTGGCATTTCTGTCTTAGTCCATGTTCGGCTTTTAGCATAGTTATTTCACCCTGTTATGTGGGGCTTGTTAAGCTCAAGCCATTTGGTAGGCCTCCCTACCTAGCTGAAACTGAAACTGAAACTCTATATATATATGTGTGTGTGTATGTATATATGTCGCCCAATCCACGAAAAAATGGACATGAGGATGAAAATTTAAATTTCTTTAAATATGATTGAAATTTTGCATATTAACTGTTAAGAGTGTACTATTTCATATTTTATCAAAAAACAATTAAATTTTTGTCATTAACATACTTATTTTAATTAATAAAGTGACACTATGACTTTGTAAAATAGACTGCGGCAAAAGTCTTTACGTTTCATGGTCTCGTACAGCTGAACAAACATTCTGAAAATCTTCAAACTTGGATATATATGATCTGACAGCTATTATTGATAGTTTTTGTCTGCAGAGAAGTATTCATATTCACTAATCTTCATTACAAAAGGTAAGCATATTTAATTACTCTTAATTATTGTGTCACACCCGCAACAAAAAGTTACATTTATATCTCTGCAGAAAAATATTTTTGATTTAAAGTTATGAAACTTTATATTCAAAAATAGTTTATTAAGATACTTTGAATTACAGACACAAAAGAAATTAATTAATATTTTAATTATAATTATTGAGCGTTGCGGGCGTGACATGTCCCTGTTGCGGGTGTGACATTTAATTAAAGTCACACCCACAACGTCTTTTAAAATTGATTACACATACATATTTGAACAAATTACATGTAAATTTATAAAAGAATAATATGCTGGAAAACATGTACTTGGCAGCTTTAACTATACCCTTTGATTTAATAGAGGGAATTCCAGTTAATAAATAAAATTTTGCATCATCTGAGCATGTGACACTGTGTGCAGATGATTTATTCAGTTTGATTGATAAAATTGTTGCTTTACTGCAAGAAAATAATTTTATTAGTGATATATGATTAAAAAATTAATTTAAAAGGTAAGATTTTTATAGAAATTAAAAAAAGAAAATTACGAAACAATATTTTAGCAATTTTCTTTAAATTTTTTTATTTTGTTTTGTTTTTTATATACATTTTTTTTGTTATTTGATAGCATTTATCTAATGTATATATATTTAGTTTTTTAAAATAAGTAAATCAATATTAGGGGAAGATTTTTTTTTTCTCTTTTAATTCAAATTAAATAAAAAGTAGAAGTAAGAATAATAGAAACTGTTAAAATGTTTATTAAGTTAGCATAAAATATATATAGTCAGTTTGAAATTAACCAAAATTTAACATAATTAACTTTATGTAAGATTAGAAATTTCAAGGGATAACTATTAAAAATTTGTTAAGCTTATATTTTTGGACTGGAAGTGCTAGATTTATTCCATTTACACATTAATTTCTTCTCTTTTGCAGAGAATGAAGAGTACAGAAAGATCACGATATCATTGAAAAAAGATTAAGGAAAACCCTTTTAAATATGAAGCATATCTACAACAAGTGAAGGAAAGAGACAAAGCAAGGAGAGAAAAGAAGAGACTATTTAAAAAAAAATCATGGTAAAGGATGGCAATCCTTTTGCATTTCATCTCATGGTAAAGGAGTTGTCGATGGGGTTGGTGCAGTTGCCAAGAAAATGGTAACACTAGCAACGCTCTGCAACTATAAATTCAGCTTCAGATTTTACCATGTGTGTAGAAAAAGTCCTAAAAATATAAAAGAACTTTGCTGAATGTGAAATTTCAGAAGATATTGTGAAAATGCTTCATGAATGCTGGCACCAAGCACATTCGGATCTCAACATTCAATCGATACATCATGTTGTTTCTATTGACGTAGGAACAATTAATGTAGCAATAACTTCAGAAAGTGATCACAAAATAATGTGTTTGTTACCACATTTTGTCAAAAATATAATATCCAATGATAAGAGTGCAGTTGGAAATTGTTTTGTTCTCCCCATTTAAAAAAAAAGTGAAAACTTTGAGGGACAAATAAGACAAATGAATGGGGATATTATAGAATTAGAGTATCGGAATAAAAATCAAGAAAATGTGTATATTTGGCTCAGTCAGTTAGATGTATCCATTCTTTGACAAGGATATAATATCCAATGATGAATGTGCAGTTGGAGATTTTGTAGAAGTTGTTTTATTCTCGACATTAAAAAGTGAAATCTTTGATGGACCAATAAGACAAATGGATGGTGACGATATAGAATTAGAATGTTTGAAAAAAATTTAAGAAAACGTGCATATTTGGTCCAGTAAGTCTGATACATCGTAGGAAAAAAAAAGAGCATTTTTGTAAAAAAGCTACCACCACCAGAAATTATAAATTCAAGATTGGAAATGAATTTTTTTTTTTTATTTTCCTCTCCAGATATTATAATTGTAATATTGATTAATTCTTTAATTTAAAAAAAATCTGCCTTGAAAATATTTGTGTATGTCATTATTTTATTGGCTATACAAGTCACACCCGCAACAGGGCGTCACACCCGCAACGAAAATTTTGAATATTTTCCACAAAAGCAAGAATTGAGTAAGTAATTTAATTTTTTCATAGAATAATTATTTATGTATTACTGTCTAATATATAAAAATATCAATTCACTCAGTTGGCATAATTCACAGAGTTTTGCATTTTTGCACTTAGAGATGAAAATGCATGTTCTTTTTATGTCACACCCGCAACAGGCGGAAATTATTTTTTTTTAATAAATAAATGATACATCGGACAATTTTCAGATTTGGATAAATGTATGTGTAAGTGGTCTACATTGAAATTCATACAAATTGAAACCACTGCTCAAAAGTTTTTTTGCTGGTGACTAAATTAAGTTGTGTAAATGTCACACCCTCAACTTTGGATTGGGGGATGTATATATATACATATATACTTATTTTAGGATACAAAAAAATTTCAAAGAGAGGCAGATTATGTTCTAAAAATATTGGATTTAATTTTTAATATTTGGAAAAAAATAGTTGTTGTTCTCGGTAGAGAAATGGGAAAGCTAACGTATACCTGAATCTTCTTACCTTATTTAATTTTATTTGTTTTCTGATTGGTTCAAGTTTAATGTCCAAAATCTAAATACTTTAGTTAAAACGATGGCAAAAAAAGTAATAAAAACTTAAAAGAAAATAATAATTCAAATACAAATTGCTATAGATATTTCAAACAAAGTGCATTTTTTACGTACGCAAAGGTGTAAAATTTTGAAATGTGCGATGTTAAGAAGTTGAAAAATTTGCAGTTCCAAAAATTGTAAAACTGAAATTTCACTTAAAATTCGTTTCTGATGTGTCCAGGAATATTAATGTTTAATCCATGTCGTACATAATATGAAGCGTTCAGAAGTCAGTCTGATTAACTCCATCAAATAAAAATGCACGTTTTAAAAAATTAAATTTGTCTATCTTTAATCTACTGCTTTTTATCATTGTTCAAGGAATATGAATGTTTAATGCACGGTATACGTTATATATGACTCATTACAATCATCCTAATATTGATGTTTATTATTATTATTAATTGATATATAAAATTTATTTATAAGTCTTTCAAATATGAGTCTTTGAAAATATCGTTTTCGAAGTATTCGCTGTAATTTTTTTAATTACAATTTATTTATTGTTATTATTATTAATTATTATTTTAATTACACTGTCTTTCAGCGCGTTGCATTGCAAATTGTATTCCTTAAATATATAGCGACGATAAGACGATTTTATTCATGTTGTTATGTCCCAACATAACGTTTATTGTAAAGTGCTCGTACGATTTTTAACAGATGGTAACAGTGTGATACATTTTAATGCCAAAAATTTACTAATCATTTGAGCAGTTTCACAAAGTTTTTACCCAAATGAAATTTGTAAAATTTCTAAAAAATATAAAGGCTGGAGTCGTCTAAAAATAATTCCATTTCAAAAGAAATTTCATATACATTAAAACACATCATTCGGAAATTGTCCTTATTTATCAGAATTGCCAAAATTTTCCATTTATCGCAGTAATGAAAAAAGAACATTTCAGTATTTTTTTTTTTTTTTTTTTTTTTTTTTTTATGTTCCACATATGAAAATATTTTTCATATGCTTGAAATTATTTACATTAAAATCTAACAGAGAATGGGTATATTGTAATTACAGATTTATAATTTATTTGATTTCTTCTATTTTTTCAAAAAGAATGTATATGACGATGATACTTAAAAATTAAACTTATCATGCGGAAATTGTCCATATTTATCAGAATTGTCAAAATTTTTCATTTATCGCAATAATGAAGAAAGAACATTTTAGTATTTTTTTTTATGTTCCACATATGAAAATATCTTTCACATGCTTGGAATTATTTGCATTAAAATCTAACAGGAAATGGGAATATTGTAATTACAGATTTATAATTTATTTGATTTCTTCTATTTTTTCAAAAAGAATGTATATGATATTTAAAATTTTTCGACGTCCAGTTTTTGACTGATTTACACGTTTTAGGGGTCATACATACAAAAAACATGTTTTTTTATGTCTGTTTGTGAATTTGACTGTCTATATGTGACACAAATATTGTGGGCGCTCTATGTCATTACCTAATGTGTGAATTTAATAACATTTATATTCAGTAAATTACCTGATATAAATTGATGTAAATTAGTTTTTGTAAAAATCATTCAACAGTGGCACTACAATGCAACATTTTTTCACGATTTGCGCAATAGCTGTAGCTCAAGAATTAGTGCACGAATTTTCAGAATCATTCATATTCAGTAAGCCCATGACTTGAGTCAATATTTTCTACTATTCGGTGCGAACCTCTCAACAGGTGGCACTGCTATGCAGCATTTATCCTGACTTTTCCAATAGTTCTAAGAACAAATACGCGTATTTTCTTCAAACTTTAGATTTCGTTAATTAATGACATGATTAGACATTTTCTGCATTTTGATTTAAGTTTCTCAACAGATGGTATTGCTATGCTGAATTTTTGTGATTTCCGCAATAACTCTATCTGTAGGAAAAAAACACGGATTTTCAGAAAACTTCAGATTCAGTTATTCTTTAATGTGGCTTAGTTTTGTTTACATTTTTATGTAAATCGCCTAATAGGTCGCACAGCTAGGCTGTATTTTTCCCGACATCCGTCGTAGCCCCCTGTAAAGAACTAATGCACTGATTTTCATAAAACTTCAGATTTAGTCAGACGTTGACATAAGCTGTTGAAAATCCGGTTTCAGTGTAGATTTTCCAACAATCGCCACTGATTTACTGGATTTTGCATGATTAACGTTATTTTAGCGATAATCCGTTTTCTAGAACTAATGCACGGGATTTCATATAATCAGAATTCCCATGATCGGCAGGCCATAGAATGCCATTTAATTTTGCCAATGTGGTAACAGATTATGAAAAATATTAAAATGGATGAAATAGAAGAAAGTTTTGGGACTGTCACATGCGAATAGATATGTGTATTTTAGGCTAGATGCTCCGTTAGTCTCAGGTTCAATGGATTTTATACAACACTCCTTAGTTCTTGAGAAGCAGGGGGGGTCTAATATTTTAACACAACTTAATTACTTTGTGACAAAAATATTAAGTTGATCATTGCTCAGTTATTGCCGCATTTACTCCGTTATCCGCTGGTTTGGATTCGAGACCAGAACACGTTACTCTTGCTTTACGTATGTTTTGCAATAGAAATATACTTACAATTTTAATTTAATAATATTATTACCATTTAACAGGTATAATATTTTGTATCAATTATAGTTTTAAGCTTTTTTTTACATTAATTTTACTTATTCATTTATTTTTAATTAAGTCATTGCATAAAACATCATGAAACTATTGTTTATTTTTTTAAAGCCACGTTTAAAATATATTTCGCATATTCTTTAATAGATGCAATAGTATCGAACAATTGTGTCATTTCGTGATTTTAAAGAATAATCTCTTAAGTATTATTGAACAATGGAAATCGACACAATGATAATACTACTCTGTTATTAAAGTAAGAAACATATAATGATATTTAGAATTAGCATAATAGATAAATAACCTTCCGTTTTTTGCATATTAAAGATTTTCAAATTTGTAATATGTAAGCTTGAGCTTTGAAATATTTCACTTTCCCATTTATATTATTTCTGCATTTATTTTTATTTTATTCGAATATTTATAATTTTTGTATGATTTATTTGTTTTACTTTTTCATAACTCGAGTGCCTTAAAACATATATTGTAATGAAACGCGTTAAAACATATATTGTTTGAAATTTTTATAAATCTTAATTTTGTTTAAATCGCTTTAAATGATGATAAATGTTTGATAATATTTTAAAAATCAAAAATACTGATTTAAAATGTAAGTATGTTAACATTATAACTGTTGTAGAAGATATAAATTTTTTATTGAGAATAATAAACCAATATTACATGTATATTTATAAAATAATGAGGAAAACAAATGTAGCACATTGATGTCTCGTAAAGGAGACTGAGAATCAATGAACATACGCCATAATAAGGAAGCTATGATCAGCTCAGTTGCCCCCTGATGAAGATGCAACACTACTCACAGAAAAAATACCCGGATGTTAATATTAAATCTATGGGAGCGTTCTTTTTAAGTATATCGCTCAAATTTTAATATTTTTACATGATTTTTTTTACTAGGATTGCTGAGGACGATCCACAACCAGCCTAGTTTTTACTTTTTCTATTTTGATTTCAGATAAAAAAAAAAAAAAATAAAAAAAAAAAAAAATAAATAAATACGTGTGGCACTCGGAGACTGCCGCGGTAAAGCTATTGCATAGCATTTTTATCAACTTACGCAATTATAATTCTTTATATATTTTTTTATTAATGCAGTTTTTTTTTTTTTGTCTTTGATATTAATTGAAGTTATTCTTTTTGAGCGTGATGACTGATAAAATTTTTTTTTCCTTTATTGAATAAATGAGAAGTTAATATCGTTTAAAATATTTTTAATATCTTACAATACATGTAGGTTAATCAGGAATTATTTTTATTGAAACTATAGGTTTATGGTAACTGAAATAAGAAACATAAGTTTGAGACTTGGTATCCTCTAAATATCTGAAAAATACCGCGTCAATGTCTGCCGAAGTCTGCCGAAGTGTTAAGTTTTTTCTCGTTACGGAATTTCTACATTCGGTCGCCGCGCTCAAAGCCCGCGATAAAAGCTATGCAATAGCTTAATAAATTACCAAAAAAAATTTGGCCGCGCTACGAAAATTAGATCGCTAGTTATAAACATTATAAAATTCTTCGACCCTCACCGTGGCGGGGTTTCCTGTCACCTAAAATTAACACTGTCTCATAATAAATTAACAAACAAAATTTGGCCGCGCTACGAAAATTAGATCGCAAATTATAAGCTTTTTAAATTTTTCGACCCTCACCGTGGGAGGTCGCTTGTCACCAAAAATTAACAATGTCTCATAATAAATTACCAAACAAAATTTGGCTGCGCTACGAAAATTAGATCGCGAGCTATAAGCATTTTAAATTTTTCGACCCTCACCATGGGGGGGGGGGTCTCCTGTCACCAAAAATTAACACTGTCTCATAATAAATTACCAAACAAAATTTGGCCGCGCTACGAAAATGAGATCGGGAGTTATAAGCATTTTAATTTTTTTTACCATCACCGTGGGGGGGGGGTCTCTTGTCATCAAAAATTAACACTGTCTCATGATAAAAAAATACTGCATTTGTGATAATAAAATGTATGTATATAGAGTACTCACTCATTTTCTTTCACTACTTTTGCATGACATTCTACATTAATAAATGCACTTGGTTTATTCATATTTAAAACACTTTATATACAAATTTTACGCGTACAGCTATTCACCGGCAATTGCTACTCACTGTTGTACTAAAGTTTTGTGTCTAAAGGAGATAGAAAAAGCGTAACACTCCGGCTAACGCCGTTTCAGTTCGGCAGACTTCGGCACGGTGTCGAAGTCTGCCAAACTGAAAACACATTAGCCGGAATGTTAGGTTTTTTCTCGTTCGGGAAGTGTTAGGTTTTTTTTCTTGTTACGGAATTTCCAAATTCGGTCGCCGCGCTCAAAGCCCGCGATAAAAGCTATGCAATAACTTATATATATATATATATATATATATATATATATATATATATATATATATATATATATATATATAAATTTTAAAACCGGTTTAAACCAGTTCTGAAATCGAAATTATCATAATATAAAAAATATATAAGCACTACTAAAAAAGTAAACACTAGGCTGGTTGTAGATCGTTCTCAGTTATCCTATGTAAAACTATCATGTAAAAATATTAAAATTTGAGCGAGATATTTGAAAAGAACGCTCCCATAGACCTAACATTATCAACCGGGTCATTTTCAGTGTTCAGTGGGGGCCTTAATTATTTAAGTTGTGTTGTCTTAATAAACCCCGATGTCCTTAAAAACAAAGGAGCTATGTGTAAATTTCATTGGACTTGAGACTAAGGAATCCTTCCCAACAAAATACATAAAAAATACAAAATGTCTGATTACGAAAGCCTATTTGCAAAGTCACAAATGGTTAAGAAAATGGAAGAGAATCCGATTTAGATGCTACACATTGTAAATCATACATACTGCCTCAAATAATCGCTAAAATTTTATACAGGTTGATTAAAAAAAGTGAACAAATTGATATGATAAATCATGCATACCGCAAAGATAAAAAATCACATAGGAACATAGGGCCGCAAACCACTTAGTCACAAATACAGGTTGTTTCATCCTAACTCAATTTGCGCGGACGGTAATAAATTTTGGAAAACTGAATAAAACATTTAATAGACATTCTCACCTTTGTTTAAAATGTAATAACAACAAACAAATGTGGTAGAAGTTTGCATATGCGAACCAGCAGTATGCACTTGGCACCTCACATTTTTGACTGTAATAATCAGTTTATACGGTATCATTGATTGTTTGAGCAATATGTTTTTCCAGATCTTTTCGTAACGTTATCACATTTCACACAAAATAAGGTAAATTGTTGCATTTTCATAACAATATTTTTATTTTCTTCGAAATTATTACTTTCAAACCGGGTGCAGCTAGAATGCAACACTCTGTATTTGTGACTCAATAAATAGTTTGCGATCCTATGTTCTTACGTTATTTTTTATCCTTGCTGTATGCTTGAATTTTCATATCATTTTGTCCATGTTTTTTTAATTACCCTGTGTTATAGGTTCTTTTTACATTTTTCAAGTTTTGATAATTTTGTCGCTGTATTTTAAATACTACCGGAGCTACAAAGCAAAAGAAAATTTAAAGAACTTTGTTTTCCGTTTTCTATCAAAAATATGAAACAATCACATGTTAAATCTTAGTATAATTTAAGTGAAAAAAGCAAAAATATTTTTAAAAAAAATTTAATGAAAGATCATCAGTAAAAAAATTATTCTTTTACGGACAACAACAAACAAGAATAAAATTATTATTTTTTTCTTTTTTACAATAAAAATATCAATCAATCACATTAAAAATGTTGGTGTGATTTAATTAAAGAAATAAATATATATATATAGGATTTTGTATCGAAGATCATCAATAAAAAACATCTTTTTCACGGATAACAACAATTTTCCTTGAATATTCATACTTTATTTTTCGAATAAAGGCGGTGCTCCAAACTGTCAGATAAACTTTATAAAAGCACTCATCTCTTTTTGATATATACATTCAGTTTAAAATGCACTTTATTTTCCTTTTCCCGTCTGGGATATGTTGGAGATATCACAATATTTTTCTTTATTTTCGGAAAAACAATTCTTACAAATACTCGAACAATGCCCTATAGAAAGAAGATCTCAGAATCTTAAGAAAAGGGAAGTTTTTATGTGTCTTTTTTCACACATTCTTAAAATCACTTATAGAATATCTCTGCGAGATTTAATTAATCAACCTTCATTTTTTGTAATGGCTTGTAATTTTACATAAATAATATTGTAATATCACATAAGCATATGTATATATATATGGGATATTAAGTGATTAACTTATGATTTATGCAAAACTAATATTCGTGAAAATATAAAAAGGTTTAATAGACATAAAATATATACGTAACATTCAAAAATAACAGTAGAACTGAATAATATTCAGTATAAATAAGCTTCCCTGAGCTTTGCTTTAAAAATCCATCAAACTCGCCATCGCTGAAAATCAATAGAACACCTCGGTCTTTTCACGGATCATCACATGAGTCTCGCTTGGGATATCACGTTCATTAAATCATTGAGTTTATTATCTTTTATTGCTGAATACTTCATTCTTTAATCCCACATATATATATATATATATATATATATATATATATATATATATATATATATATATATATATATATATATATATATACATATTAATGAGATTTATTTTATGTTTTTTATGGTAGTTTTCAGATTTTTCTTTCTTTTTTTAACTGTTTTGTTGTTCTCGGTAGAGAATTGGGAAATATGAAGTTTATCTGAATGTTTTTAAAAGCTGAATTCTACAGTTTATTTTATTTTATTCGTTTTCTGATTGGTCCATGCTTAGTGTCTAGAAATGAAATACTAGTTTTTTTTTTTTTTTTTTCTTTTTCTGATTGGTCCGCGTTTAATGTCCAAAAATAGAATACTTCTGTTGCCACGACGACAAAAAGGGCAATAAAAAATAAATACAAAAAAATTAATAACCCCAAAACAAATTTAGATACAGGTTTGAAGCAAGCTACATTTAAAAGTATTACTTTTCCTTTATACGACAATGTAAAAATTGAAAATGTTCGATGTTTAGAAGTTTTAAAATTTGCAGCTGTAACGATAATTATTTATGTAAACATTAAGTGATTTGTCTTGACGCCTCAATTATTTTTACATGAGCAAAATCTGTCGTTTAATGCGCAATTTTAATGCCACAAAACTGCCAAATATTTACAGGTTTGGTTTATATGCGATTATGAAAACAAGGAAAAAAGAAGATCATAGGCGCTGAGAAATTTAAATGAAAAAAAATGCAATTTACAAATAATTATAATTGGTATAAGCCTAATAATGTTAACAATAGGACAAATATATAAGAATACTATTAAGCTTTTTAAATATTTTTAGTGAATTTTTTGGGGGAAGGGCCTTTTTTAACTCAAATATTTTTAAATGAGTATAGTTTGTTGTTTAATGCACAGTTTCAATACTAAAAACTAGCAAATATTTACAGGTGTGGCTTACATGTGATTATGAAAAAAGAAAAAAAAAAGATGAGCAAAAGTGCTGAGAAATTGAAATGAAAAATAATGCAATTTACAAATAATTATAATTCATATAATCCTAGTAATGTTAACAATAGGACAAATATAAGAAATTACTATTAAGCTTTTTAATATTTTTACTTTCTTCTATCTTTACAAGAAGAAAGTATTGGATTCATGAAAATTTTCGACTTCCGGTTTTCGACGGATTTATACGTTTTAGAAGGTCCTGAACACGTTTTGACTATTTTTAGAAAATGTCTGTCTGTGAGTCTGTCCGTCTGTCTGTCTGTCTATCTGTCTGTCTGTCTGTCTGTATGTGACAAAAAATTTGTGGGCGCTCTATCTCAAGAACTAATGCTCGAAATTTAATAAAATTTTATATTCAGTTAGACCTTGATATGAATTAGTGCCTATTGGTTTTTGGTGAAAATTGGCCTGCAGGTGGCGCTGCTATACTACGTTTTTCATGATTTTCAAGATTGCTATATCTCAAGAACTAATGCAGAGAATTTCACCAAACTTCAGATTCTGTGACCCCTTAATATACATAGACGCTGATTAAGTTTTGGTGAAAATTGTCCAGCAGGTGGCGCTGCTATACCACGTTTTTCATGATTTTGAAGATTGCTATATTTCAAGAACTAATGCAGAGAATTTCCCCAAACTTCAGATTCTGTGACCCCTTGATATACATAGACGCTGATTAAGTTTTGGTGTAAATTGTCCAGCAGGTGGCGCTGCTATACCACGTTTTTCATGATTTTCATGATAGCTATATCTCAAGAACTAATGCACAGAATTTCACCAAACTTCAGATTCCGCGATACCTTGAGATACATAGCCGCTGATAAGGTTTTGGTGTGAACTGACCTATAGGTGGCGCTGCTATGCTACATTTTGCACGATTTTTGCGATAGCTATATCTCAAGAACTAATGCTGAGAACTTCATCAAATTTTAGATTATGTTACACTAGAATATATAACATAATTAGACGCTGATTACATTTTGGTATTAACCTTGCAACAGGTGGTGCAGCTATGCTGCATTTTGCACGATTTTTCCTATAGCTATATCTCAACAACCAATGCACAGAATTTCATCAAACTTCAGACTTTGTTACAAAATGACATATAACATAATTACACGATGATTACGTTTTGTTATAAATCCTTCAACTGATGGCGCTGCTGTGCTATATTTTACACGGTTTTTTTAAACTAGCTATATCTCAAGAACTAATGCACAGAATTTCATCAAACTTCAGATTCTTTTACACCATAACATAATTAGACGCTTTTTTACGTTTTGGCATAAATTGTCCAAGATATGGTGTTGCTATTCTACGTTTTGCAAATTTTTTGTTATAACTATAACTGAAGAACTAATGGACGAAATTCGATCAAATTTCAGATTCTGTTAGGTCTTGACATAAATAGATGCTTATTAGGTTTTAGTATAAATTATCCAACATGAGGCACTACTAAGATCATTTTCTCAGAATATTAATTAAATTTTGCTTTTTAGGCTTTTCGGCTACAGAATCTCATTAGGCTAGGTCAAATGTTCGAGGAAATTCGATAGTGGGTAACTTTGGGGTCACCATGTTTTTTTTTTTAATATTAAAATGTACTTATGAGATTGAAGAAAGTTTTGGGATTGACACATCCAACTAGTTATTGAATGTTTTTGGGGGGAAGAAGGCTATTTTTAATTCATTTACTTTTACATGAGCATAGTTTGTCATTTAATGCACAGTTTCAATACCAAAAACTAACAAATAATTACAGATATGGCTTATAAGTGACTATGAAAACAAGAAAGAAAAAAAAAAGATGAGCATAAGTGCTGAGAAATTTCAAATGAAAAAATAATGCAATTTACAAATAATTATAATTGGTATAAGCCTGATAATGATAGCAATAAGACAAATATATGAAATTACTATTAAGCTTTTCAATATTTTTACAGAATTTTTTGGGAAGGAAGAGGGCCACTTTTTCCTGAATTATTTTCAAATGAGCATAGTTATTCATTTAATGCCCAATTTCAATGCCAATAAACTACCAAATATTTAGTGGTGTGACTTATATGCGGTTATGAATACAGGGAAAAAATGAACATAAGTGCTGAGAAATTTAAATGAAGTAATAATGCAATTTACAAATAATTACAATTGGTATAAGCCTAATAATGTTAACAATAGGACAAGTATATGAAATTATTTTTAAGCTTTTTAATATTTTTAATATTTTTAGTTTTATATTTATTTATTTATTTATTTATTTGGGGGGGGGCTTTTTTTCGCTATGCGACGATGTTAAAATTGCAAGTGCAATTTTTAGAAGTTGAAAAAATTGCAATACAGAAAATTGTAAAACTGCAATTTCTTTTAATATATGTAAGTGTTCCTTTCGCAGACGGCCGTATGTGTTACGCACATATATGTTTATCTTTTATAATGTGGATAAGGTAGATATAGTTATATAAATAATTGAATGAATTCAGAAATGATGAAACTTTATCACTTATTTATTTTTGTTTATAAAAGAAATATATAAGGTACCCTGGGGTAATAACGCCAGGCGGGGTAATAACGCCAAGTGCTTATATTTCGCATAATTATGAAATAATCAGGTAAATCACACCCATGTGCTCTGCGCAGAAGGGTTTTGTGTTATATAAATCGCAAAAAACAGCTTCAAGTTAATTTGTTTCATTTTTAGGTCTTATTGTTTTTACAAACAACTAAAATTAACGCTTGATCTAAAATTTGCGAGATAAGTTTTGCATATGTGAAGACTATCTTTTTATCCGGAAATACTTTGTTAATCACATAAATTTGTAGTGCATTTCATGTACTTTTAAAATGTTGTTGAAGATTTTGGATATCTTCTCGAGATAATTTTTAATTTAAAATGTACTGCGCAATAACTATACCGGGGTAATAACTCCAATCCTTGACAATAATACCCTGGTTGATTCCCTACAGTGGCCGAGCTACATCCTAAATACTGATTCAAATAAACACAGTTAAAACTGTGCAATGTTTCTATGCGTTATTATCCCAGGGTACCTTATAATAAATCATTAAGAAGGAAAAGGACTGTGTAAATGACAATCTTTTCGAGATATTTAAAGTTTATTATTTTAACTTTAACAGTAAAATAAATGTGTATATTTAATAAAAAGTAATGAAAATATCTTTTTTTTAAATAGAACTTATTAAATTCTTGAATTATATTCTTTGAAAAAAATCATTTTCCAAATAGTTGTTATAATTTGTTTAATTACATTTCCCACCGTAAACATTATTAACCCGTCAGTAGTCGCGTGTCGGTCTTTTCGCCGCCCGTATAACTTATCTTCTCCTAACTTGTATAACATTACACATACAACGGAGATCTACCATGTAGCTGACTTTGAAGGTTTCTCGAGCACCTTAGTGAAACAACAGGACACCTCTGATTTTCTTTCAGGTACATTTTTAGAAACAAAATTGAAATTGGCGAAAAAGTCTATGGAACAATCACTAATATCAGTTCATTTTTACATAGATCTCATGAATAAAATGCATAATTTGAGAAAACTGCAAATTTATATCTTCATTGAAATGTTATTTTCGTATATTAGGTGAAAAATGTTTCTTATTTTACATTTTTTGTATGTGGGGGGTCAGCAGCGAAAAGACCGAGCGCGACTAATGACGTTGTGAAAAAAGTTGCGACTACTCGCGGGTTAATTAAACATTTTTCCCAGATGCATTTATCAACTATCAGGTGCAATGCTAGTTCTTTCCTTAATAAATTTTTCCGTGTCTTAAACCAATTGTATAAGAGACCTAAACATCAATAATAATTTTTTAAAGATTTGCTCAGTTATGTAGCAAAAGTAAAAACATGCAGAGTTTCCAGTTACGAAAAAATAAAAATATACATTTAGTTGTACAAATAGGATACAGTTTGTTTCATCTTGTTGTCTGTAACAATATACCGAAAATGATTGTTACAAATATAGTGCGCTTAAAAATATTGCTGCTTTCTTCCAACATATTACCTAACATAAATTGTTCAATAGATGACGATACTGAAATGATTTTTCACATCAAAGCTTATTTTTTGAGTAGATTCATATCGTTATTACTGAAATGAACTTCATGAAATTTACGAGATAAAAATGGGTGGAAACGTTTAAACAAAGATAGTTTACAAAAATATGTTTTCATAAATTTTGCATTAGAAAAATGACAACACTCGTGAGATATTTAATTTTCAGTTTGCCGCATACATGAGGAAAACAAGTTGTAGTCTCTTTTTTTTCTTTATGATGAAAAAAAAATGTTTTTACGTTTTTAAAATGTTTATTAACATCTGAGTAAAATTATATTGATTTGGAGTTCTGTCGTAAATATTTAATAAAATAAAATTCCCTCGTGTTTGTCATTTAATTAAAACTACGTTTTTTTCCAATGAAAAAATAACGATTCGAAAAAAAAGTAATTTTAAATTACTTATCATACTATATAAGATCACAATTTTAAATGATAAATTAATTAACCCTTTTGGATCCATTTTTTCATTTTTTAATATTTACTTTTAAGTTAATAACATTAACATCATTTTTACAAATGCATTTATTGGTATTTATCGAATATTCCCTACTGTTTGTCTTTTAATTAAAACTACGTTTTTTCTAATGAACAAACAATTATTCGAAAAAAATCTTTAATTTTAAATTACTTATCATACTATACAACATCATAACTTAAAATGTTAAAGTAATATACCCTTTCGGATCCATTTTTGTTTCATTTTTTGAAATAATTACTTTTACGTTAATAATATTGACATCAGCTATCCA
Source organism: Maratus speculifer (assembly GCA_964019185.1). NCBI lineage: Eukaryota > Metazoa > Arthropoda > Arachnida > Araneae > Salticidae > Maratus > Maratus speculifer. The sequence goes on along the minus strand of OZ025290.1, from coordinate 406,950,239 downwards.
AATAGCTATATCAGTGTTTAAAGAATATTTCATTGTCTGAAATATAACGATAAGTTGTTGTCTTGTAAAAAAAAGGGTCGATCTACTAAAAAATTTTTAGTGATCCTTGTAATTACTAAAAAATTTTTTGTAATCTTACTCGGTTACAAGGAATCTGTAAGAATTACTAGAAAAAAGCTAGCAACGAATAAGAGTTAATAGTTTTACATTTTTAATATATGTTGCTAGAACTCACTTGGCGCGGCCGTGATAGCATAGTGATAATAGCACCGAACTCCACGCTGAAAGTACCCGGGTTTGATGCTGGACGCCACCAAATATTAAACCGAATGTATGCAATGTAAGTACTCGTTAAATAAAGCCATAAGAAAGTCCTGTCGTAGCAGTTACCATGGGTAATGACCTCTGGACTTTCCATCCACTTTAGAAACATGTCAAAATAGAGCACAATGCGATGTTTGGTGCTGCCATCTTTGCGTCCTTGCCGAAAATCTTCCGCTTCAGAAGGCTCTCTTTTTACCCACTGGATGCAGCTCGAAGGAAGCTCCTGCCCTTCGGGCACACGTAATGGTTACTAAAAATAATTTTGGAGCTATTACTGAAATTTGCTTGGTGGCTCATATTAAAAAGTTTTAAGTTAGCTATACAAAAAATTCTTTTGTTCAGTTTACAAAAGAAATGTTTGTTTCTTTTGAAAAAAAAGTTTGTAATGGTTACTAAAAATTCTGTGCAATACAAATTTACTAAAAAAAATTTTAGTAACCTCTTGATTTTTTTTTTACAATGTACTATTCAATTCATATTCATATGACAATAAGCTAAAGATGAATTTTTGGAAATGTTTCGAAAATATTGACTTATAATAAGATTTAACCTACATTACTAATTTCTAATACATTTTGTATTTTATGACATATGATTCTTTCATGGAAAGAACTTTTATTTTAAATTTAAAGTGTAAAATATGTGTTTAAAGTGAAAGAATCACAAATGGCAGGAAGATAATTCAGCAAATAATAATTATTATTATTATCACTAAATGCCTATAAATGGGGTTATATAGTAAATGCGTATAGAGATGCTAACTTTACTTCATGTAAATAGTAGCCAAAGTATTTCTTAAAAAAAAACAATACCCATTAAAAGTCATGTACTATTAATGGCACACCAGACTCGAAAAGGTTAAAAATACTAATAATTTAAAAAAAAATTGTAAACATACGATTTCAATTTTATCATTTTGACATTCCTCATTGTAGTTTATGTTTTCGGAAGCTTATCCATACATAGGTAATTAAATATATTCCCGCATACACTTTTGTAAACCATATTTTCTGGATCTCATTTCTTAATATACTCTCTGACAGTCTTGCAAAAAGGCAAAATTGTAATGTTATTTTCCCAGCATTTTGTTTTAATTGCTAAAAAAATATGGTTCTTTCAAAATTATAGAAAAATCTTATATACGAATATGAATGTTATCCTTGAGTGTGTTAATCATTGCACAATGTATTAAAAATCCATTATATCAACTGAGTTATACCATTTTGATTATTGCTTGCATTGCAGTGAAACCTGGAACTTAGGGAACGTCTATAGACGGGTTTGTCAATGAGAGGGTTAATCTGGTTAGTGATTTTGATTAACGATGAGAATTGTTTAGAACTATTCGCATGTTTTCGACAATCAATTAGATCAATTTTAAATTAAAATTTAAGTAAAATTTTAATTGCATTAAGCCGCGTTCCTTTAAGTAATGTACTCAATATCTATAAACATGGAGTCTCATAAGGATATCCATGATCATGATCGCTCTCAGTATAATCTCCGAAAGATGTAATGAAATTAATCTGATTAACTCAGTTTAAGATCCAAGTAAGAATTTAATCTCATCATTTCAGTTTATGGATGTTTATTTATGTCTGTAAAAGTATACAGGATGATTATTTTAACTAAGTAAAAATAATGTAAGCTAGTATACTAGTAAATATATACTAAATAAATAAATAAATATGTTTAAAAAATCATATAATATTATAAAATTCGATTAATAGTTAAAAAATTATATTTTTAATACTTTCAAATTTTTTTAATCATTCACTGTGAAAAAAAAATCTCATATATTTACTGCAAAAACTGCTGGCAGCAATGTTGCCAGAAGTTTTTGAAGTGAAAATTGCAGTAAAATTAGACGTGCTTTTTAAAAATTATAGCTAATTCATTAAATTCATTTAATTACTAAGGAACATTTCTAGAAAATATTCAGCATATTATTAATAATCATTATGAATGCCTGTTTAAGATTATTTGATACAATAGCATTGACGAAATTTGTACAACATCTCTACTGCTAAAGAATATTTTTTATGCAATAGAAATAAATCTCAGATTTAAACTTCAGTTTATTAATTTAAAACATTCAGAAATTATGATTCAATTAAATATGGTAAAATTAAATATGATCCAATTTTAGATAATTTATTTGAAATATATTCGCGCATACCAATTTATAAATCATGTTTATGGACTCCAATTTTTGCTATACAATTGGGTAACTTTCATCACAAAAAGTAAAAAGCTACATATTGCAGCCGTCCAGAGGAATACACTTCCAGAAAATTTTGGTATATTATATCGCTCGATCATAACCACCAGACCCAAAAACCACTCTCCATTCAAATATTGATATTTTGATGTTGTAAATATCATTTTTATGAACCGATTTGAAAAAAAAAAAAAAAAAAAAACTTGGTGTGTACAAGTAACATACTAATGTCTCGACCGAGTTCGTTGTCCAGCATCATCCGTCATCTTCTTTCAGAATGGTGGCCATTTATTTTTTTTTATTTAAAATCTAAAATTCATTACAAAAAATTGAAAATTGAAAAAACTGTTTTCTTCTATGTGTTTTATCTTGATACAAATATTTCACAGCATTTTTTGTTTTGCTTATATCTTAAAAAATGTCTGAGATATAGCACTTTGAATTTTTAGTTGACTGACATTTTGAAATGGGCTGGATTTTTGTCACGTAATAACACGTGTATTTACGTACTGTTTTGGATGTAACTTGATGTGCACATAGTATAAACCAATGTCTGATCCGAGTTCGTTGGCCAGTTTCACCAGCCATTATGTTTAAAAATGGCAGCCATTTATTTTTTCAAAGTTAAGCTTTAAAATAAAGCTGAAAAAAAATGAGAAATTAAAAAATAATTTTCTTTAACATATCTGACATTGATAAGAGGATTCTAGAGCATTTTTTATTTTGTCTATATCTTAAAAATGGCTGAGTTATAGCACTTTGAATGTCTAGTGGGGCGGACATTTTGAAACGCTTTGATATTTGTCACATAATAACACGCGAATTTATGAACAGATTTGGATGTAACATGGTATGTACATAGTATATACCGATGTCTGAACCGAGTTAATTGGCCAGTTTCATCCGCCATCTTGTTTAAAAATGGCGGCCATTTAATTTTTTTTAATTTAAAAATTAAAATTAGGTGCAGAGACAATACAACTTAAAAGAGATTTTCTTATGTGTGTTTTAGATTGATACAAAGATGCCAGAGCATTTTTTGTTTCGTGTGATCTTAAAAAGTGTGAGTTATAATGCTTTGAATTTCTAGTATGGCTCGCATTTTGAAATGATCAGTTTTTTGTCGAGAGACAGCACGTGTATTATTGAACAGATTTGGATGTAACTTGCTGTGTACATAATACATACAGATGTCTGAAACGGCTTCCTTGACCAACTTCATCCGCCACCTTGTTTCAAAATGGAGGCCATATGAACTTTTTAACACTAGAACGCCTGAAATATTGCTACCCCCTAAAACGCCGGCATGTGTCATTTTGACACTGGTCGATATTATGCAAAAAAATTCGAAAAAATGTACAGTTTAATATTCTTTTTACAAATACATGTAGAACACACAAACAATGTTAAATCTAAAAAAAGAAAGAAAAATTTTACAAGATTAAATTAAAATGCTTAAAGTACACACAAATGTTATTATATTTGTAAAATACACTTTTTTTTGAGATACAGAGAAGTATATTTCATACACAAATTATATTTTATCTATAATATAAGAACAATTTTGCTAGATGATACGAGCATACATATGGCACACACAAATAATTATTATGTCTGAATATTTTTGAAAGATAATATGAAAATATAAAGAAGTGAAATAACTACTTACATTACTAACAGTCAATACATTTATAGGTGACATTTTTTGTGCATTTGCCGCATGTCAATACAACTATTACTACTACAAGAAGATTACAAGAAGATTACAAGCATACTATTACAAGAAGAACATACTTCATTTGTCACATTTCCATGACATTTTTTAACTTCGCATTTCCTACGCTTAGAAGAATTTCCAGTCCGAAGTTCTTCATCCCTCCTGCTTCTTTTAGTTGATTTTTCAATGTATTCTGCTCGCATTTCTTCAGCTAGTGTTTGTATAAATACACGCCTTGTTATGTTTTTTCTCGTTACACGTTTGAAAACAATCCAAGCGTCTATGGCAGCAAAGTCTAAAATATTGTAGAATGTGTGAATTGGCCATCTTCTTGAACCTGGTTTGACTGAATATTGTCTTGCCATTTGGTCAACAATATCTATGCCACATTTCGTTTCATTATAAAAACTGACGGTTTCAGGTGTTTTCTTTGAATTGTTTGCAATTGTGATGCTTGAATTCATAGAACTAAGAATTATCACATTTTTTTTTTCTTTTTAGATTGATAAACTGTAAGTGTTGAGCCCGATTCTTCATTCTTCAATAATTTTGTTGAATGCAACTCTTCTTTTCCTGATTTTACACAATCTGGAATTTTTCGTCTGGCCCTATTTACCGAGCCAACTAAACTCGTCCGCCTTTACTTTAGTTTCTTTACCAACTCAAGAGAAGTAAAAAAATTGTCAACTGCGACATTTCTTCCCATATTTTTAATTCTATTATTTTTCTTCCCATATTCTATTAATTTTAAAACCACATACTCAGAAATTCTCTGACTTTGATCTCGTTCTTCATTTTTTCCCAAGTAGGGAAATGCCTTTAAAATATACTTACTTTCTAAATCTGCAGCTATCCAAGATTTTTGACCATATTTATCAGGTTTTCATGCTATAAACTGAGTAAACGGACAGCAAGTCTTACTTGGAAACAATTGTTCATCAATTGTTATATTCTGGCCTGGTTTGTAACAGCTTATGCAATTTTAAATAAAACGATTCCATACTTCTGAAATCATTGCGAATTTATCATCTTTAATTCGATTACGACGAGTTGATTTGATATCAAATCGCAAAAATCTTGATATTTCACAGAATTTGTCTCTGGACATGGTTTCTTGACAAAAATTTATACCCATTCTGTGAAGTTTGAGGTTACTAGCTCCTGAAACCCCATGTGCATATAAAATCGAAATGTAAGCTAAAAGTTCCTGTTCTGAAAGAGACCAAGCATCATTTTCTAATACTCGGCGAGCTTCTGTGTTTGTGCATATAATTATATGCTCTAAAATCCTTCTGTCTATAAAAAGCAACCAAGCACTCAAAACATTGTCATAATTCACATTTCTTTTTGCATAACTAGCTGGACTACTATATTCTCGCAAAATATTTTGTATTGCTAATCTATCGGTTGCACTTCCAGAATCACATTCCTTCCAGCGAGAGCCATCTCGAGCCATAAATTCAGTCTGATTTCGAGAATAATTAATTTCAATATCCTCATCGCTTTCAATTCCGATGATGTAACAGGAATAAACTTTTCACTATCAGATTCATCATACAGTTCGGACAATTCTCCACCTTCTGATTCATTATCTCACAATTCTCTCAGAAGCGCGGTAATTTCATCCGCAGTTAGCCCCCTTTTACGAGACATTTTTAATTTATTCATACAATGTAACAAGAACGAAAGAAAATCTTTCGAAATTTTATTAGTCATAACTCGGAAGCAACCGTATATGTACTATCTTTGTGAGAAATGAAACCTCAGTGGCAGGTTTTGTTGCAGCTGAAAATATCACGTGATGACCAGGTGTTGAAAAAACATTCTGAGATCACCTTGAATTATGATAGTGTGTGGAATTATCGCACAGAATAACGAAATTAAAATTAGAGGAAATGAAATTATAGCGGTGTCCAATTGACACCAGTCCGGCGTTCTAGGTAAATTTGCCCGTAAACCAAGTTTGAATAAATCTATTTCCAAAAAAATTTCGATGCGAGTTCTACCCGTATATTTAATAAAAGTCGAGAAACCTAAAAAATTTCCTTTATAATTTACAGATTTTACATAGAAATTTACACGCTTTGGTGTCGAAATAACACCGTCCGGCGTTCTAGTGTTAAAGATAGTTTAAATTTAAAATGAGGTATATAAAATTAGAAATTGAAAAAAGGTTTTTTTCTTATGTGTTTGGCCACAACCCTTTGCGGGGCGCTGGTTTCATAGATATACCACTTAATTTTAATTCTCAAACACCACATTCGCACCAGAATTTTGTTAAAAAAAATTACGATTTATTGAATTCGCGAAATACAGCGTTTTCTTATTTACAAATAAAGTTGTTTTCAAATTCCGGTGTCAGTCATTTATTTCAATACTTAAGCAATTAATTTTTCTGCCCCGCAAAGGGTTAATACAAAGATTTCGGAGCATTTTTCGTAGCTCTGAATTGTAGCAATTTTAATTTCTACTGTGGCTGGCATTTTCAACTGATCTAATTTTTGTCGCGCGAAAATATGCACATTTATAATCCGATCTGGCTATAACTTGATGTGTACATTGAACAAACCATGTCTTAAACGAGTTCGTGTTCAACATCATACGCCATCTGGTTTCAAAATGGCGGCTATTTAGTTTTGTCAAAAAACTTTTAATTTTACAATAATGTGAAAAAAAAAGAAATTAAAAAAGGTGTTTTCTGAAGTGTTTGATCTTAATACACGGCTCACAGAGCATTTTTTTGTTGTCTTTATCATAAAAAATGAATTATATATAACGATTTGAATTTATAAAATGAGTGACATTTTGCAAAATCCTTTTGCCTGGACAGCAATCACATACATTAACATATTTAGACGTGAGTGCGCATGTGTACAGGATTTGTTAAGATCACGATCAAGCTCTTTAGTTGATTTCACCCAACTTGTCGTTTTAAAATAAGCAAGCACTTCATTATATTGTCAAATTTGGCGATCAAATATAAATTGCAATAAATAAAACCAGCTTGTATAAAATTGATTCATTTGTCGAAAATATCCTTTCATATTCAGTTTTGACAAAAACAAGTATTGAATCGTCTACTATCGCGTTCACTAATTTAAGCTTTGCATGGTAGAATAATATTACTTGAATATCTATAATAATAAAGAGACAAGTATGTTCGTGTGTCAGCACAGCGAGAACATTGTTAAATTGGCCCATATTTAAAAGAAAAGATTCGTTGGCCCAATCAATTTTTTTGCTGATTCAGCAGAACTTTTTTCTCTGTGTAGAATAGAATAAATCAAAATTTACATTAAAAATTTACTGGTGAGAATGACAAATCATGATTGGCATGTGGATGGCAGTACATGATACAGCCAAATCATGATTGACAGAAAAACGTGTCCGTATTGCGTATGAGCAAATAAAGGAAGTGTTTAATTAATAGCCAAAAGGTCACGTTTATATTAGTTTCAAAATACACTATTTCAATTTTTTTCTTGATTTTCGACACTTTTTTTAACCGTACAGGACTCCTTAAATATTATTACATACTTGAAGACACATTCAACGTATGTCTTCCCGTAAATAATATATATTATAAAATGTAACAATCAGTTTTCGTGAAAATTACTTCGAAACAATCTTAATTATAAAGACAATTTTATTTTTAAGTTGAAATTCTTTAAGTATTTTCGGATGATTCTATGTGAAGTAAAATATTCTAAAAATGTTTTAATGCAATCATTAATTTTCAATGAGACAGTTAAGCGTAAGCTTTGAATAATCTGTCTAGCCTCTTAAAAGTGCTTAAATTAAATTGCTTCGAATAATTTTTCATTTTTGAAGTGGTAATTCAATAAAACAATCATGGGAAAAATCATGTCTCCAAAGAGATTATGATCTAGTTATCATATATTTTTAACAGTAAAAGTCTAGGTTTCATACTAATTTGTGTAACCGTTTAAGAAATTAAATATTTATTGATTTAATTTAATTTTTTAACCTTTTAGTTTTATCTGATGCATCTTTGTGAAAATTTATTATATAATATATTATGCAGTGCGATTTGAATAATAATTTTGAGTGATGTATTGTACATAAACTTTGCATTTAAACATTACACTATATATAGTACCTGTACCCAATATGGACGCATTAAGCAAAATGTATTTTTTTTCACCCCCATGTACATTATACAAGTCATAGGACTCCAAAAATATGTGTCCACTATCCTTGAACTATTGACTATCATTATTAAAATTAGCAACCTTGTAATTATTCTGGTTTAATTTAAATGATAAAAACACAAAAAAAATGTTTACAAGTGTCCATATAAGGAACTACCTGTCTCTATTATGGACAGGTGTTTCCTTATTGACTTTCTACACAGTGCGTATGGAAGAGCCACTTTTCCAAAGCATTTTAGAGGAGAGGGAATAAAAAAATTTTTCTTAAAGTATTCGGAGGAGGAGGGAGGACAGTAAATATCTTCAGAACATGAATATTAGGAAGGGGGGGGGTCATACTCATTCCTCACAACATGGACAAACAGAAACTTTTTCACCATGGGCAATAAGTCCCACATAGTCCTCATAAACATATCTGCCACATGTGATGCATGGCCGCATGTTTGAAAAAGCATCAATACTGCAAAAGAAGCAGTACCAGCTTTCCTTTGTTGAGGAAGTCATACCATTGGCACCTACGATTTCGCCAACAGATATCCTACTGGCGAGGGGGGGCTTCTTTTTATTTTCCTGCAAGGATTTTTTGGAGGAAGGTTTTTTTGGGGGGGGGGGATTGTTCAAATTGCATCTTGCTGAACAAAGATTTTACCACTTTAATGCCTTTTTAATTTATTGCTTGGCAACGTTGAATTTTCTTCTTTCTTACAGTTGTAGTCTATGGGGATATAAACTGTCCATATTGGGAACCGGGCGTAGTTTTACAAAATCATGTAACAAATGAATAAGCAAAATATGCAGCAGCAATCGAAAATATGTTTTATTAGTTTTCTAAAATACTCCACTTTTCAACATTTAATGTAATTTTACCATATCTAATAAGAATTTAAGCGTACAAGTAATTAAGATCAGCACATCTCGAAATAACAGGTTTCCTCTAAATGGCGAACAGCGCGCTTTTTTACACTTTCCAGTCTTAATTATCTTTCAACTGCTTTTCTTCGGGAAAATGTTGACCATCTCTCGATTAAAATTATTACCTTTAAAAATATTAGGGGTGTCCATATTGAGAGCCCTGTCCATATGGGGTACAAATACCTTACTATTTATTGCAGATGTTTATTTATTCAATCAACAGGATGTGTCTTAAAAAAGTGCAAAATTAAAAAAAATCATAATAAATAAAGTTATGTTTGGTAAATTTACGTTTTGTGCGAATATGATCAGGGAATTTGAATTTCTTCCCCTTTTGTAAGAAAAAATAAACGATGTATCCAAAAGAGGATACTACTGCATTCACCAAATCATCGTATTCTTCTCATGTAGCAATTTGGTTTAGTGTGACAATTCTTAGCCCTATACTTTTTAAAGAATTTTATATCGTAAATAATTGTAAAACGTTTACTTTCACTGCTAGATGGTATATGGCGATAGATACAGGCGTGACCAAATTATACTTTCTTTACAAGAAATACATGTGTTACATGTCCTCACGTTCATGCAGGCAAAGTTCCCTTACCCTCACTTTGCATTTGAATTCTAGGCATTCCTGCCGGTCATATTCACTGAAGACCATGAGATATGTCGAAGTTGTAGGTCTTATTTAAAGATCTGTATCGATCCATAACGATCTGTAAACTTGAGCACGGCAGATATTTGTTTGGAAGTATACTTAAAATTTTTGTGTCTACAGGAGCTTAATCAGACAATTTTGCTTATATTTAATATCTAATTTGAAATTTTAAATATAATAGCATGAGGCACCATTATAAGTTTCTCTGTATAAGTTCGCTTTACTTCGTATTAAGGAATAAATTATGCATTTATATACTGCAAAACCTAGCAGTAGTCGTGCGTCAAGCGTTTTGCCACTCATTTCAATTCACTGAACAACAATTATTAACAACGTTCCTCCATTAAAATTGAAAAAAAACCCAGCTCTTAATTCATTCAACAAGCTGAACAGTTATTATTAAAATTGTGTTTTGGCTCTTTAAGGAGCATTTTTGTTCCGAATTTTTGTCTTTAAAAAAAATCAGGTAAAGCATAGCACTAAAATCACACAAAACTTCAAAAACTTTTTTAACTAGTAAAAAAAAATAAGTCTTGAATAATTATTATGCTTTATTTTTAACTTGCATTAACAGCAATGCTGAAAAAAATTAAATATTTTTTATTCACATACAAAAAATATTTTTGCTTATAAATTACGAATATTTAAAAGCATTTGTATATTTTTAGAGTGTACTTGTTTACATTTATATTTTCTTATTCAACGTGTTATCGCAAACTTTTTATGACAACTTTTTTTATCCCCAAAACTCTTTAATCTGTAAAAAAATGAAGAATATTTTTTGTTAATTCTTTAAATTTCTTTCGACACTGTTTTTTTTTTTTTTTTTTTTTTTTTTTTTTTTTTTTTTCTGTGAGCTAGAAGTAGATTTTTTTTTAATGTAATGCAACTGTTATTTTTTACAATATACAGGTAATCTTTTAATTCCAAAAGGTTATAAAATATTTACTTATTTTTCAATTCCTGTATTTATTTATTTTTCATATAAAACAATTAATAGATATTGATTTAAGCCGCAGATAATATGTTTGAGGAAAGAAACAGCGAAAAACAGAAAAATAGATACATACTTAATTTGTAATTAAAAAAGAAAAACAGATAAATGTTATTATGAAAACAATTTCTTTTAAAATAATAAATATACTTACAATGGAATTACCCCAAGTATTATTAAGTATTTGTTAAATATTTAATTTTAATACTTCAGATATAATTCATATTAGATATCGCAGTCTTAATACTAATATCAGCAATAGAAGCACAGAAAATTTTCGTACATTAACAGCAATAGATATGCACCCACATTTAAAATTAAAAGAATTTGCATATATTGTTGAATTTCATTAAATACATTGAACGTAAGTTAAAGCTAAAGCTTAAAAAAAAATTGCTATTTTGCCGAATACGTAAGGGTGCATAGTGTAAGTGGGTAGAGGTAAAAGGTTTATCCTCCTCAGTCCTGATACCGCTTGGATGAAATATTGCCCTGGATATACACTTTAAACTCATTTAAATTCTTTCAGAAATGTTAAAATTACTTCCAGATCTTTTTAATAAATACATCCATATCATAAGCATCTATATATATATATGAAATGATACATACTTTGTTTAATAATTTTAAACTAGTTTTAGTGGTTTCTCGTTATATTTGGTTCAGAACTCAGGAGTTCATAAGCATACATAGAAAAATCTGCATTTCGTTCTCTTGCAAACCTCGGCGATTATCGTAGTGTTTTCTGCATATAGTACTTAAAATAAAGCTCTAAATAAAAGAAAACACAAACTTTGAATGCTGGAATGGGGTGACAATTAATGGAGAAGCTGGAAACAGGAAAATCTTAAGTGCAGATTCCCAAAGACTTCAATATAATGCCCCACGTGGTGCACAGAAAAAAAATGTAATCTTAGTAATTTAAATTTACCGAAATCTGTTATGCTTGCTAAAATTATATATTGAAACTGTACAAGAAAATGATGTCAATCTACAAAACGTGTAAGCAAAACTAGAGACATGTGTAATTTTACAAAAGGTTCTACTAAATTTTTGGTAATTTTACAAAATTTTTATCTGTAATCCTCGTTACCGTTACTTAAAAAGTTCTGGAAATTTGATTTTCCAAAGAATTTCTTAGTAACCTTAGCTTTTTTTTTAATTCAAAGTGCAAATCTGTATCTGTTACATGACTTTTTTATTGTTGCCATTGCATAAAAAGTTCTTGGAATATAATTCTACAATTTGTTTTATAATTTTCCGATTTTTTTAGAGTGTGTTCTACTTTTCAAAACTGTGAGAGAACGTTGGATCTTTGTAGAGAAAGCTTGGGTAAGACCTTCCAAGAGTTAGGATCGGCAACTAATATTTTTATATTTTTATAATACAGAAAAGAGCAACAAGAATGCAACAGATTCTCAACTTTATCCTGTACTTGCGCGTTCACAATAATAGGAGTTTTAAGGATTTCTATTTTTAAAAGGCCACATGACAAAGTAGGTATATAGTTGTGTTTATGTAGGTATGTAATTATGTATTGTGGTGGTGTGTATGTAATATGTATTGTGGCTACACTGTAAAAAAAAAAGTGTCGATCTACTAAAAAAACTTTAGTGATCCTTGTAATTACTAAAAAATTTTTAGTAATTTTAGTCGGTTACAAGAAAATCTGTAAGAATTACTAGAAAAAAGTTAGCAACGAATAGAGTTAATAATTTTATATTTTTAATAGCTATTACTAAAACTCACCTGAGGCCTTTATAGCATAGTGGTTATAGTAACGGACTCCAGGCTAAAAGGTCCCGGGTTCGATACTGGCCACTGCCAAATTCGCCCCGAATGTATGCAGTGTAAGTGCTCGTTGATAAAGGGATTGTGAATATCCTGACGGAGCCGTAGCAGTGTTTGGTGCTGCCATCTATTGTGGTTTTGCGGAAAATCTTCCGCTCCAGAAGTCTGGATGCAGCTCGAAGGAAGCTCATGCACTTCGAGCCCACGTAATGGTTATTAAAAATAATTTTGGAGCTATTACTAAAATTTGCTTGGTGGCTCATACTAAAAATTTTTAAGTTAGTTATACAAAAAATTCTTTTGTTCAGTTTGCAAAAGAAATGCTTGTTTCGCTCGCAAAAAAAAGTTTGTAACGGTTACTAAAAAATTCTGTGGAATACAAATTTACTAAAAATTTTTTAGTAACCTCTTGATTTTTTTTTACAGTGTACGTAGGTTTATGTAGGTATGCAGAGCCTAAGGGACCTACCTCTTCCGATCCGCTCACTTCTGACACAGAATAACCCGTTAGGCTTGGTGAAGAGGTCGTCTAGTTTGAACTGGTTATCAAAAGGGTATCGTCTTATTCTTCATGAGTCTTTATTTAGTGTAAATACAAATTCTCGATATACTGTCATACCAAAAATATGGCATAACATTATAAAATCTTAAACTTGTATCTCTTTGCAATATTTTAATTTTTACTCACGTGTAAGTGGCAACATATTTAAATTTTTGGATCATTTCAAATTTTATTTTATTAGAAATATTATCTCTCGATCAGGAAGCAAACTTTTAGTTATTTCTATATCATATTTTCCTAAGGACGGCCGCAGAAGACGGCGCGAACGTTGAAATTTTATTTTATATTAATTGTACAAGTTCATATAAAAGTTCTTGTTTTGTTAAGTATGTATTTATTAAAAATACAAAACATTTAGCAATGTTTTGTATTTTTAATAAATACATTCTTAGTAGATAAATTTTATGGAGCGATTGTCCAGAGTATATTTAACAATAATGATGTTAACAATATCAGTAATATATGATGGAAGGTAACGGATGACATTGGCAGGAAGTGAGAGGGTCCAGAATGGACAAAACCTGGTTACGTTTGAAATTTACTGCTCAAAATGTACAGAGATATTTTTTGTTGATTTATTGCATTGTTTATTTCTTGTCTTAATAAAACATGGATAAGACTTTGATATTATTGTTTTTGTATATATTATTTTCATAAAAGCCGGAAATTATATATTTATTTTTCTGTAGTTAGATGGCATTTTATCCCATTTAGTCATTGTAAAACTCTTGTGCAACATTATTAAAAAAAAACTGGTGGTAGCTTTGCTGCCACCAGTGTTATGGTGTGATTTTTTCACATATAAAATGATGTAATTTAAACATATTTCATGGTGTAGCATTACTATTCGTGTAATGTTACACTGGTTATCTTGGTTAAACCGGTATTATCGGTTATTCCACCATAAACTTCGTGGAATCTTGGCTGTCACCAACTTTATGGAGTAGCGTTATACAAATATTTTACAGTGGTTTAAATAATATATTACGTTGACAAGTTAAAGATTTAATCGTAATTTTCTGTATAACCGTGGTCAAAATATGTCTGTCTTTATTTTAAAAAATGCCTGCATTTCTGCGATGTTGATTTTTTTAAAAATTTTTAAATATCAGTTTTATGTTTATAATTTAAGAAAGTATTTTGAAACAACAATAAGACAACATTTTTGCTTTTTAAAATACAAGCAATTACATGTAATTATTTTTAGAAAAATCTTTAATTTTTTTTCGACTATTGCAAATTTTAAAAAACGATAACATATGGTATCATAAGAGGGTGACGGGGTTCAATATTGCCAAAAATTAAATGACATGTGGGATGTTATTCGGTACTTAAAATATAGAACAGAAATGTTACAGTCACATTTTATTGTAGACGACACAGCACATATCACATTCTATACAAATCGCAAGACGAGCTCAACTCAATCAATTGAATATTCATAAAAATTACTTAGCACAAAGAACATCTCTAAGAGAGATGTATATCGAACACACATCCCAATCTTACATCTTAACTGAAAACTAAATTACTTCACTTCATTTAATGTCTTTTTAGAAAGGAAGGCAAAAAATCTCAGGATATTTTGTCGAAGATGGCAATAGCGCCACCTATAGATTCTATAATTTAGGGAAGGCAGTCATATCGTTACAGCCTCCCCCTCTGGTTCCGCGAACGTCCCGGTGTAGAACCAATAACTTTCTTATGTGGTCTACCACGTTTCTTAATGGGTGCGACAGGCACAATGTCAGAGTCATTACACAATTTTAAGGCTGAAGTGTGACATGTAGCAAGTAGATCATTAGGACTGTCCATACATGCTATGACAAAAGTGGTGGGTGATTTTTGAGTTGAAATGATGTAAGGTCTATCACGTTTAGGCATGAACTTCGACGTTTTGTTGTTAGAGGCTTTACTTACTGGATGTAAGTCAACACAAACTTTGTCTCCTGGAACAAAACTATGTCCCGGTTTCCGTCTACGGTCAGCAATTATTTTCCTCTGATCTTGTTTAGATTCAACTTTGCCTTTGATTTCTTTGGTGAATTTTGCGAATTTCTTGAGATATGGAGTAATCTCAGGCACAAAATTATCATTTTGAATTGCAGCACTAATGTCATACTGAACATCATCCGTTGTTCTCAATTCTCTTCCAAACTGCAAGAATGCTGCTGTTTCTCCAGTAGTGTCACACTTAGCCGTATTTAGTGCAAAACGGATTGTTGAAAGCTTTTCTTCCCAAGAGCCGTGATCATTTTCTACTAATATAACCAATCTCGGCTTGAGATCTCTATTTTTCCTCTCCACAGGATTAGCATGGGGATGGTATATGGGAGTTGGACTTTGTTTGATACCTAAAAGATGTTGCATCAATCTACTAACAAATTGGGGTCCATTATCACATTTTATACGTTTCGGTAGACCATATCTAAGGATAACTTCTTCAATCAACGTAGTTGCACACTGCGCTGCAGTAGCATGTGTAAGGGCAAACAATTCCACCCATCTTGTTGCAAAGTCTTCTACTATAAATATCCACCTTTTACCGTTTTTACTTTTTGGTAAAGGGCCAAAAATATCAATTGATCGAACTTCAAATCTTTGTGAATACACTATTGTTTCTAACAAACCGGATGGTTTTTGATTAGAAGGCTTATACCTATTACATTCAGCACAATTTTTGACATAATTTGCAATGTATGAACACATTCCAGTCCAATAATACCTTTTGGATATTCTATTTAACGTACCTTCAGCACCGTAGTGACCAGCCGTAGGTGAATCGTGGTGTTCTTTTAAAATTTTCTCCCTTTCATGTGATGGGACAACTAGTTGAGCTTCTTCTGATTCCGAACTGGGAGAATACCTGTATAAAACTCCTTGATTCATAATATAACCGCGATCAGTCCAGTTAGTATAGTCAAGAGTTTTTTCTTCTCTTCGAACTTTTAATAATTTTTTTAATTCTTCATCATTCATTTGTTCAGCACGAAAATCACTTGATGGTTTAAAAGGAATATCAACTATTATAGCGCAAATATCGCAACTTTCTTTTTTGGTATGATCACAAGCAGGACGAGAAAGCATGTCAGCTATGACGTTCGCTTTGCCATTGGCTAGAAGATCATCAATTTCGGTTTTCAACAATTCTTTCTTTTCCGGTGATAACCTGTAAGGAGGTATTGATATAGGACGATGATCTCTTGTATTTATATGATGTTCGACGACGGGTGTTGTTTCTCCCCCTGGTCGAAAGGTATTGGAAAATTTTTCAGGTAAGTCATTAAGCCTTTTTCTTTGTATTTGAGATAGATGCTGACCTTCTGTATTTCTTAACATAACCGAGTTAACTGTGGCAGTTGGTGCTGAGATTTCAGGCGCCGTAATGAAAGGATCATCAGAAAAGGGAATTTTACGTTTCGGATTGTTCTGGAAATACCAACTTTGGCTTCTCATGTCTAGCACGATCCCCATTTTATTTAAAAAATCTATGCATAACAATGTTCTATTTTCCTCGGCTTCGGGTAAGGCAAAAATTGTTGTACTAGTTGTAGTACCTTCTATTTCAACAGTGATTGTTGCTTGAAGAACGTTGGTTTCTTTTCGTAGTCCATCAGCAAGTGTTATGCTTAGACCGGTACCTTCGAACACAGTTTCTTGGTCACAGAGAAGCTTGTATAACATTTCCGCAGCAATGCAATGAGTAGCTCCTGTATCTGGGCAAGCAACACATGTAACACCATTTACCTTAATATACAACAAAGGTGTTGCTTGAGTATTGATAGAACAAGATTTGAGATGAAGGGAACGAAAATTTGCTGATTGTGTCTGCGTAGATGGAGAAAAATTAGGACATTTGGCTTTGACAAAACATGGTTTACCACAGCCATAACAACTTATAATCGGACGCTTATCATTGTTTTCGTATCTTGAATTTGTATATTTTGAAGTAGAATGATTATTTTTATAATTTGAAAAATGTTCGTTAGTTTCATGTTTGGGTGTTTGATTTTTCCAGAATTCTTGACCATTTGAATTTTTCGGCAAAACATGTTTCTGCGCTTCACGCGTTTTTGGATAACTTGCTGACTTTTGAGAAGAAGGTTTAATGTTTTCGTAAATGTCTAGCTTTTCAGCCAACACGACAGGATTATTTAACATGTCGCAACCATATAAATAATGTTTTTTTATATTCTGGTGGACACTTTTTCTTAATCTGATCAGTGATTATTAGTTCAGTTAGATTTTCAAAAGAATTGATTTATAATTAGGATAACCAACCCTCAAAATAATTTCTAAGTTCAAAATAATAATCTTTCTAAGTAGAATTTTCTCTTTTTTGATGTCGGCTAAATAATACTCTAAACTTTTCTGCTGTCAACTTAAATCTTTTAAGCAATATGTCACGAATATAAGAATAATTTTTGAACATTTCTTCTGGTTCTCTGGCGATAAGTTTACTAATGTCGTTCGGAAGTACGACAATTAATTCAGAAACCCATAATTCTTTGGAGACATTAAGCATTTTCATTTGACGTTCAAACATTGTCAAAAACAAAGACATATCATCCTTTTCAGGAATAAATGCTGGCAAGATATTTTTAATATCTATACGCATCTGGTTTATTTGATGTTGTGGTACTGTTGTCGCGGTAGGGTTTTGAGCATGTAGCTTAAGCTTTTCTAGCTCATATGCTTTTTCCTCTGCAATACGTTTATCCGCAATCAGTTGTTGTTCTGCAATTTCTTGTTTTTCGCGATCTTCCACGATAGCCATAAATACCTCTTTAACAAATTGTTCGTCGTCTTTAAGCGGTTGACGCTTCATAATTTTCTCACGTAAGGCTGATAGTTTATCATCTTTATCCACATCTAACTCTAATTCTGTGCCCAAATTAAACAAATCGATTTTTTCCCTTTAGAAAGAAACGCCATTTTCCCCAAATTAGCTATTGTTAATTTATGCTTATATTAAAAACAATTAGATACGTGACCCATTAAATAATAAGACCAAAATGACTACCTTCCCCTTACAGGTAAATATGGATAAATTTTCATAAATAAATGTTAAAAAGAAATACAGGAAATAATTTAAAACACACTAAAATATACCACTAATTTAATCATGAGCTCGTGAAAAAAACTATAAGAAATATTATTTTTCGTTAAAATTTAACCTTTTTACCAAATTTGCTTACCAATGACATAAATCATTCATTTTAACTATATGAAATATTATAGGTAATTCATTGCGAAATAATTTTCAACCACACATAAATATGAAAACAACTCGAAATATGAATAAAGAACTTACTTTACATCTAAAAAATAAACAACATACGAAATAATAAAATTTATCAAAATCATTTTTAAACTCTGTGCACAGATTAAAAAAATATCACTTACTCAGAACCCTTGCTTTTAAAAACAATATCAAAAGAAATCACTTTCAATTTCAGAAAACTGATGTTTCTTAATAATCTTAGTCAAAATCAACATAAAACAAAACAAAACAAAAATATATATATATACGTATATATATATGAAACAGCATTTATCTTAATAAATAAAAGAAAATGAAAACTTTTTTTCCGCAGCTGGCCAGCAAAAAAAGAGAAACAAACAATCAAAAAAAATAATTTCAATTTTTGCTGGTAAGAAAACAAATAAAATAAAAATCTATTTTTAGATAAAGGTTGTCGATGATTCACATAACAATTAAAAGCACGCAGAAGTAATTAGGCATCGAACACTTCTAAGTACAAAATCAGATTATAAGTAGAATACTTTTATATGACGAATTGAAGAAGTTCCAATCACAAACACCAGTTATGTTTAAAAACTAGAAGATATTTTGTTGATATAGTACACTTTATCACATAATAAACTTTCTCAGAACAAGGAATTATCACGTTAGGACAATCTTGCTTATGAAGACTGAAGAACATTATTTATTGTCATGTCAATAATATTTTTCAATTATTTTTAATGTGAAGGGTACGAATTACCCTTTTTGAATGCATTTTTTTGCTTTTTTGCCAGGATGACGCACTTAAAACACAGAAATGAAGAAGATGAAAGCACTGTTAAAATTAAGAACAGAAACTTGATTCATCTTAGAGTTGACAACACCTTTAAAATGGGTACGGATTACCCTTTTTTTATATACTTTCTTTAATTTTGTCGCAATGATACTACCACACATAACTGATATTAAAGAAATTAGCACAAATCTGGAGTATATCTTCATACTTGATATGGCACATTATATAATAGAACTTTTTGGAAATCACAGGATGAATTGTTCTTGACGAACACGGCACTTGAGAACACAAAACTTCATTTATTGCCCAGGTGACAATAATTTAGAAGTGAGTACGGATTACTCTATTTTAAATATAATCTCTGGAACTTTTGTCTGGATGACAACAGCGAACTTGACACAAAGACTTTGAAAGCACAAAAATGTTCCGAAAGAACTCCATTTTACGTTGGGCGCCAGTGTGGGATGTTATTCGGTACTTACAATATAGAACAGAGATGTTGCAGTCACATTTTATTGTAGACGACACAACACATATCACATTATATACAAATCGCAAGACGAGCGCAACTCAATCAATTGAATATTCATAAAAATTACTTAGCACAAAGAAAAGCTCTAAGAGAGCTGTATATCGAACACACATCCCAATCTTACATCTTAACTGAAAACTAAATTACTTCATTTCATTTCATGTCTTTTTAGAAAGGAAGGCAAAATATCTCAGGATATTTTGCCGAAGGTGGCAATAGCGCCACCTATAGATTCTATAATTTAGGTAAGGCAGTTATCTCGTTACAGACTTTATATATTTACAATTCCAAATATATTGTGGCAGGTTTTTTTTAATTCTCATTGTGCCTTACATTTCATTCTAGAATTTTCTATTGGATAAAATAGAAAAATACAGAAGAAAATAGAAGGGAAACTTAGAAAGAATGGATTACGATTGCAAACTAAAATCAGTCTTCAACTATCAATCAAAGGGAAAAAAAGATAGAGAAAGACCACGATTGAGGCCGGAACAAGCTTATAGCCTTAAGAGTGTTACTAAATCAAAACGACAACTTTGCAACATAAGTTTAAATTTATTTTTGTTCGGAAATGCATGAAACTAGCAGGCAGAAACTGTCTAATTGCACTCAGTTTTAAGTTTTTTAACAATTGCAGTAGATATTTCATAAGAAGCCCTCAAAGAATGTAGAAAAACCAGTCGGAAAGCAGGAGAAAAACTGGTGATCGAAAAATCTCAGAACTGGATAGGAAATTTCATAAGAAGCCCTCAAAGAATGTAGAAAAACCAGTCGGAAAGCAGGAGAAAAACTGGTGATCGAAAAATCTCAGAACTGGATAGGAAATTTAATGATCATAAAATAGAAAACTAAGTTCGATTCGAAATCCCTTCCCTAATCAGGCCTCCCAATTTTATATCTTTTTGTTAAAAAATGAATATGTAAATGCGTCAAAACGTTTTGCGATTGTTTAGCAGAGCAGTTCAGAAATAACTTTCACCCGTATTTAGGATTATGATGATTTTTTTCGAATCATTATTGCATCAATGACTACTTCTTGACATAAAAAGTATTGCGATTATTTTATTACTACTTCTAAATGCATCGTTTTTACTTACCCATCATACGTAGTATAGGGTAAGTCTTGCAACCGTTTTGAAAATCGAAAAAAATTTTTTGACGGATTTACACGTTTTAGATAGTGGAGATTCCGAAAAACATATTTTTAGAAAAAAAATTTTGCCGTCCGTCTGTCTGTCTGTCTGTCTGTCTGTAAACGCTCTATCTCCCGAACAAATTGAGATAGAGACTTGAAATTTTGTATGTAGTTAGTATGTAAGAATGGAACGAACCCTATTTAATATCAGCAACCTCGATTATCCGGAACTATTTTTTTCGGACTCTCAAAAAATTCGTTCTGATAAAAGGTACATAAAAATTTTCGAATTTTTTTGTTTTAAGGAATGGACATAAAAGGCAATAAAACAACACACATTTTGCATATAGAACGAAGTCGATCGGATTATTAGTTACCGAGATATTTGTAATCTTGTTTTCCACATTCTTCGATTTTTCATGACCCTCTATTTCATTCAAATTTCAATTCAGAGGTATATTTTAATTGGAAATGAGACGCTTAATCCGACGCAATTAATTGTTAGTTAATAGAATTATTATTTTTGGAGTTATAAGGATGTTTCCTTTACGCAGTTCGGTACTACTTGAGTGGTTTGGCGTTTTATGTAATTTGTCGAAATTGGTACATCAGCAGTTCTTTAATATAGCATTACTATGTATATTAACAATATTTAAATTTTGTTTATGAATTGCAATGCATTGTATAAATAGTTTCACATGTTTTATTTTCATATACATATCCATGATGGGTAAGTATTACGGTGGCCCCCAACGACTAGTTTATAGAAGAATTCAAATATATATTTATTTCTCTAAAACGAAATAAATATTTTTTTTCCATTTATTTGAAATAATATATTACGTTTCATATTAAAAATTTAATATAGATTTTTTACATGACTTTTGATAATAAAAGCATTCGTTTATGATAAATAAATGCATTTCAGCGATGTTTTTTAACCAAATGTTTTTTTTTAAATAGATTTACATTTAGAATGTTTCAAATATAAATTTTAAATTAATATTATATTGCAAATTCATTGATAATACATATGTAAAACTGACAAAATTTATATTTTAAATGGACGACACTAAGCGAAATAAGTAATACATTTTATAAAAGACATTTATTTTCATAAAAAAAATATTTTTATACAAATTCTTCTCATAATATGTGATTTTTTAAGTAGGGGAAGATGGGGATACTTGAGCCATTTTTTGAATTTTATTTTTTTTAAATTTTTTATATTTTTTTAGAATAAAATAAAATATTGAAAATGAAAATTTGATATTTTTCCTTCAACTAAAAACCACTTTCAATAAATTTTGAACTATTTTTCTATGCATAATAAATGTTTATTTTTTGTTTTACATCATGGCTCAAGTATCCCCATGGCGGGGATACTTGAACCATAGTGAAGGGATACTTGAGCCACTACGGAAAAATACCTACAAAAGTAATTTTTTTCGCTTTATTTTTGCACAAATATTTTACAGAATGATAAATTATGAAACGTAAAGTGTTTCAAAACCAATTAAGAAAACAAAGCTAGTAATACGATCATTTTTTGTCGTTAAAACTGGTTGTCGAAGGATAATTTGAACCTCAGTTATAACGACGGTAGAAACATCCTCAGTTCAGAGCCATTTAAATTTGGAATCTGCAATTCTTCTTGCAAATTTCATTTTCAAAATATTAAGCACTTATCCAACAAATATTTTTACAGTTTTCTTTCTGGCATATTTTATTAGTAACCAACCATCAATAGAAGGTTTTCTTTCACATCATCACCATCATTGACAGAATTTTCCTCTAATGATATTGTCGAACTCATGCTTTTAGTTTAGTAGCTGTCGGAATTTAAGCCAGATGTATCATTCTACTATTTCAAACACTTTTTTGATTTCACAGGAAAAGATTTTGTCTTCCTCTTTGGCTCCATGTAGGTAAGTTTGAACTGGGATTTTTGTTGCTTTTCTTGTTTTTGTGCGCTCTTTTTACCAATTTTTCTTCAATTTTCTTAGTTAAAAAAAAAGTTACAGCAACAGAGGTTACGATTTCAATATAAAATACTAATCTTAATATGTTATATTAAAAAATAAATATTTTATTATGTTGGACCTAACTAATTAAAGTATTAGAGATTATAGCCTGTAAAACCGTTTTAAAAAGTTATTTTCATTTAATGAAAATTAAATTGAAAACTATGTTTACATTTATCTAGACAGACTATTTTGTTCGAATTTTGGTCGTTTGTCAAATCGAACAAATCGAAAAATAAAATAGACATTTTCATTTAAAAAATATGCATTTTTAAACATTTTTAGGTCTTTATTTTTTTAAGAAAAAAAAAATAAAATGAAAAATTATTCTCCCTTTTCTCCAGAAAAATATCTATTAGTGAATATAAGGATGGAATTTTATTTTTTGTTTGTTTCACCCATGTTTAATTTCTAATGAGGATGGTTAAGACATGGCTCAAGTATCCCCACTTTCATTGGCTCAAGTATCCCCACTATCACTATTTTTGTTTCCCAGAGTTTTACTAAATAAAGCATGCAGCAATTAGAACTATTTTAGACTCAAAATACAATTGAAATTATGATTATTGAATGTATGTATATAGTTGCAACTTTAAACAAAACTTTGATTACAAAAAAACAAAAAAACCATGCACCCAAATATTTTTTTCAGATAGGGAAAAGACAACTATTAATCACTATACTTTCAAAATGGTACCAAGATGCGTGATTTCTTTTTTACATGTTCAGAACTATAAATATGTTATCATATTGGCAGTTTTAGAAAGAAAAATTAATCAACTGTAGAGATAATAGGGGTGGCTCAAGTATCCCCTATGCTCAAGTATCCCCACTCTCCCCTATTAGATATACGTTTATAATGTTTCACTTATAAATTTATAATTATCATTTTATTGTAAATTGATTGATAATACATATGTAAAACTATCAAATTTTATATTTTAAACGGACGACATTAAGCGAAATGAATACTGAATTTTATAAAAACATTTATTTTCATAAAAATATATTTCAATATAGTACCTGTACCCTATATGGACACCTTAAGAAAAATGTATTTTTTTCACTCCCATGTACAAGTCAGAGGACTCCAAAAATGTGTGTCCACTATCCTTGGACTATTGACTATCATTATTAAAATTAGCGACCTTGTAATTATTCTGGTTTATTTTATATGATAAAAACAAAAAATGTTTACAAGTGTTCATATAAGGAACTACCTGTCCCTGTTATGAACAAGTGTTTCTTTATTGACTTTCTACACAGTGTATATGGAAGAGCCACTTTTCAAAGGGATTTTAGAGGAGAGGGAATAAAAAAATGTATCTTAAAGTATTCGGAGGAGGAGAAGGACAGTAAATATCGTCAGAATATATATTTTTGAAAGGGGAGGATCATTCTCGGTTTTTACCCTTCGAAGACCCATGCAAAGCCCCTTAGTTACTAATATTATGAAATAATATGGTTGGTTTTGCTTAGCTTTATAGCATCTGTCTGAGAATTTACATGTGTTATTACTCAATCCTCTCGGCATGGACAGATAGAAACTTTTTCACCATGGGCAGTAAGTCCCACATAATCCCCATGAACGTATCTGCCACATGTGATGCATGGCCGCATGTTTGAAAAATCAGCAATTCTGCAAAAGATCAGTCCCAGCTCTCCTTTGTTGAGGAAGTCATACCATTGGTGCCTACGATTTCGCCAACAGATATCCTACTCGCAGGGGGGATGTTTTTTTTCTGCAACGGTTTTTAGGAGGAAGGTTTTGGGAGGATTGTTCAAATGGCATCTTGTCGAACAAAGATTTTATCACTTTGATGCCTTTTCAATTTATTGCTTGGCAACGTTGAATTTTCTTCTTTCTTACAGTTGTAGTGGATGGGGACATAAGCTGTCCATACTGGGAACCGGGCGTAGTTTTTTTTAAATCTAGTAACAAATGAATAAGGAAAATATTTTTAAACAAAATATGCAATAGCAATCGAAAATATGTTTTATTGGCTTTCTAAAATACTCCATTTTTCAACATTTAATGTAATTTTGCCATATCTAATAAGAATTTAAGCTTACAAGTAATTAAGATCAGCACATCTCGAAATAACAGGTTTCCTCTAAATGGCGAACAGCGCGCTTTTTTACACTTTCCAGCCTTAATTATCTTTTCAACTGCTTTTCTTCGCGAAAATGTTGAGCCATCTCTCGATTAAAATTACTACCTTTAAAAATATTAGGGGTGTCCATATTGAAAGACCTGTCCTTATAGGGTACAAATACCTTACAAATTCTTCTCATAATATACGATGGCATATTTTTGTTTCATTAGTGCGTCAGTTGCTACTTCTTGCCATATAAATGATTATTTTTTTATTGCTACTTAAAATGTATTATTTTCATAAAACCTATCAAATATATATTTACTTCTCTAAATTTAAATAAAATTTATCCCATTTATTTGAAAAAAAATATATTACTTGATGTTTTGAAAATGTATCTAGATTTTTTCTCTGACTACTGTTAACAAATTTGCTTCTTTAAAATAAATAATTGCATTTCAGCGATAGATTAAAAATATGTTTTTTATGGTATCTATGTTTCGAATGTTTCAAATATATATTTTAAATGAATTTAATATTGGAGATTATTAGACAACTATTCCATGAATCTTACAAAATATTTTATTTTACACGGGCAACGTTATTCATAATACATTGTACATAATAATATATATAACATACTATACAATATGTGGGAAATAATTTGTTATAAATTATTAACTCTGCAAGAATTGTTACATTCTACATACAACCAGTTTCAAAATATATTTATTTAGAGTTTCTGACTTCCAAGGCACATTATCGATTGCAGAAAACTTATTAAGATTTTAATATTACTATTTCTATATGTATTATTTTTCACAGACGATAAATTTTTTTAAAACAAAATATTATTTAACCAACTTATAATCGACTCAGAATTTCTTATGCAGACGATTTTTATAAATGATTAATTTTAAGAGAAAAAGAAAACAAATGAATTTATTAATATGCACACTATCAAGGTTGACGGAGGAAAAATAAATAAATAGATAAAATAAAATAATGGTATTTTTTGAAATGTATGGTTTTGGAATAAATTTAATAAGACTTCCTTAAAAAGGGTTGATAAAAACATAGAAGAATGAATTTTATTTGGAATATTAAGAAATAAAAATTTAATTAAGAATATTTTTAATTTAGAGCCATCTTTTTAAATTTACGAATACTGGAATAATGCTTTTTAAGGCAAATTAAGAATTTATATCGTCTGCATAAAGATTAACAGATTAGATCTAGAAACAAGATTTTAATTTAATAATTTGAAGTAAGTACGGAACATTATTATAAGAAAATTAAGATAGTAT
This sequence comes from Maratus speculifer, assembly GCA_964019185.1. Classification (NCBI taxonomy): domain Eukaryota; kingdom Metazoa; phylum Arthropoda; class Arachnida; order Araneae; family Salticidae; genus Maratus; species Maratus speculifer. The sequence goes on along the minus strand of OZ025290.1, from coordinate 406,923,750 downwards.
AAAGGTTAGTTTTGGCGAAAATTTTTTTAAAATTTGTAATATGTATTGTGAATAACTGTAACAATAATTAAGTGCATTTTGCCGATGTCTTTAAATTATGGTTCTTTTAAATATCAGATTTTTGTTTAGAATTTAAGTTTTGGGAATTTACAATCAAGATACTTTTTATCGTTTTCAAATATAAGCAGTTACATGGAATTATTTTTAAAGAGATAATTAAAGGAATATATATATATTTTTAATTTTGTAATTTTTTAAAAGTTATTTCCTAGTTTTTTTTAAGTTAATGAAATAGAATTTCGGTTAATAGTTCATCTGTATGTATACATGAATACTTAATATGCATAATACATGTATTACACACTATGCATACAGAAAATTTACAATTTCTGTATAATATTGTCAATAAACAATATGCAAATGTAATAATAATTTAGTAAAATTCGGCGGTGGCTTTAAATAATGTTTCTTTTAGTTTCAGATCTATGTTGAGTATTTTCGAATTTACAATCAAGAAACATTTTATCCTTTTGAAATACAAGCAATTACACGGAATTCTTTTTAGAAAGATACTTATAAAGTTTTTTTTGTTTGCTTTTGCGATTTTTAAAAAGTGATTTCCAAGTTTAATGAAGTCAAATTATACATTTAGCGAATGCTTCTACTCTTTGCGTACATGCATACATAGTATACAGAAAACATGTATACATAGTATACACTATGAGAAAATCTAATATCTGTATATATATTATCTATAAATATAACAATAATTAAGCGCATTTTGGTGATGTTTTTAAATTATGGTTCTTTTAAACATCAGATTTATGTTTAGAATTTTTGTTTTTGGAATTTACAATCAAGATACATTTTATCGTTTTGAAATATAAGAAATTACATGAAATTACTTTTAGAAAGATCATTAAAGAAAGTATTTTTTTATATTTGCAATTTTTCAAAAGTGTTTTCCAAGTTTTATGAAGGCAAAGAAACAGAATTTCAGTTAATGCTTCTTCTATATGCATACATGGACACATAATATGCAGAATAGATGTATTACACAATACGTGTACAGAAATTTTAGATTTTCCATGTAATATTGCCAGTAAATGTAACAGTAATTTAATGCAATTTGGCGGTGGCTTTAAGAAATGTTTCTTTTAACAATCAGATCTATGTTTAGAATTTTACTTTTTGGAATTTGCAATAAAGAAACATTTTATCCTTTTGAATAACAAACAGTTACATGGAATTACTTTTAGAAAGTTTATTAAAGAAAAAGTTTTTTTTTCATTTTTTTCAAATTTTCAAAACTGATTTCCAAGTTTTATGAGGTCAATGAAATAAAATTTCAGTGAATGTTAAGTATATAGATACATACGTACACGTAGCATACAGGATACATATATTACCTTGAGTCTAAAGTTTTGACCCTTTCGCAGAATAGACTACTAAAACAGCTGGCGTTCGCAAGTTAAGAGACATTTTTACATACGGTTTTCTGGTTTCGAAAGAAGAAGACGTGTGCTACAACACTGCGTATTTATTGTTTTGAAAAATTATCATCTGTAGCCTGCACGAAGCCTCGAAAGTGGAACTATCACGTATCCAGCTTCGAACCATCATCTACTACGAGTTCTGTAGCAACACCGGAGTGACAGAATGTCACTGTAACATGTGTGCACGTTTAGGTGAGGATATTGTATCACTTAGTACAGTCAAACGATGGTATCAAAATTTTAAGATTAAGAATTTCGACATCGAAGATGAATCACGTGCTGGTCGACCTACTGTGATTGATGAGACCGAATTGCGGAAATCCACCGATGAAGATCAAAATGCTACATCACGGGAACTTGCATCTTACTCAATGTTCCTCAAATAACCATAATTCGAGCATTAAAAAACATTGGTTTGACATACAAATTCAATCGATAGGTGCCGCACGATCTGACAGAAAATGACAAAGAAAAACGAAAACGGACTTGTGTAAACTTGCTCGAATATCACCGAAAGGGTGATTTTTTGAACCGGATTGTTACGTGTGATGTAAAATGGGTTTATTACGACAACACCAGTCGAAAAGGAGGATGGTCTGAACCAGGTGTACCGGTCAGGACCGTAACCAGGCGCACATTAACCTATAAAAAAATCCTCCTCTGTGTTTTCTGGGATAGTCGCGGTATTATCTACAAGGAGTACTTAAAAAGTGGCCAGACCATCGACAGTGAGTCGTACAGCAGCATGCTGCATAAAGTGAATGTAGCAATTAGAGAAAAAGCGAAGTAAGGAGTTCCGACGCATGGTGGTTATGTTTCACCAGGATAATGCCAGGCCACACGTCAGCGCATGGACGAATTGGAACTTATAGAAGCTGGAATGGGAATTAATGCCACATCCTCCATATAGTCCGGACATGGCACCTTCCGACTACTATCTGTTTTCGCATCTGCAACTGCACCTTAATGGTGAAATTTTCAATTCTTCAGAAGAGGTCAAAAAAGAGGTTGACCTCTTTCTCGACTCACGTAGCCCAGAGTTTTTCAAGGAAGGCATTGAAAAACTGCCAAAACGTTGGCAGAAGATTGTCGAACTTAATGGTGGTTACTATCCTCACTAATGTTTTGTACTTTTGTAAATATTTGTTGTCAACATTAAAATAAAAAAGGGGTCAAAACTTTAGACTCAACCTGATATACAAATTACACACTATGTATACAGAAAATCTATGTTTTTGTATAAATTTTGTCAATGAATGTAACAATAATTAAATGCATTTTTGCGACGTCTTTAAAAAATGTTTCTTTTAAATATAAGGTCTATGAGTAGAATTTTAGTTTTTGGAATTTACAATCAAGAAATTCTTTATTTTTTTATTATTTTTTTAAATAGAATCATGGAAAAGAAAGCATTATTTTACATAAAATGGAATTATTAAAAATAATATTTTTTTTTTTGTAATTTTTCAAGAAAAATTTCGAAGTTTCATGAAATTGATGGAATAGAATTTTATTGATATTTTCTTTTCTATGTATACAAGTCAATGTATATATTACCGTTATTTAGTGAAAACAAGAAACAAACACTGTAAACAATTTATTAGAGGAAGGGTTGTGAGCTCCTTTAGCAAAGGAATAGTAAGAGTCCCTCTCCTATCTGATAAGTAAAGTGTAGAGCATGAAAAACTTATGAATTTGAATGTTTAATTTTATCTATGCTTTAATTTTACTATTTGTTTGTACTTAAATTATTATATGCAGGTTTTAGTAATAAAAATTAAACAGAACTCTAAATTGTTTTATTTAACATTCACTTTTCATTCACTTTATTTTTAAATTTGACTTTTATTGGCATTCTTATTGACATTTATTTATTTTTGAAAGTGAAACAAAGAAAGCAAAATAATTAAATTTATGGTAATTTATGTTTAAACAGTAAATTTATGTAATACATAATGTGTTGTATTTTAATGTAGAAAAAATACATAATTGGTATTGTTTCTAAATTTCAAAGTAGAATAGTTAATAAAAACTGTTCACTAAAATAAATCTAAAGCTTGGATTTTATAATAATAATTATTATTATTAAAGTAACCAACTTTCTTTAATGTAACTTTAATTATGATGCATATTTTCAATGACACAGTGATAGTATTGTGTAAATATCGTTCTTGTGTTATCTCTATTATTACTGTTGAGAGTGATCAAAATTAAATGAAAAGTATTTAATTACCGCTTTCAAATTATAGGCATATAATTTTTTCCCTGTATGTTTTGCTAATAAATTTGAATGCAAAGGAAAGAACTCATATGTTTTTAAAAACGCCAGTATTCTTCACAGATGGAATCAGGCCCTCACAGTGATGTCACGAAACCTCGTGTTTGGTTTGTAGATCAAGGCGGCTTTGTAAAATCTGTATTTTGTCCTTTAATATCAATCTTGCCTATTTTGAAAAATACAAAATTTCACAATTATGATTTGAATTTTTTGAATTGACAGGTTATTTTGCAACTGGGTGTTAATTAAGATTTCAATTTTCACAAAAATGGCAAAAAGTTGTATCTTTTTAATTAATATTAGTTTAATTAATCTTATTTTGTTTTACATAAAACTTAGTCATTCCTATCTCATTTTGTTTGTATGCGTTTTTAGGTGTGTTAGTAATTATATAAATACGTGGCACTTATATTCGACGTTTAAAGCATCCGTCAGTCCGTCCGTCCATCAGTCTGCTCGTCCGTCTTTCCGCATATAACAAAGCAAAAACTACCCATCTGAATCGTTTAAAATTCAGAATATATAATTATTACGTAGTTTTGTTGAGTCAATTAATTTTTTTTTTGAAAATCGGATGCTTAGTTTAATTACAGGGACACTTAGTTTAATTACAGGGATAATGTATATTGTATATACATAGATAGATAAATTCCATTTATACACACAAAAATTGTAGTAAAATTAAGTGTAGTAAAAAATTGAATCTAATTTTAAGGCAATTTTTACGGCAAAAACTGCTGGAACCAGGGTCATCGTCAAGGGGGGAGGGGCAGGGGTGAGCCTTCCCCTCAAACGTTTGCACATGAGTTACAGATGGCAAACTAAACTGGCAAATTTGTTCAAAACTTTAATGAAAAACTATAATACACTTCTTTTTCTAACAGATTTGCCGAAAGTTACCAATATAATTAAAAATGTTATTAAGCTTTTTACAAAAAAATACATATACTATATTTTTTTATTGTGACAACTTGATAAAATTATAAAACTAGTTAGCAAACACCGAGAACTATTTATGTTTGCTTTTCACTGAGTTAGCAAATACAATGAATTTTGACTTGGTAATTTAAGGTTTTAATTATCCCAACAATAAAAACTCGTTACTTGAGTTGAAATGTACATGTTTCCAATCTTTGTAATTAACATCAAATAATCTTTGATAGCTATTTTAGAATAATATATTTGAAGAGAGCTTGAAGAAAGTTATTTCTTCAAACTCCTATTTTCTGGAAAAACATTTGAAACCTGCCCTCGTTCATGCTGTGAATTTTTAACTGTAAAAATTTTTATTCTAATTTCTTCGTTTTTGTACATGTTAGCGTATGAGAATTTTTGATATTGTAGAATTTTTCGTAAGGAAAATTTCTATTGAACGCTTAATTTTGAAGGATATTCATTCTCGACAATGTTACATACGTTTTTAATCTAATTGGTGTCCATATATCCTCAATATCTACAACTGCTTCATCTAATGTTAAACCTTGGGATTTATGAATTGTAGCAGCAAAAGCTAACTGCAGAAAAAATTCTTTCCTTGAGCAATTTATGCATCCATTTTTCCAGAATTCAATTATTGGGGGAATTGGTAAGCACCAATTCTTTATATGTGAAATTACTGTAGTATTCTAATTTATCCATGATTATTCGCGATGTCTGGTCTGGTGGCTTGTGATTTTCTTTAATGCGTGCAACAAAGTCTAAAGTCCCGTTCACTAAACCATTTTCGGTCCACAAATAAGAACATAACATTACTTTAGATCCAAATGATAAAGTAAGAAATGGTTAAAGTCCGTTTGTCGTTTCTGAATCGAGCAACTTTGCTTTAGTACATTTATAAAGAGCTTGAATCGAGGCAACAACTTCTATGCAGTTCTTTTAATTTTTCATTTATATAACACATTTAACAATTAATTTTATTTATTTACAATTCTTTTGTTGCCACTTTACAAAAAAAAATCCATAATACAATCCTTTTAAAATGTTCAAGTGTCATCTATGCAAACGATTTTGCGGAATAATGAAAACTTATTTTATTTATTAAATTAATCATGATTCTATCTAATATTACTTACTCCAAGATTTATAGTTTTTTCCCTAAAATATACGCGTTTCATTTTTTATTTATCTGCTAAAATGCGTCCGTATTGGAAATGCATGTAAAATAAATTAATTAAAATAGTAATTTTTTTAACGTTTTACTATAAAAAAATTATATAGTGCAAATCTACAGATCATAATTTATTTTGGTGTTTAAGTTAAAATATTAAATAGTCTTTTTGTAAAGTGTACGACAAATTGTAATTTGAGTGGCTTAGTAGAGGATTCGCTTCGCTCATCCTAATAACTACAAAAAAGTACCATTTCTGTATAACGCACACCGCAATTATTTAAGAGGAAGTAATATTTTAGTTTAATAATAAATAAATAAATAAAACAGAATAAAACTTTCATTTTTTTAACGGAAAAATTCAATTTAAATTCTTAAAATTTTAAAAAGTTCCATTATTTTTCATCTTGAAAAGTTGCAACCTCGATGTTTATTTAAATATTCTAAATAGTTCTCAATTCTTGGAACTATATTTTTATCGAGAACTATAAAAAACAAAGATCTTTAAATATCTCTGTGTCAAGACATTTAATTATATGTTGTTATATTGCACCTCGCGACATTCTGTCAGTTTCGTTTTTCATTAAAATAAATTGAAACTTGATGATGTCCCTGAAAAATCCCAGAAGGTAAAGTGGAGTTAAAGGGTTTTTCAAAATAAATGTGTTTATCGAAAACAGCTGAGTGTCACTTGGAGCTAAAGGTATGGGTTACTTATATATTTGAAAAATACACCATAATATTTTATACTCTATAAATGTATAAGCGCAGGAAAAGATGACATACATGAGTAATAAGTTTAACTTTTAAAATATTTATTTCGTATAATTTTGATATTATCATAATCAAAAAAATATTCATTTATGTTGATTTAAAAATAAAAGTGTTAAATTTTAATGCAGTGTTTAACTAATATCTTTTTCTGCATATTTTAAATATTAAATTAGTCTTATTTAATTAATCATATTTTAATAAATTTGTAACCTATTTTGTTCCTCTCAAACTTATTCATACCTATCTCATTTTTTGTATGATTTTTAGCATCAATACACATGAAAATATATTGTTTCCTGTTACGGAACTATAATATATTCGATCTAATTTTAATTATTTTAATGCAATATGTTTCACATGCAAATCTGGCGTAATATGTATATATAAATACATTCCATGTAAATAATAATTACCCTAGAATTAACGACATTTTAAAATAATGTGCTATCTAGCTTTTCTTATAATAACTACAAAAAAATGAACCATCTTTATGTAATGCAAACTGAAATTATTTCAGAGGAAATATATTTTAGTTAAATAATAATAAATAAAACAGAATAAAAAAATTATTTTATGCGAAAAAATGAAATCCTAAAATTATTTTAGAACAATGCCATTTTTTTCATAAGAAAAATGATATTTAAAATTGGTTATTGTAATTGCGAACTTTCGTTTAAATATTCTAAATGGTTTTGAATTCTTAGAACTGTATTTTTTATCGAGAACAATAAAAATCAAAGATCTTTAGCGATCCCTGAAACTGTGTCATGATATTTATTGTAAGTTGTTCTATTGCACCTCCTGACAATCTGTCAGTTTCTTTTTTCGCTAAAATAAAGAGAAATTTGGTGATGTCACTGACATTTTCCAGAAGATAAAGTGGAGTTAAAAGGCTTTTCAAAATAAATGTGTTTACCAAATACATTTGAGTGTCACTTAGAGGTAAGGGGAATATATTACGCGTATATTTGAACAAAACATGATATTATTTGGACAAAAAATAAATATTTGACTTCTGAATAATATGACATGTATTAGTAATCTGTTTAACAATTAAAAATGTTTATTTCTTATAATTTTGATAACATTATAATCAGAATAATATTCAGTTATGTTGTTTGAAAATAAAGGGTTGCATTTTAAAGCAGCATTCAGCTAATGCCTTTGCGGCATAGTTTAGATGTTGAATTAATGTTATTTAATTAATCTTACTTTAATTATATGAAAAAAATTAACATGAAAAAAAAAACTATGTTACCGCCTACCAGATTGCAAGATATTCGGTTGAATGTTAGGAATTTCTTATGCAATAATGTTTCGCATGCAAATCTGGTGTATATATATATTCCATGTAAATAATAGTTACCCAAAGGCATTTAAAATTTTGACTGGTGATTCTTTAATTATAATAACTGCAAAAAATGAATCATCTCTACGTAATGCAAAATACATTTATTTGATAGGAAATACTGTTTTAGATTATTAATAAATAAATAAAGCAGAATAAAAAACTCTTTTTATACGAAAAAATATAATCCTAAAATCATTTTTAAAAAGTACCGTTACTTTTCAAAATAAATGTGTTTACCAAATACAGTTGAGTGTCACTTAGAGGTAAGGGGAATATATTACGCGTATATTTGAACAAAACATGATATTATTTGGACAAAAAATAAATATTTGACTTCTGAATAATATGACATGTATTAGTAATCTGTTTAACAATTAAAAATGTTTATTTCTTATAATTTTGATAACATTATAATCAGAATAATAATTAGTTATGTTGTTTGAAAATAAAGGGTTGCATTTTAAAGCAGCATTTAGCTAATGCCTTTGCGGCATAGTTTAGATGTTGAATTAATGTTATTTAATTAATCTTACTTTAATTATATGAAAAAAATTAACATGAAAAAGAACTATGTTACCGGCTACCAGATTGCAAGATATTCGGTTGAATGTTAGGAATTTCTTATGCAGTATGTTTCGCATGCAAATCTGGTGTATATATATATTCCATGTAAATAATAGTTACCCAAAGGCATTTTAAAATTTTGACTTGTGATTCTTTAATTATAATAACTGCAAAAAAAAAAAAAAAATGAATCATCTCTACGTAATGCAAAATTCATTTATTTGATAGGAAATACTGTTTTAGAATAATAATAAATAAATAAAGCAGAATAAAAAACTCATTTTATACGAAAAAATATAATCTTAAAATCATTTTTAAAAAATACAGTTATTTTTCAAACTGAAAAATGCTGATTAAAACAGGTTACTGCATCGTTGAATATTTATTTAAATATTTTAAACAGTTTTCAGTTCTTGGAGCTATATTTTTATCGGGAACAATAAAAAACAAAGATTTTTAATGATCTCTGAAACTGTGTCATGACATTTACTTGTATGTTGCTACAGTGCTCAGCAAAAGTTTAGACACTGGTGTTTTTTAACCTTGAAATAAAAAATACGAACACGTGAGTTTTACAAATGGCTATACTTATTTTTAAATATATTTTATACAATGTAGAATAGAAATAATGGTTATAATATAAGATAATATTTAATTTAACTGAAAAAAGTAAAATTTGCATATTGCAAAAGTTTAGACACTTTTTTGATTTTTAGCCAACTGATCATGGAAAAATGCAAATTTCCAAGTTATGGTGTCACTTGTCTGAAGTATTTAATTATGCCTCGATATAGCATCTGTTAGTGAAGATGCCGCGAGCTAAAAATAATCAATTAGATGCGGTAACTGAAGTAGGAAAGCTGAAAAGGAAAGGGAAGACTGTTGCAGAAATTTCAGCAGCATTGAATCGTCCAAAATGGTCTGTCTATGAAGTATAGTCTAAGGATGACTCCTTCAAAACAAAACACAATCTGGAAGATCTTGTGTAACGAGAAAATAAGATGACAAAAGGATCCAGAAACTGACAATTACACAAGTAAAGATTGCTAATCACATTAAAAGTAAGTCAGAACTTTCTGTGTCGACGGAAATGATTCGTAGATTAATTAAAGAAACAGGTAAATCAATTTAAATGAAAATGATAAAACAATCAGCTTTAAAATATCGCTATAAATTGGCGAGAACTCAATTAACTTACAAACATACGTCATGTGGACCCAAATGGTACGCTATGATATTCAGTAACGAAAAAAAAAGTGGAATTTGAATGGCCCAAACATGTGGGCATACTATTAGAATGACTTAAGTAAAGATTCTGGGACTTTATTATGTCGACATAAAGAAGGTAACTTTTAAATAATTTGGTCCTCACTTAGCTTTAATGCTCGTATATTTGTGGAGCTATTCATTGATTGCCAAGCAACACAAGACTACGTGCATACGTTGAAGATTAATTTTTAGTCATTTGGGGAACTATTGCTGATCTAAAATATGGATTTTACCATCCATTCATGTTGCATACAAAAGAAGAACTTCATTTAACTCTGAAAATATTATTGATCTCAACTGTCCGGCGTGTAGTTCTGATCCGGACCCAATGGAAAACTTTTGTAACATTATATGTCGTAATGTTTATGCAAATTTTTTCTATAATTTTCTTTTAATGAGTTTCGAGCTGTTATTGAACATGTTTGGTACGAAATAGACCCCCAAGTGACGCAGCATTTAGTTTTTTCGATAAAAAGTCACATTCTTTCACTAACTGTAAAAAATGCGGGTGCAACTCGATTTTAATTTGTAGTTATTTTTCTGTAAATACACAAATTGTCTATACTTTTGCCACAATGTTAATTTTATTTTTTTGCCATTATATTTTATGTAAAAGGTAAAATTCAAAATTTATTGTGTGTAAATAAAGGATAAGTCACAAGTAATATATGACAGAGGAATTACAAACATTTGGTACATACTTCTGAAAATAGAAGCGTAATCGATCATTGTCTAAACTTTTGCTGAGCACTGTATATTGCACTTCGTGACATTCTGTCAGATTCTTTTTTCATTAAAATAAGGAGTGATGTCACAGGCATTTCCCAGAAGGTAAAGTGGAGTTAAAAGGCTTTTTTTAAATAAACATATTTACCGAAAGCAGCAGAGTGCCACTTGGAAGGTAAGGGAAATATGTTACGCGTATATTTGTATAAAACATGATATTATTTGGACAATGTATAAATATTTGATTGCTGGAAAAAATGACATATGTTAGTAATCTGTTTAACAATTAAAAATGCTTATTTCTTATAATTTTGATAACATCATAGTCAGAAGAATATTTAGTTATTTTGTTTTGAAAATAATGTGCTGTAAAATAATGAAAAATTAAACAAATATTTTCCCGCATAGTTTAGATATTAAATTATTCTTATTAAATAAATATTATTTTTATTAATCTTATTTTGGTCTTATCAAACTTAGTAATAATTATCTCATTTTGTTTGCATAATTTTTACTATCGATATACTTGAAAAGAATTAATGTTACCGTCTGCCGAACTGTAATATATTCGGTCTAATGTTAGTGATTTCTTGTTCAATATGTTTTGCATTCCCATCTCGTGTAATAAATATATATATTCCATGTAAATAACTGTTACCCAAAAATAAAGGACATTTACAAATTTTGTCTTACCTTTCTTTTCTTATAATAATATATAAACCATCTGTATGTAGTGCAAACTAACATTATTTAAAAAAAATATTTTATTTTAAATAAATAAATAAAACATGATAAAAATTCATTTTATACGGAAAAATGCAATACTAAATTAATTTTTAAAATGATCCATTTTTTATTCATCTTAAGAAATGTTACTTAAAACAAAATATTTTAACCTCGAACTTTTGTTTGAAAATTTTTTATAGTTTTAAACTTTTTGGAACTATAATTTTATAGAGAACAATACAAAGAAATATCTTTAACGATCTTTGAAGCTGTGCCATGACATTTACTTGTACGCTACTATATTGCACCTCGTGATGACCTGTTAAATTCTTTTTTCGTTAAAAAAATAAACATTTGGTGATGTCGCTGAAATTTCCCAGAAATTAAAGTGGAGTTAAAAGGCTTTTTAAAATAAATGTGTTTACAGAAAGCGGCTGAGTGTCACTTGGAAAATAAGGGAAACATGTTACGCGTATACTTGAATAAAACATTGTATTATTCAAACAATAAATAAATATTATATTGCTGGAAAAGATGACAAATATTAGTAAAATGTCTAACATTTAAAAATGTTTATTTCTTATAATTTTGATAACATCCCATTCAGAAATATTTTGCTATTTAAAACTATCGAAAATAAAGTGTTGCATATTAATTCAGTATATATGCTTTTTTGTAATAGCTCAGATATTAAAATTAATCTTATTTGATAATTCTTTTTTTAATTAATCTTATTTAATTAATCTTATTTGATTAATCTTATTTTAATTAATCTTATTTAATTAAACTTATTTGATTAATCTTATTTTAATTAATCTTATTTGATTAATCTTAGTTGATTAATCTTATTTTAATTAATCTTATTTGATTAATCTTAGTTGATTAATCTTATTTTAATTAATCTTATTTGATTAATCTTAGTTGATTAATCTTATTTTAGTCAATCTTATTTTAGACTTACCGAATTTAGTCATACATATATCATTTAGTTTGCATGATTTTTGCTATCGATATACGGGAAAAATATAATGTTACCGGCACTCAGACTGTAATATATTCGGTCTAACGTTAATGATTACATATGCAATAGTTTGAATGCAAATCAGGTTTAATATATATATACATATATATCAATTTTCTATAAATAATAATTATCCAAAAAATAAGGACATTTTAAAATTTAGTCACATGTTTCTTTTCTTATAATAGCTGCAAAGAATGAACCATCTTTAATTTTTGCAAACTACAATTATTTACTAGGAAATAATATATTTGTTTAATAATAAAGAAATTAATAAAATTATATAAATAATTCAATTTATATGTAAAAATGTAATCGGAATTTCATTTTTAAAGAGTTCCATTATATTTGAATCATGTAAAATGCTAGTTAAAATAAGTTATTGCAACATCTAACTTTTTAAAAAATATCCTAAAAAAGTTTTCAACTCTTGAAATATATTTCTATCGAGAACAATAAAAAGCAAAGATCTTGAACAATCTCTAAAACTGTGTCATGACATATATTTGTATGTTTATATATCACCTCGTGCCAATCTGTCAGATTCTTTTTTCGTTAAAATAAAGAGAAATTTGGTGATGTCATTGACATGTCCCAGAAAGTAAAGTGGAGTTAAAAGTAAATTTTTAAAAATAAATGTGTTTATCAAAAACAGCTGATTGCCAGTTGGAGTTAAAATAAATATATTACGCATATATTTGAATGAAATATAATATTATTTGGACAATATATAAATATTCAACCGCTGTCAAAGATTACGTATGTTAGTAATCTGTTTAATATTTAAAATGTTTATTTCTTATGATTTTGATAACGTCACAGTCAGAATAATATTTAGTTATTTAGTTCTTAAAATAAAATGCTACATTTTAATGCAGTATTTAACTAATTTATCGGCATAGTTTAGATATTAAGTTAAATCATAAATGGTGGGTCAATGTCTGTGCTATTTTTTCTTATATATATATATATATATATATATATATATATATAACTTTAGGAAAGAAGTCCACGATTTCATGCCAGAATATGTACGATAAACTCAACTACATGTATTTCAATTTCCTTTGCACTCTGTACTAATATTACACTATCCTTATCAAAATTCGAGAAAGTATTTTAAAAAACATATAAAAAAAGCATAATTTATATAGAAATATCATATTTATAATTCTCAGTATCTATAAAATTATCGCATTATCACATGTTTTAGATTCTTAATCAGAACATAGTGAGCAATATGTAAAGAATTCTGAAAAAGGAAATCACTGAAATAATTTTGAAAAAAAAATTGAAACAGATTTTTCTAAACATGGAATAATTGAAAAATTTGAAATCACATTTAACTATTTCTCATCTATATTCACTTTTATCTATAAAATTAATATAGAACTGTTAATTAACGTTTATGTAAAACAAAGAAAGAAAAATGAAAGAAAAAACATGTCGTAGAAACATTGTTTACGTCACTACGAGCCTCTTTTACGCCCATTTCCGTTCTTTGGCTTATACACACAGAAAAAATTTGAATAAAAAAAATTGTTCTGGCCAGCGAATCCTGTCGTTTAAATATGGGTCAATAGATATTTTGTTTCAATTAAATATATATATATATATATATATATATATATATATATATATATATATATATAAAGACTATTTTTTCTTTTTTTTTCAATTTTCCATCCACAATTTTCATTCGAAATGCATAATAACGTAATAATAACCTCATTAATCCGTCTCAATTTGAAAATTTTGAATAATCCAAAAACTATGTTAATCCTTTATAGATTATAATAAGACAATTAAACAAAATTATGTGAGACAGATATGGCTACTGCACACCAATTTAAATTTTGAATGAAACAACAAAATTTTGCTGGAATTACAATTTGAAAATACAAGACTTTTGTAAGACTCAAATAAAATTGATGAAATTTTGTTAAAATTTTATCAGAATGTTAACAATATTTTTCTGTCAGAGCAACCAAACCGATTTTTTACTTTAACAAAAAATTCGCTTAAAACAACTAATATGTACTTAACAAAACATGATTTGTAGTTTTAATCAATTCCTTTTTCTGGGTGTGCAGTATTCGTAGACATGGAGAAACTCGAGGTATTTTAGTAGTTTTAGTGTCAGAAATTTGGTAAATGAGTTTTTTTTGTTAAGTAAAACAAATATTACATTACAAAAATTCTGGTAAAAGGTCCTTACAAGTCCATTCAGACTGCGAGCCCTGGTTTTACTTGCTATTCATTAAATTGGACATAATTCTTTTTTTTTTAAACAAAGGAACATAGTTTAAACAGTTTGCTGTTTCATATAAAACAATATTAATTTTTAAAAAATCGAAATATTTCCTCAAAAGGGCGATTTCAATGTTATTTGAAACCTTAAGGGGAGGTTACTAATCATCGATTCGTAAGTATTAACATTAGAAAAAATGCTTTAAAGAAAAGAATAAAGTAATGAAAAAAAAAGAATATACATAGATATTCATAGATTCTACCATTAAAAAATATATTGTTTTTCTGTAGTAAATTTTGTAATTAATGGTGAGAATTGAGTAGGTTGTTTGAATTGTCAAAATCATTGTCAAATCATTGTCAAAAATTGTCAAATTGTTTGATTATGTCAAAATCATCCGATATAAACAAAAAAAAAAATTCAAAAATTAAGAAAGTGATAGATAGATATATTTAATTTGACTTTATTGACATTTAATGACACTACAAGAAAATTAAAATTGTTGTCGTAAAAAAAAGTTTATTTTTTCACGTATTTACACAAACCATAACGTAACTTAAACAACAATTTTATTTTTAAACGTAAAAGAAGATTCACGACCCAATAAAATAAATAAATTTTAATTTTTAAAAAGAGAAAACAGTGTGAAAGTTTTTTCATGAAAATTTCTCTTCATGTTTTAACATGTAAAACAAATTTTATGACCTAATGAATAAACATAATTTTGTTACCATTCCGGGGCATAAAAAATAGTTATACAAATTGCAAATCAATTTAAAATGTAAAAGAATCTTATCAGTAAAACAAAATACAATATATTGCTTCTTTTATACAGATACGATAAGAACAAATCTAAAGCTGGTATCCTTACATAAAACAAGTACCTTTTCAACTCTAATCTAAAACCGAAAAGCTATTTTAACTTTATTGGGCGATAAAGCATTAAACGACAACAGTTCTCAAAACATTTAAATGCCTGTGTTGTCCAGAAATTTAGATTACGTAATCTGGAGAAAGTGTACTTATGTATTTCATTGGAAAGCTAGAACGGAAATATCGCATTAACCCATTTTCGGCCAAAGGTTCGTATACGAAACATTTCGATAAATATATTTTTTTTTTAACACTCTGACACATTTTTTTCAAGAATTTTATTTTTCTTCTATTTTTTAAGGCTTTTGAAGACATCCATAAGATATTAGTAATTCAATTGGAGTAAACACTTTCTCTTAAAAAATTTTCAAAACACGCTAGAGTTTTAATTTGAAACGCCTTTGACAAATTCGACTTTTTAAAAATATATTATTATTCCAATTGAAATGAATTATATGTTTTTAAAATAGATTAAAGTTGCAAATTCTGTATATGAAATAAGAATAAAACAAAAGTCATAAAAATATTATTCATATTCATATTATTCATTATAAGAAATAATATTTTATATTATTATATAAAATATTATTTCTTATATAAAATATTATTTTTCATGCACGAATCTTTTTTTGTGTCTTAATGTATGTAATTTAAGCATATTTCAATAAAAATAATGCTACATTTTATAAAATTTCTGTGCTTGGCCTAAAATGGGTTAAGAACCTACTCTTATATCTCAAAAAGATCCAGATGATAACGTTAAGTGTATGGGGGCATTATTTTCAATTATCTTGCTCAAAGTTTAATATTTTTAGATGATTTATTTTTCATAGGATAGTTGAGAACGATCTACATTCGGATTAGTTTTTACTTTTTTTATTTTGGTTTGAGATTTTTTTTTAAATAAAATTATTTTAATTTAAGGAACCGGTTGGAACAGGTTCTGAAATTGAAATTATCATTATATAAAAAAGGTGTAACCGAAATCGAAAAAGTAAAATATAATACAGTTCTAGATCGTCTTCAGCTATTCTATGCAAAAAAATCACGTAAAAATATTAACCACTTCAGACCTGAGGTACATAAATTTGTGCCGAAATTCTTTTCCTAATGTAAACTAAACTGTTCGAACTTTTTGCATTTTTACTTTACTTCTATACATCTGAATATTTTTGCTTTAAAACAAAAGCAATAAATGTCAACACTGATGAATATTACTTCATAAAATAAACATTATTTTCATTCGAGTTTCGAAAATACCTTCCAGACATTGTGGCCAAGAAAGTAAGTTGTATTCATATTTAATTTAAATGATTTACAATATAAAATTTTGAGGATTTGCTGATCATTTACTTGTTTAAAGACCTTAATTTTGTTATTGCGAAAATTTATGTTACTGATAGTTAAACTGGTCATTTTAAGGGGTTTGTACATCTATATACAGATTTGTAAATCTAAATTATCAGTCCTCCAAAGTACTGATTTCATAAAAATTACTCTTTCTGTCATCTATGGTGTCATTTCGATTATGTAAAAGCATTAAATATATATTTGAAGATTTATTTTATGCGCAGTTCTAAAGAGGTTTAAATTTCAGCGAGGTATTTGAAAATAACACCTCCATAGACTTAACATTATCATCCGGGTCTTTTTCAGTGACTGGTGTAGGTTATAAGACATAAATTGAGTAATTTGTTAACCCTTTTAACATGAATCAAAATATTTTAACACTTTATATCCTGACAATTCTTTTAATGCCATTAAATAAAATTCAATGTAAAATGTATTTAACTCGCCTACTAATAAAAGTAGACTTTTTATACAAACTAATTTGCTGAGTCATATTTGGATCACACAGCAAATCAATCGAATATAAATATATTTTTAGAGCTGCAATACACCAATTTTTTCTATCTAGATATAAGTGTTTTTTTCTAATTGAATATCAGGGTTTTAAAGATTTGTAGTATTTATTACGTAAAACTTAAAATTATAATTTATGCATCAAATGAAAGAGCAACTCAAACAGTTTTTTCTACATTCTTACAAGTGTTCAATGTAAGCACATTCGTCACACGGCACACATCAAGTCGATAGCTCTGTTTTTTCCAAATGTTGTTTAGCAAGGGAGTTCTGTTCAGATGCTAACCTGATCTGACGCCATGTGATTTCTATCTATGGGGGTTCATAAAAGATCGTATATATGGGTCTCCACAACCAGCTGACCGTTGCAGCTGTAGCAACACATTGAATTGTCGCATTGAATCCAACTTTAAGCTTCCAGGTAAAATTGTTTGAGTCGTTCTTTTATTTTATGCATTAATTATAATTTTAAATATTTTGTAATAATTACTGACAAGCGTTAAAGTCCTAATATTAATTTAGAAACACCTTGCATTTTCAAGTTTTTGTATGCTTTAGGAGATTAAGGAGCTTTAAAGATTTTTAGTGCCGGAAATGTTGTAAAGTACAAGTCGATGTAACTGGATATAGAATTTTTTCATAAATCAAATAAAATATTTTATGAAAATTCAGGTTAAAAGTGGTTGAAAACCCAGGTGCAAAATCAGAGTTCGTATATTGAAGTATTTGTTAAATATAGATTTATTGTGAGTCTTTTCAGATGAAAATATGTTTAATATGCATAACATGTATGTTTTCATATGTGTAACAAGTTTTTAAACATAATGAATAAGCACAATTTTGTTGCCATTACTCCGTATAAAATAATGATTATACAAATAGAAAATCTCCATGAAATGTAAAATAATCTTGGTAGTAAAAAAAAAAGAAAAAAAAATGTTTTTTCTTTTAACCTTTACGATAACAACCTGTAAAAAGCTGGTATCTTCATGGAAAACAAGTGTTTTTTAACACTAATCTAAAATCGAAGATATATTCTAAATTGAGTAGGCGATAAAGCTTTGAATGGCAAGTGTTTTAAGAGCATTTATATGACAGTATTGTCGGCAAATTTAGATTACGTAATCTGCAGAATGTGTATTTGAATATATTATTCGAAATCTATCACAAAAACATCGCATAAATGTTACAATATAAAAATTTAGGATTTTGTTTACCACCAGACTATAAATCACAGTATGTTAAACCTTTATATCCTGATGGTACTTTTAAGTGTCATTAGCCACTTAACTTATTAGAATTACAAAAATATTAATTTAGAAGAATATATATAATCCATCAGTTAAAGCTTTTTGATACCATTATCTTTTTCATTATCTTTATTTGCAATATGAATTATGATTTATGAAATTAATATTGGAAAAAAATATGGATTACAAACTAAAGTTTTTTTTTAAATAATTTTATATTTAATATTTAGTTATTAAATATAAAATTTATTAAATTATTAAATATAATTTATTTAATATTTGACCTATTTTATGTGAAATCTCAATTTCGAATTTCTCTTTTATTTAGAAATAATTCAATAATATAAGAGACATAGTCATTCTGCAGCATTTTAACAACCGAGAACAAAACTTCAATTTAGATTACGCGTTTTAAAATAGAAACATTTTATAATAAACTATATCTCCAAAACTAATCATATGAATATTCTGTTAAATGGTATTTAGGCTAATTGAATGGTGAATTTATTTATGATTTCAAATTGAGAATTGTAACCGATAAAAAAAAGTTAGGGTTTGTTTTGACATGTACTAATGACCCACTAATTAAAGTTCATGAACATCATTTTAAAGTCGACTTAATTTCCAATACTTTGGTATTAAAAGTTTCCTTTAGAATGATTTTTTCACACGAATGATTTTTTCACTTTTTTTCACACGAATGTACATAATTTTAAGATAAAAATAAAAAAAATATATATAAATTTTTTTCCCAAGTTCAAAAAATGCTCCTATAAACAGGATAAACTCCAGTTTAATACATTTTTAACGTTTTCACAGTATTGCAAACTATTGAAGCCTATAGTTAACCTTTGTATTGGACTTAAATTATTGCCTATAAGTAAAAACAAATCTCTACAAAAGGATTTAAAACTCAGTTTTAATTTTTGATTACACAATTACTGAAAGCTTGAGAAATTCTGCTAATCCTCCTAAAGTATTAAATCTTTAAGTGGCATCATATATTTTACATTCTTAAATTACCGCTTGAAAAAAATCCTCAATTATTAATATATGTCAGGAAACATATTAATGTTTTGCTGCCATTCCGTATTTCTTTTTTTTAAAATATGTGATAGAAATAAGTTTTCTTTTACTGAAAAATACCACGGAAATTTTTAAGATAAAGTATATTGTCATTTTAGTTGTGAATCAGTTTTGTTATGTAAGTGAAAATTATTTATATTTAATGTTATAAATTAAAATTCAATTAGTTTTCGATTTGTGTAAAAAAAAAAGTTATGACATTATTAACAAAGAAGTTATATATCCGTGTTGAAATTAAAATATTGACATAGCTATTGAAAATTACAGCAGATAGCATTCGTATTGTGCACTAAATGTTGTCTACATATATAAACTTATCTCCTGAAAAGGTTTCTAAATTCGGTTTGAATTTTTGATTACACAGTTATAGAAAAATTCATAAATTTTGCTAATCGTCTTAAATTAATTAACTCTTTAAGTGACATCATATATTTTTCATTCTTTAATTATCACTTGAAAGAAATTATCAGTTATTAGTCTCTGACAGGAAATTGATTATTCCCATTTCGTAATTTTTAAAATATGAAATTGAAACACGTTTCCTTTTATTGAAAAATGCAAGATAAAATTTAAAGGTAACGTGTACTGTCATTTTAGTTTAGAATAATTTTTGTTCAATAGTTACGGAAGTTGAAGTTATATATACATTTACAATTATAAATTGCGGGAAAATTATTTTTGAATTTATGTAAAAATACATCATGACATGATTAGGGGAGAAATAATATTTTCTTGTTGCGAATAAAATACTGATACACATCAAGAACTATAGCAGATAACATTTGTATTGCGCTCAAAATATTGACTACAAATTGAAACTGATCTATAAAATAGGATTCTAAACTCGGTTTTAGTTTTTGATTACTAAATTACAGAAATAATGAGATATTCTGGTAATCCTCTTAAAGTAATTAAATCAGTAAGTGGCATCATATATTTGTCATTCTTAAATTATCGCTTGAAAGAAATCATCAATTATTACAAGCTGTCAGGACAAAAAGTTAATGTTTTGTTGCCATTTCGTAATTTTTAAATTATGTATTAGAAATATTTTTCCTTTTACTGAAAAATAACACTGAAAATTTTAAGATAAAGTATATTGACATTTTAGTTGTGAATTTTTTTTTTTTACTATTTTTACGTAAGTGAAAATTACTTATATTTAATGTTATAAATTGTAATTCAATCAGTTTTCAATTTGTGTAAATAAATGTAATGACATTATTGACAAAGAAATTATATTTCCGTGTTACAAATAACATATTGACACAGCTATTTAAAACTACAGCAGATAACATTCATATTATACACCAAATATTGTCTATATACAGATACTTATCTCCTGAAAAAGATTCTAAATTCGGTTTGAATTTTTGATTACACGATTAGAGAAAGTTTCATAAATTCTGCTAATCGTCTTAAAATAATTAACTCTTTAGGTAACGTATATTTTTCATTCTTCAATTATCACTTAAAAGAAATTCTCAGTTTTTAATAGCTGACAGGAAATTTATTAATTTTTTTTCTAATTTCGTAATTTTTTAAATGTGCATTTGAAATACGTTTCCTTTTAGTGGAAAATACATTGGGAAATTTTAAGGTAACGGAATTGCCAATTTAGTTCATAATAATTTTTGTTTAACAGTTATACAAGTGAAAGTTATGGATATTTAAAAACATAAATTACAAGGAAATTATTTTTTAATTTATGTAAATTAACATTATGGCATGACTAGAAAAGAAATTATATTTTCGGGTTGAAAATAAAATATTGACAGACCTTTGAAAGCTACAATAGATAACATTTATATTGTACATCGAATATTGTCTAGAAATAGAAACTGATTACCTCAAAAGAATTCTAAACTCGGTTTTATTTGTTGGTAACACAGCTGCAGAAAGACTGATTCAGTCTGCTGATCCTCTTTAAGTAATTTATTATTTAAGTGGCATCATGTATTTTTCAATCATAAATTATCACTTAAAAGAAATTCTTAATTATTAATAGTTGAAAAGAAAAAGATTAATGAGGTGTTGTCGCTTCCAACTTTTTAAAAAATGCATTTGAAATACTTTTCCTTTTATTGGAAAATACCACGAAAAATTTTGAGATAATATATACTGTCATTTTAGTTGTGAATATATTTTTTTATTGTGGTTATGTAAGTGAAATTTAATTATATTAAATGTTATAGATAGAAAGTCAATTTGTTTTCAGTTTGTGAGCATAAACTTTATAATATTATGACCAAAGAAATTATATTTTCGTGTTGCAAATAAAATATCGACACAGCTATTGAAATCAACAGCAGATAATATTCGTGTTGTTCACCAAATATTGTTTACATGTAGAAACTGATTTCTTGAAAAGGATTCTAAATTCAGTTTTAAATTCTGATTACACAATTACAGAAAGTTTAAAAAAATCTCCTAATCATCTTAAAGATTTTAACTCTTGAAATGGTAATCGAATTCATTCTTAAATTATCACTTAAAAGAAAAGCTCAATTATTAATAGTTGACAAGAAAAAGATTAATGATTTGTATACATTTCGATTTTTTAAAAAACGCATTTGAAATACTTTTCCTTTTACTGAAAAATAGGATGAAAATTTTGAAGATAACGTGTACTGTAATTTTAGTTGAGGAAAAAATTTGCTCAATTGTTATTTAAGTGAAAATTCTTTATAAGTGATATTATGAATTACTTGTATTTTTTATTTACTTATAATTATATGTACTTTTCAAATTCTGCAAGTGAACATTATAACGGGATTAATAAAACACACACACACACACATATATATATATATATATATATATATATATATATGTGTGTGTGTGTGTATGTATATATATATATATATACATACATATGTATATATATACATATATATATATATATATATATATATATATATATATATATATATATATATATATATATATATATATATATATATATATATATATATATATATATATATATATATATATATATATATGTACATATATATATATATATATATATATATATATATATATATATATATATATATATATACATATATATATATATACATATATATATACACACACACATATATATATATATTTCCGAGATGAAAATAAAATATTGAAAAAAAACAGAAGTAACATTTGTATTGTGTTCCAAGCATTATCTATAATTAGAAACTGAACTGATCTCGACAGAAGGATTTTAAATTCGGGCCTAATTTTTTATTGCAATACAGAAAGATTGATTACTGGGGCTAATCCTCTTAAAGTAATTAACTCTTTAAGTGGCATCATATATTTTCCAATCTTAAATTACCGCTTAAAAGAAAGCCTCAATAAATAATAGCTGGCAGGAAAAAAGTTAATATTTTGTTGCCATTTCGTATTTTTTAAATTATGTATTTGAAGTGCGTTTCCTCTTACTGAAAAATACTACGGAATATTCCAAGACAACGTACTTTGTCATTTTTGTTAAGAATAAGTGAAAGCTATGCACATTTATCGTTATAAATTGAAAGAAAATTACTTTTCAATTTATTTAAAAAAACATTATTGCATTATTAGCAAAGAAATTATATTTCTTTGGATGCAAATAAAGTATTTACACAATATTGGAAACTACATCAGATTTAAAGATAGCAAACCAACGATTATAAATGCACAAATAAAGTATGAGAAGGTAGCAAATAGCTATTTCGAATCTATTATCGAGATTCTTCATCAGTGAAAAACTCAGCAAGCTAAAAAATAGCAAAACTGATCTCACTTAGCTCACTGAGAAACTTAGCAATTTTTGCTATTTTTTAGCTCGCTGAGTTTTGCACTGATGAAGAATCTCGATAGTAGATTCGAAATAGCTATTTGCTACCTTCTCATACTTTATTTGTGCACTTATAATCGTTGGTTTTCTATCTTTAAACATTTGTGCACAAAGGCTTTATTTACTATTTTAAACTACATCAGATACCATTTGTATTCTGAATCTAATATTGTCTACAATAAGAGATTGATAATCTCAATAGAATTCTAAATTCAGTTTTAATTTTTGATTACAGAATTACAAAAAGATTGAGAAATACTAATAATCCTCTTAAAGTAATTACTCTTTAAGTTGCATCATATATTTTTCATTCTTAAATTATCTCTAAAATGAAACCTTCAAATAGTTATAGCTGTCAGGAAAAAGATTAATGTTTTGTTGTTATTTCATACTTTTTAAATTATGTATTTGAAATATGTTTCCTTTTACTCAAAATTACGACGGGCAACGTAAAGATAACGTATACTTTCATTTTATTTGAGAATAATTCTTGTCAAATGGTTATGCAAGAGGAAGTGTGCCAAATGTTGTCTAAAAATAGAAACTGATCACCTCAAAAGGATTCTAAACTCGGTTTTCATTTTTGATTACACAATTACAGAAAGATTGATTGATGTTATTGATTCTCTTAAAGTAATAAGCTCTTTAAGTGACAACATATATTTTTTAGTCTTAAATTATCACTTAAAAGAAATACTCAACTATTAATAGCTAGCAGATAAAAAGATAATCTTGTTGTCATTTCGTATTTTTTTAAATATGTATTAGAAATACATTTCCTTTAACTTAAAAGTACCAAAAGGAAATTTAAGATAACGCATATTGCCATTATAGTTGCGAATAATTTTTGTTATTATGGTTATGTAAGTGGAATATATTTATTTTTAATGTTCTAAAAATAATTTTTTTTTAAATAATTAATTAATAATTTTTTTTGTTTTAAAAATAATATTTTTAATGTTCTAAATTCAATTAGTTTTCAATTTGCGAACATAAACGTTATGGTATTATAACAAAAAAAAAAAAAATACATTTCCACATTGCAAATAAAATATTGACTCAGCTATTGAAAATAACAGCAGATAACATTGATATTGTGCAAGAAATATTGTTTACTTGTAAAAACGGATATCCTGAAAAGGATTCTAAACCCGGTTTTAGTTTTTGATTGCAAAATTACAGAATTTTTAAAACATTCTGCTAATCCTATTAAAACTTTTAAATCTAGAAGTGTCATCCTACATTTTTCATTCTAAAAATATCACTTAAAAGAAATCCTCAATTATTAATAGGTAACAAGAAAAATATTAATGATTTGTTGTCATTTCTCACTTTTTTTAAAAATTCTACTTAAAATACTTTTAATTTTATTGAAAATTACAACGGAAAATTTTATGACAACATGTATTATCACTTAAGTTGAGAATAATTTTTCTTTATTGGTTATATAAGGGAAAATTCTTTATATGTGATGTTATGAATTGAAAGGTAATCACTTTTCAATTTCTGCAAATAAATATTACGACGTGATTAGCAAAAAAATTATATTTCCGAGATGGAAATAAAATATTGATGCTCTATTGAAAACATCAGTAATAACATTTGTATTGTGCTCCAAGTATTATCTATAATTAAAAAATTATCTCGACGAAAAGATTTTAAACTCGGCTTTAATTTTTGATCACACAATTAAGAAAGATTGATTGATTCTGCTAATCCTCTTAAAGTTATTAACTCTGTAATTGGCATCATATGTATTTCAAACTTAAATTATCACTTAAAAGAAATCCTCAATTATTATTTGCTGGCAGGAAAACGATTAATATTTCGTTGCCATTTCGTACTTTTTAAAATATGTAATAGACATACGTTTCCGTTTACTGAAATATTCAATGGAAAATTTCAAAATAAAGTATCATGTAATTTTAGTTAAGAATATTTTTTGTTCAGTGGTTATGGAAGGAAAATTATTTATGTGTAATGTTATAAATTTAAAGGAAATTACTTTTCAGTTATTGTAAATAAACTTTATGACATTATTAACAAAGGAATTATATTTGCAGGCCGCAAATTAAATACTGACGAACTATGGAAAACTTCAGCAGACAACACTTGTATTGTGCTCCAAACATTGTCTATAATAAAAATTTTCATGTCAAAAGAATTTTAAATTTAGTTTAAATTTTTGATTACATAATTACATAAAGTAGAACTCTGCTAATCTGCTTTATGTAATTAACTCTGTAAGTGACATCATATACTTTTCATTCTTAAAATATCACTTAAAATAAATTCTGAAATAGAAATAGCTAAAAAAGAAAAAAAAAACATATTTCGTTATAATTTCGTCTTATTTAAATTTCGAATATTAATTACGTTTCTATTTATTAAAAAACGCAATCGAAAATTTTAAAATAATGTGTATTGTCATTTTAGTTTAGAATATTTTTTTCAAAGGTTTTGTTATTAATATTTGATGTTATAAATCGAAATACAGTTATTTTTCAATTTGTATAAATAAACATTATGACATTAATTATAAAGATATTCTATTACCGGGTTACATATAAAATATGGACACACTATTGTAAACTATAGCAAATACCATTTCCATTGTCTGCCAAATATTGTCTACAAATTCAAACTAATCTCTTAAAAATGGTTCTAAACTCGGTTTTAATTTTTGATTACTCAATTACAGAAACTTGAAGAAATTCTGCTAATCCTCTTAAAGTAATTAACTCCTAAACTTTTCATTCTTAAATCATTGCTTGTAAGAAATCTTCAATTATTATTAGCTGACTTGTGAAATGTTAATACTTCGTTGCGATCTCGTACATTTAAAATAATGTATTTATAATATGTTTCTTTTCACTAAAAAAATGCAACTGAAAGTTTTCTTAGATAATGCGTATTGTCATTTTAGTTGAGAATATTTTTTTCAGTTGTTACGCATATATATATATTTACAAATATAAATTGAGTTGCAACCACTTTTCAAGTTTTGTAAAACAACATTATGGCATTATTATCGAAGAAATTATATTTCAGGGTTGCAAAGAAAATATTGACAAACATACAAAATTCAATGACACATTGAAGTATATAATGTAATTGTTTTGGTTAATACCAGTATACAGTTTCTTAAAATATTTCCAATAAGCTATTTTCCCTTGTTTGAGATACCTACTTGTTGTGCTATGCAAATTAATCGTATATTGCAGATATCATTAAAAATCATTCACATGTTTTTATTAAAAATGCATCTCAAAATTCTACATATATATGTATATTTTTTTTCAAAAAATTATCTAACACTTGAAACTGCAGTTTTCAAAATACATTTTTGGTCATTTAAAATATTTTATCAACCTTTTATAACCCAAATGATAAAATAAAATAAATATAATCTTTTAAAGGTTTTTTTCCCAGAAATTTTGAAAATTCGTTTGAAAATATACCAAACATATTTCCGGGTCGCAAATAAAATATTGACGTACTATGGAAAACTTCAGCAGATAACACGTGTATTGTGTTTCAAGCATTGTCTGTAATTAAAAAAGTTCATGTGAAAAGTATTTTAAATTTAGTTTTAATTTTTTACTACACAATTACATGAAGATTGAACAACTCTGCTAATCTGCTTTAAGTAATTAACTCTGTAAATGACATCATATATTTTTCATTCTTAAATTATCACTTAAAATAAATTTTCAAATAGAAATAGCTATAAAGTAAAAAAAAATCATCTTTCGTTACAATTTCGTCCTATTTAACTTTCGATTGTTAATTACGTTTCTTTTTATTAAAAAATGCAATGGGAATTTTTTAAATAATGTGTTTTTTCATTTTAATTTAGAGTACTTTTTTTTAATGGTTTTGAAAATAAAAGTTAGTAATATTTAATAAAATAAATTGAAAGACAGTTACTTTTCAATTTGTATAAATAAACATTATTATATTATTAAAAAAGATATTATACTTCTGGTTACAAATAGAATCTACACACTGTTGTAAACTATAGAAAATACCATTTCTATTGTCCACCAAATATTGTGTACAAATTGAAACTAATCTCTTAAAAAGGATTCTAAACTCCGTTTTAATTTTTAATTACTCAATTACAGAAACTTTGAGAAGTTCTGCTAATCCTCTTAAAGTAATTAACTCCTGTATTTTTCATTCTTAAATCATAAAATAAAAGAAATCTTCAATTATTATTAGCTGACGTGTGAAATGTTAATATTTCGTTGTATTTTCGTACATTTAAAAAAATGTATTTGTAATGCGTTTCCATTTACTAAAAAATACAACGGAATTTATTTTTTTAAATAATGTGTATTGTCATTTTAGTTGAGAATTATTTTTTTCAGTAATTATACAAGTACATGTTCTATATATTTACAAATAAAAAATAAGTGGCAATTACTTTTCAAGTTGTATAAAACAATATTATGACATTATTAACATAGAAATTACATTTCCGGGTTGCAAAGTATATATTAACTCTTTTGGAAATATGCAAAATTTAATGACACGTTGTATATAATGTAAATGTTTTGGTTAATACGAATATACAGATTCTAAAAATGTTTTCCATAAGCTATTTCCCCTTTTTTGAATTACCTACATGTTGTGCTATGCAAATAAATCGTATATTACATACACCATTAAAAATCATTCACATGTTTCTATTAAAAATGCAGCTCAAAATTTTACATATATCATTTTTTTTCAAATTATCTAACATTTGAAACTTCACTGCATAAAAGATATTTGGGGTCAATTAAAATATTCTATCAGCCTTTTATAATCCAAATGGTAAAATAAAATATTAGTAATCTTTCAAGGTTTTTTCAAGAAATTTTGAAAATACGCTTAAAGTTATACCAAATTAATTAATAAAATCTGAAATTTCCTATTAAAATTAATAAAAAGACAATTAAGTAAGTGTGTTTTATTATTACTTTGCCGAATATTTGTAAATCCACTCTCAATTCTTTTTTATACAACTATATGTAAAGTATTTTACAGAATTGGGAAATGTCCAAATATAATTCCTTTACAATAGAAATATACAAATATTTAAGAACTGATAATTCCACGTTCTTCCAACATCACGAAAACTACCAGACCAACAGCGGACAGCACAAACGTCTAAGTTATCGTGCTCAAGCAAAACCCTTTATTTTATGAAAGAGTGTAATACAATATTATATGTCACATATGCAATAGGGGAATCTAATGATCTATGTCTGCCGGATGTGAAGTAGTGAATAAGAAAAAAATTAATACCACCAGCAATTGTCTCGTAGATTTTATGATTGTATCTTTCCTACAATCAAACGATGTTAATCCTACGATTAAACCATAAAGGGGTTTTGTCATGTACTAGGTACCTTAGGTTTTTGTGCTGTCGGCTCTTGGACTCTAAACATATGCAATCATATTGCAAAGGAAATAGAAATAATCCTCTTTTAAACAATTGATGTTTTTTGTAACTTTTAAGAGCTTTTGTAATAACATAACTTAAAATATCTACAACTCACTGCAAAATATATTACTGCCTATCAATCTACGGAGTTTTTATTATAACACATTTTTCAACTAATACTTTAAGTACCGTCTATTTGGGGCAAAAATATTTAGCTAATTGATGCAGCTTATGTATTAGCTGAGTAACTCTTTCGTTAGGCAGCATGAAATTTTACACATCTTTCAGTGTAACCAAATTTCATATGTATGCATTTATATAAACAAATCTACATTTGCTCATTTATAAACCCACTTTCAAATACACACATTTAGAAATATACTTATCTACATTTACATACAAACATGTAATTGGGGAATTTTTTATGTAAAATTTAAAATTTTTGTTAAAATATTTTTCCCAAACTCATGAACGTTACAGCAAATATTATGTTATTAAAAGAAAAAGACATATTTCTCTAATAAAACAAATACTTTCCTTCAACAAGAGTTTTATTTTCTCTCTTCACTATATACTAGATGTATCCTTTCATGTATTCTGAAAGATTTAGCTGAGTTGATTTTTTACTACTACAAATCGTCTTATGGGAAGCAAATGGCACTTTATTTTATTTTAAAACGAATTAAATGTGGGCATTTTAACTTAAGAGACCAATAAAACTTTCATTGTAAGGTGTTTGGGAGCATTTAAATGTTTGTATTGTCAAAGAATTTACATTATGTTAATACGGTGAAAGGGTTGTGCTATTTTGTACGATTAAAAACATTTAAACATCGAATGAACTACATACATAGGATTTGTTGTATCGAAAGAAATACTTAGCATTATTTTTTTTTTTACTCAAACAAAATTAAAGGTTTGTGAAACATGAAAACTGCATACTGACATTTAAAATATTTTTATTTAACCTCTTCAGACCCCAGGGTTTATTTATGCACTTTTCTTTATTTCAGTTATGGATTTATATTATCAAACCGATACCTAAAAAAGATTGACCAGCAAAAAAAAATAGAATTCATTTTTTGTTGATAAAAATTGATGATACATCAGGATTCAAAAAAGACATTTTTTGACAATTTCTTTAGATTTTTTAATTTTATTATACTTTTTTGTATTGTAAAAACACAGAAAAACATAAAATAAATATATATTTGGTAATTTTTCATTACTAATGGACTCTACAAATGATAGCTTTATGCACAATAAAATTGTTTGTGTTTTCATTTTTGCTCATTTCGTAGATTTTTGATGCAAGCCAATTTTATATAACACGTAGCTTACTAAAAAAGAGCTATAACAAACAAATTACTATTTTGTTTAATTCTTTTATCTGCTAGGCCTCCATTTACACCAATTTCTCTTTTTTTTACATTATTTATAGACGTGAAAAAAAATTGTAAAGATATGTATCCTATAAGATACATCAGGTCTGAAGAGGTTAAATAGATTAATTTGGAGTTGCTCTTGAGAGGTCTCTCAGTCACTAATAGTGTTTTAATTTTTCCCTCGTAAATCGACAGGACAAATGCTTTAAACGCCACTAGTATCTTACACTTTATTAAACCATTATTTATTATAGATTTTTCGGCTACTAAAAAAGGCAAAGAAAATTAATTTAAAATACTGGTGCCCAGAGCATTTGAAGCACCCATTTACACGGGACACTAGGTGTCGGTGAGAATCAACTCTCCAGTGCAATGGGTTAATTTTCCGATTTCTAAAGAAAAAAGTGTTGTAACCAATGATTTTTTTTCGAATTCTGAATTTTAATGGATTTGTATCTCTCCAGTATCACGGGTCTCGAAAAACATATTTAAACAAAATGTCTAATGCTCCATTAGTATGCCCGTATGTCCTATTTATAACAGCGGAAATAGAACTGAATCAATTTTTTTCTGTAAAGTTTTGTGTAAAGTCTTTATTGAATTTCTAATTGCTCCGCTAATGGGAATACTGTAATGTCATTTTTTAGATGCTTTTTATTTTTATACAGTCGAAAAAGTATGTAGTTATGCATAAAACTAAACAAAAAGCTTTAGACATTTTTTGCGTATGGCCAGCAGGTACTCCTTGGATTTTGAAGTATAACACCTTAAAAAGGTGCTGTAATATCAATTCTTGCGTCAACTTCCATTCTGTAACTACAAACAGTGTTTGAATTTTTCCATATAAAGTCGGCTATCGTTAATTTGAAATCGTCGGGACCACAAGAAAGTTTCGAATTATTACAAAGGAATTAATGTTATAGTGTTTTTTTTTAATTTATTGTTTCTACTATCATTAGGATATTAAGTTAGAATACGTAAAATAATGAAAATATTAGAAACAAGCACATTGGAAGAAAAATTTAATGCGTCACTGATGGACAGACGGGGCACTAAAAAGTGGATATCAAATGCATTGGTTTATAAGTATGTTTTTTCTGGACAATTTTCACAAAAATCTAAAAAAGAAAGTTATTCAAATGATCTGAAATTCACGAGAAAGAAAAAAAAAATGAAAAATCTGAATTATCTTTAGTTCGAATTAAACGATATCAAGGGAAAATGAGTTCGAAATAATGGAAAATTTTAACGTGATTCTGCCATTGAAAACTTCGGGACTTCATGTTTAGTTCTAATTAAGCGAAGATTCAAATTAAGCAATTTCAAATTAACTTGAGTCGACTGCATATGAACATAAGTTCATGTGTATGTTTTTGTGCATGACTTGCAGATAATGTGTTTTGATAAAAATCCAGTGGAAGGGGACGCTGTAATAGGGATTTTTCTTGCTTTTGCAGAAGTTCTGTAGATCGTCTGTGCAAAAATCGACGGGAAAATGGCAGTTATCCAACTCGACGATTCTCAAGTAGCTGGTGTAAGCCATAATAACGAAAAATATTGATTTTTTAAGGGTTTCTGTCATCTGACGAAAATCTAGACGTCCGCGTATTCTGTCTGTTTGTCCGTCACAGATTCCTTCACAAATTCTGTATAAGTCAGATACTTGAAATTTTGTGTATACATAGCTGTCATAGGAAAACCATAAAATTTGAAAAACTATGTTACTTTGTTTTATTTTATTTTATTTTGTGATGTGATCACATTTAACTCTATCTTTTTTTTTTTTTACATTTTTAGAAAACGGATACTTTTATGTTAATAACATTAACGCTAAAAATTCAAATAGATTAATTATTATTTAACGAATATTTTATTGTCTGAAAGATAACGATTGTTGCTGTTTTGCGTACTATTCAATTAATATTCATTTGACAATAGGCTAAGAAAGACTTTTTAAAGATGTTTAGAAAATATTATATTACAATAAGACTTAACTGACATTAAAACTTTCAAATCTTTTTGCGCTTTATTACATATGATACGTGTGATATACGTATGTAATAACTTTTAGTTTAAATTTAAAGAATTAAGTATATATTTAAAATAAAAGAATCGCAAGCGGCGGAAAGAAAATTAAGCAAAGAATAATCATTATTATTATTACTAAATGAGCAAACATAACTGTGTCATGTAGTAAATGCATAGACATATAGTAACCTAGACATATACTAACATAGACATATACATAGACATATACTATCTAGCTATAAATAGTGCCAAAAGTAGTTGTTATAGCAAGATGATTCTCCATTAAAATACATGTACTATTAATAATACACCAGACCCGAAAGGTTAATACAAAATAAAGTATATATTATTGCATTTTTATTCCAATCTTCAACTTTTTTTCGAAAAATAAGAGCCGACTCCAGATAGGGTAAAACACCTTACATATTTGTGACTAATTCTGTGGTTTGTAAACCTATGTTCTATGGCAATTTTTCATTCTCTTGATGCCTGCTATTATCACTCTGAATTTATAGGTCGAACTTTCGAATACCCTACATAACAAATATTTAATTGTAACTCTTTAAAAACTATTGACAGTAAAAAAGAAATAATGGAACATATTTACGTTGAAAAGTAGATAAAAGTGTCAAGGATATTTTTTTACTAGTAGAAAATTACGTTACTTTCAGATGACAACATATTTTTCTTTTCAATTGGTTCATTTTACGCTTTAAAAACTAAAAATGAAAAGCTTTGCAGTTAATGATTTTATATAACTTTTATTTCAAGTCATGTTTTTACCGAATTCACTAAATTATACAGAAAATTAATGGTCGTATAAAGAAAGAAAAAAAGAGTATGTCAAGTATTATAAAAAAAGGCTAATTTATTAATCCTTTATCTACCGACGGTACTTATAAGTATCATAAAAATTACTTACTATAAAATTTTTAACATTTTAATTAGTTGTAATACTGTTTAGAATGAGTTATAGATACATTAATTTTTTTTGTTCCAGAAAGCATTATTGGTTACACAAAACAAAAATATTTTCAAAAGCATGATTTCTTTTTCCATTGTATCTTTTCACCTTTCTTGGAGCTGAAGGAGGGGGATGAGAATTTTTCAATTCGGAAATATTTCTATACTTATATTGTAAGAGCATCATATTTGTACATTTTATAACTCTACAAAATAGTAAGAAAACAATTTAAAATACAAGATTTGAGTGTGGTTATAAATATAGCAAATCTCTGTTTTCAGGTAGTTATTGCAGTTTAAACAATTTACGTAAGGTGCATTAGAATGTAAAATTTTCAGGTATTCATAATGTGGTAGATATAGGGATAAAGTACTTTTTAAAGTTTCCTGTATATCTCTATGTTTTATTCCTTCTTCTAATTTTTCTCGAATGAATAGCAAATGTATATTTTTTTTTTCGTAGATAATTGCTCCAAGTACTTAATTGTTGTAAATGAAATGATAAATTTGCTTTTTTTCAATAACTATCCTTGTTAATGTCCGAAAATATTTTAAACAATTTACATAAAAATAGTTGGGTTTTTAGATAGTTTTTTTGCTAGACTGATTTGAAAAGTAGTTTTTTAAATATATAAAATATTTACAAGAATAATTAGATTAAATTACGAAAAACACTGTTATGATAACCTCACTACTCTTACAAGAACAATCTGAAAAATGTACTATTGTCCTGTATGTAACTGAGAAGTGTTTTATACTTGAAAATATTTCGTAAAACTTTTATTTAATAGGATAAATTCTAAGTCCATGTAAATTATTGAGGAAATAAATTAAAAAGAAAAAAAATTACTTAGCTTCGATTGTTTTTCTGTGCTTTCTGAATGTCATCCAGCAAATTATTTTGTATGACAATTACCTTATGCGTTTATTTATAGACGAACTACATAAATTTTAAATTGCATAAACTTTAAAGTGACTTAAAAGTAACGTCGGAACATAAGATTTAACTCTTTCCGGCACACTGTGCCCAATCCAGGATGCCTAATTTTAAATCCAAAATTCCAAACGTAACCAATGATGTTTTAATAAAATTTTACTTTTACAATGAAAGCTTAAATTAAGGGATTCTTAATTTCTTAAAAAGTCGTTTATAAATTCTTCTAACAGTCGATAATTTCTCATTTTTCTAACAGAATTTACCCTTGCCGGCAAGGGTTAAATGGATTTTTTAAAAGTACTATTAATTTTGTATCCATATTTGTGATTCGAAACCGAAATGAACAATCCCCTAAATTATGATAAAATAACGTTTATGCTTAATAAAGATACAAAAATATTATAAAAAAATATTGTTATTTCCAAATATTTATCTTATGAAATAATACCTCGCGAATCCAAACAAAGCATGGTTTTTGCTAGTTAATTATACATTACAGCTTTGCGACTTATCTGCTATAAAAATGTCAAAAAGTATTTTTGTAATTTATATTAATTGGTGTTTATTTGTAGCGTTTATTTTATCTTTCAAGATGTATGAACACCACCTGATTTCTGTAAATAAAATTTTGAAATAGGGGATAATTTATTGAATTTTTTAAAGAGGGTGTGGGACAAAAAGTCTTCAAACTTTCTAAAACTTGTTATAGCATTAAAAATTCTTCTTTTTTATGCTTAAAGTGACGTTTAAATACAGTTTCTATCTTAATTGGAATAGGAAATATTTTTTTTTCGCTTTGGTTTGTTTGTAAAATGTAGCTTTCAAGCAATGTCAGCAATGAAAACGATTTTACGTAAAAATGCCATTTACTTCAAGGTAGAGTTTTTGCTTATTTCTCCTATTTAAATTGTTATAAATCAATAACCCTTAAAGGTAAATGTTTCAAACTTGGAAGATGTCTTTTTCAGTTGTTTTCCTTAGATGTTGATTCTGCAAATGTAAATATGTATATATATACGTATATTTACTTACGAAAAAATATATATTTTTTAATATACAGCGTTTTTTCCCCTTTTACTTTATTTTTTTTTTAATTTAAACTTAAATTAATATTTTCAAAAAATGCTAAATTAAAATTAAAGCTTATATATTTCATTTCATTTAAATGAAAACATAATAAATTCTACAAATACAATAAATTCTAAACAATATTTCATGTCATAACGATTTTAAATTACCCCATTTTTTATTTATTTATTTATTTATTTTTTAATTTAGAAATTTTTATCATGTGATTTTTACAAATGCTATATTTAATCATCATAACCAGTTTCGAAATTTTAACTTTATAAATAATATTATTTCTAAATGTGTTCTGAAAACTCCTAACCCGCGAGTAGTCGCGACTTTTTTCACAACGTCATTAGTCGCGCTTGGTCTTTTCGCCGCTGGCCCCCCCACATACCAAATATGTAAAATAAGAAATATTATTCACCTAATATACGAAAATAACATTACAAAGAAGATATAAATTCGCAGTTTTCTTAAATTATGCATTTTATTCATGAGGTCTGGAGTCATTGGAAAAAGTAAAAATAAACTCACATTAGTGATTTTTACGTAGACTTTTTTGCCAATTTCAACCTTGTTTCTACAAATGTACCTGAAATAAAAACAGAGGTGTCCTGTTACGTCACGAAGGTGTTCGAGAAAGCTTCAAAGTCAGCTACGTGGTAGATCTCCGTTGTATTTGTAATGTAATATAAGTTAGAAGAAGATAAGTTACACGGGCGGCGAAAAGACCGACACGCGACTACTGACGGGTTAATGGTATTTAAAAGTCTCATCGCAGCATTAATAGTTAACTTTTGTCACATAGTCCAAATGTCATAAAACATAATTATAAATTTACAATATAATAGCATTATGTATTTTTATAAATATATGCAGAAATTCGCAGTCGAAATAATGTTTTAAGATTATGAACACTGTACATGGAACAGTTTTTAGCGTAGTTAAAAGTTAATGCCTTTAATTAAATGCAGTAATTATTTGCGTTCTTATCTTTTTCAACAGAAAAACACCTTTACTTAAAAAAAGTAAAACCAGGATTCTTTTTTTAAATTCATAACTAAATGCAAAAACACAAATTGATTTTCGAAAAAAGATAAGAAAAGTTTAAAGGTTTGTGTAAAATAATGAATGAATAATGATTGTGAAACGAAAAAAAAAAGAGAGATTAAAAAATGTATTTATATTGCAACGAAATAATTTTTCAATGAGTTATTTTACAAATATATTACTTGTTACAAATAAAAGACAATATTGATCGATGTAAGTCAAAAAAAGAGATTTATAATGTATTTAACACGTGGTTCACAAATTGCTATAAAATAGCTAATATCTTAAAATAAAAAGAAAATATTTCTCCCATAAAATTACACTAAAGGATGCTGAGTATTTTGTACAATGTTTTATTTTATGGCGAAATAATACTTAATGATAGTAATAATTAAAAAAAAATCTGATTATTGCAGTTTTAAAATCACAGTTTTAAATATTTAGCATGCTTTTATCCAGTATCTCATTTCTTTAGAATTGTGTTATTAACTAACTAGAAGACAGCCCGTCAAAATGACGTGTTTGCATTTTTAAAAGGATGATAAAAAAATTACAACTGTGGTCAATCAGCCACTGTAGGCTTAAACATTTTTTAAAAAATACAGCGATTAAACACGCGGAAAAAAATCTTTATAAAAAAAGGAAATTTTAACAGAAATTTGCATTTAAAACTATAACAAAACTGTCTGGTGGAGGGGGGGGGGGTTGTAATGAACAAATCGTAAATACATAAATTTTAAAAGAATAAAGTAACGCAAAAAATCAATTATAAAAGATTATATTGTGAAACTACAGCCAAAAAATATATAAAAATACTGAGAGAAAATAATAAAAATAGCTAAAATGTATAAAAAAATTTCCTATTTTGGACTAATTTTTAGCTAATACTTAACAAAAACACTCTATAAGATCGGAAACAAATGAAAACAACAAAGAGTAAACAGCGCGTGTTCGTGAGACACACGTGCTGCGCGCGCGAGCTCAGGGATTTTTGCTTCCGAGTACTAAATCCGCTGTAATATTCACTCCATGTAACTGTCTCCTGAACACGCGCGCTCAGCGCGCATAGCTCCCGAACGCACCCAATCATTCCTGAGTCGTGATGTTACAATGGAGTCATTCTAAAGATTCATTCACGGAATTTGTCATTCTTAAATGGCAACAGTATTAACTTGTTTACATTGTTTGTTCTTTTTCGTAATTGCTGGTTGTTTTATTTAGAACTTAAACATTATAATTAAATAGTTTTTGTAGGTTTTAAAGAAAATGCGTAATGAATAAATCTTTTGCATGTATATTTTCATAGGTTGAACAATTAGAATATTTGTGAACGGCTCGGAATAGTTAAGCCTAACGTGGACGCAGTTGCAATAAGTTTCTTTTTCTCGTGGATGGGTTGACCCCGGAATCGTCGTACACGGAGGAGTTTTATATATATAATAATATGTTACGCTATGGTTTTGAGATTAACAAGAATGTATGTAATACGTATGTACGACTTTATATAAAACATTCAAACACTTTTAAAAATAACAGTCCTAAAACATAACAAATATCGATTCATATTTACATGATAATTATTACAAGGTTTTAAACATATGAGTTCCTGCTTTGTAGGAAACCTTAATATTACAATACAAAATTTTAAATGTTGGTAAATTTTAGAGCCTTACCTCTATATAGCTTGCATCTTTTTCTCAATTACGTATAAAAATGTGAAAAGGTTACTTTATTTTTCATTAGTATATTCTTTATACTCTTATTAATTAAAATAAAGTATCTTATAGAAGGACAAAGTACTTCACTGTACTCTTAAAAATAAATGTGTAAATTACCACACAAAACCAGGTATAATAATATCATATCAATGATGTTGTTAAAATATATGTATTTATATGTATATATAAGTGTATATGTATATAAATATGCATATAAAATATATGGGCATTTCCATGCGAATTTGTTTGTTTGTTACACAACTGAAAATCGTATATCCTTGCTGGCCACCGGTATTTTCGAAAAATTTGCTTCGCCTTATTCTATTGATTATATATCTTCAATAAACTAGGTCAAATTTTCTCGTTTTAAAATACTAGTAGCTAAAAATCGCAGTATGTAACAGACAAACAAGTTCGTATGGAAATGCCCATATATATATATATAAATCAACGTTCAGAATTTTGAAAAGAGTTTTGATAATGGTTTGATGATTTTTTTTCTTTATTTCTATCATCTGCCGTTGCGCGATAGTTTTTCATTCGAAAAAACATTTTGGTATCAGAAGATGCTTAATTCTGTTTTTTGTTTCTATTCTGATCGGCTTGAAAACTATGATTCTACTATTCTACTGACAAAACCCGAAGTTTATTATGATTTTAAAAAGTCAAATTATTTGGTCGAAATCGCATTCATGATATTCAACAGAACGAAGTCGCATTCTTATGAGTCAATTAAGAAATGTATTATTCAAATTATTCGGAATGGAAATTCTTGAGTCAATCATGTTTTCTAATCTATGTTGATGTATTTCGTCGGAAATAAATATTTGTGTTTTTATAATATATCACGCCATTTTCTTCCAGTTTTTATTGTTTTTTATTGAGAATTGGGGTAAGTAAATTTAAACCATTTTAATATTCTAGTTATCATATTCTGTTCATCTTAATTAAAAGAATGCTGCAGATATTAAAATACAAATATCATTTCCCTGTAACGATAAATGAATAAATACACTAAAAATATTTTTTTATATGAATACATAATTAATTGTTTTAAAATGGCTACATATTTCGGAACCACACTAATACAAAATCAAAATCTCGAACATTTGTTTAGATATTTTATCTAGTTTTTAATTATTGGATCACTATTTTTATTCAGAGAAATACAAAACAAATACATTTATTGATTTCCGAAACTGTATCAGGACATTTTTTTCACTGCTATGTTGAACATAGTGACTCGAAAGGCTATTTTTTCGTTAAAAAAAAGTAACATTTGG
Source organism: Maratus speculifer (assembly GCA_964019185.1). Classification (NCBI taxonomy): domain Eukaryota; kingdom Metazoa; phylum Arthropoda; class Arachnida; order Araneae; family Salticidae; genus Maratus; species Maratus speculifer. The sequence continues at coordinate 406,884,408 of OZ025290.1, read as the reverse complement.
CGATGTCACTGACATTTTCCAGATGGTAAAGAATAGTTAAAAATCTGTTGAAAATAAATGTGTTTATCGGAAACAGCTAAGTCTCACTCGAGGCAAAAAGGACAAAAAAGTAGTATTTTATTTTCTAATTGTATTTTAATAAAATCTGATAATATTTGAAAAATATATAAATTTTTAACACTTGCAGAACGTGATGGTCATTAGCAATTTGCTTGACATTTGAATTCTTCTATTCCTTATAAACTGAATAAACTTGATGATTGGGTAAAAAAACTAAATATATTCCGTCATAATTTATACATTTTAATATATTTTTTAAAGCAAAAATTATTAAATTTTATGACTATCGGTAAATCGATTCATATCTTAAGAAACTCTAATAGAGTTAAATCTCACTCATCCGTATACAATTTAATCCAGGAATGTGGGTATTAAGAAAATATCTTACGTTTCATTTTGAGTGAGGTTCAATAAGTAAGCATCTTTATTTATATATATAAAGATGAGAATGAATAACTAAATAAATTAACAGGCAGGTATATAAATTGTTCGCAAGTGAAAAATGTCTTTGCATTGTTTTTAATCTTCCTGCCAATACCTTTTTCCGAGCTACGAGCAAAATTTTTTCGTTTCTTTTAGACAGGCATTTCGCATTCTACGAAGTTTTCGCATACGGTTGCATTTTCGGAAAGTTTTTCCATTCGTTTTTGTTATTCCCAGCATTTTATTTTATGCAATTTTTTCGGCATATGTGTGGCATGACGTAATGAATAAACTATTAATTTTAATAATTGTTAAATTTGGTTCAAATGAAAGGTCCGACTAAAGCCTAAATGAATAGCCAGGTCTTTTAAATGTATAGATTTTTATAAGTTTTTCTTTAAATTTCAAATCTTTTTGTTTTTGTTGTTTGATTTTTTTTAAGTTTTCAAACATAAAAGTACGTTTTCCGCATCTTAGGTGATTCGGAAGTGGTTATCGTATATTTTAGTCCGTAAGTATAGTAAATTATCTTACATTAAGAAACATCTGTCATTATCACTGTATATAGTAGAATGGAAAGAAAGCAATATCTTTTTTTTTGTCAAAGGTTCACAGGACAAGGCCACACAGAAAATTCCATTGTTCAAATTTATTACAAACTTGATTACAGTTCAATTCTTATATGAGCGACGACATTTCAAAATGATGGAGAAGGTACTTTCGTGATTAATGATCTAATGCGTAAACATGCATAATTTATGTTGCCAGCATCTGTCCCTAATTTATAGCAGCCACAATGCTAAATTTCACAAAAATATTAGAATATCTTCGTAGAAGAGCAGTGACTTTTGGTTAAAATGATGACTTAAATATATTCCTAAGTGTGTTCATTTCTGTCACGAGTACATTTTCGTATGTCTATGCAAACAACAAACATGAATATCTAACGTTATATATATATATATATAATATATATATATATATATATATATGTTTTGGTAAAAATCGTCTGCTTTCATTTATGTGAAAAAGCTCCAGTAAGAAATTGTATTATTCGTTACCATGGTAATTTATTCTTTTTATTTTATGTTTTTGGCAGCATTCTATGTTTTTGTTTTTAAGTTTGTGTTTATTCGAATGTAAAAAGGTGATGGAATGTTGACAGCCGACCAATGGCTCGCATATTTCAGTGTGAAATAAAACGCATCTACAGTCCAAATTTGTTGTGTTAAAGAACCAGCGTGTGTTATTTTTATTAGTGTAAAATCCGCTAAGACCAATTTTGGTATTACGAACATTTTTGGTCTCAAGTCTAGCCGGAGCTAGTGAAAATTATCAGTGTAAAAAAAGAACATTTTTCCGAAATCCTTTTCAATGTTGACATTTATGGCAAGGGAAAAAAGAGAAGGTGAGTTAATTTGGCATTCGATTTTATGTGTAAAAAAGAATTAGTACAATTTAGAATTACTTTTATTGGTTTAATGTAATAAAAATGACTGACTTGAACACTTTTAAAACTAAACGAGCTGCTTTACGCAGAACTATTACAAATTATATTAAGAAAATTGAAAATATTATTGCGGTGGATGAAATTAATGTGAATGATTTAGAAGAAAACATTGAGTTGTTAAAACAGAAGGAAACTGAGTTAAAAAAGATTGATAGAGAAATAGAAATTTTAATTAAAGATCCTAAACAGTTAGAGAGCGAAATAGACGGTGCTCAAGAAATTTCAGATAAAATTGATTTATGGAAATTTAAAGGTGAAAAAATATTAAAAATTCAAAATGCTCAGTTAAATAAAAGTGAAAATAAATCTAGTGAAGTTACAGAACAAGTTTTTGAAAATGTTAAACTCCCAAAATTATCTTTACCTACTTTTGGAGGTAATATAACAGAATGGATAAGATTTAAGGATCTTTTCAATGCTTGCGTAAATAGCAATAAAAATATTTCAAATGCCCAAAAACTGCAATATTTGAAGGATTCATTAAAAGGTGAAGCATATCGCGTCATCCATTCTATTCAAATTTCGGATTCTAATTTTGAATTAGCATGGAATTTGCTAGATGAAAGATATTCAAATAAGAGAGAGCAAATTTTTGCATATATTAAACGATTTCTGAGTTTACCTACACTTCAAACAGAATCAGCTATTGCTATTTTAAATTTAGTTGACAATGTTAATGAAATAATTCGCTCGTTAGAAATATTGGACCAACGCATTGATAAATTTGGGGATACATTAATGACGTATTTAGTTTTGCAAAAATTGGATACTTCTACAAAATTATGGTGGGAACGCCAGCTTAAAAGCAATGAGATTCCGAAACTTAGTGATTTAATTGAATTTCTTAAAAATTACGCAAGAACTCTTCAGAATAGTAAACTAGCTGTAAATAAGGTATCTAAACCTACATTTCCGAATAAGAATAATACTTTTGTAGCTACCTCGGTTTGTGGTTATTGTAAAGAAGATCATATTTTAGCTAAGTGCTCAAAATTTCTTAATTTACCTGTGCAACAAAGAATAGAATTTGTAAAGCGAAATCATTATTGTTTCAACTGTTTATCTAACATGCTAACACTCAACAAATGTAAGAGTCTTAATACGTGCCACCATTGTTTTAAGAAACATCACAGTATTTTGCATATGGTAGATTATTCAAGGAATAAGAGTCGTTCAAATAGTAGTATGTCACCACATGCACAAGAATTTGTTCCTCAAAAAGTTGAGTCAGCAAATGAGAAAGTGTCGTCTACAGTGTGTGCTTCCCATTATGAGTCAGACGCAAAGAGTAATCAAAAGACTCATATTTTGTTATGTACCGCATTAATAAAAGTTCAAAATTATAAACAAGAGTTTGTAAAATGTAGATGTTTGTTGGATACAGGTTCTCAAAGATCATTCATTTCTCGAGAATGTGTAAACAAATTAGGATTAAAAGTGAAAGACAGTTCTATTTCTGTCTCATGTTTAGGAACATTTAATACTGTGAGTGATGGATAAGTCGATTTATTATTCACTTCTCACTTCAAAAGTGATCTAAGAGTATCCACATCAGCGTTCGTAATGGACAAAATCACAGATAACATTCCCTATGTGTCTTTGCCTTCAAACATTTGCGATAACTTTAGTGATTTAATGTTAGCTGATCCATTATTTTATAAATCACAAAAAATTGATATTATTTTTGGTGTAAATGTATTTATGCATTTAATGATTGGGGAACTTGTTAAACGTGAACCTAACCTTCCATTTGTTTTAAATTCGAGACTTGGGTGGATAATCTTAGGTACTACAAATTTTGAAACGCTAGTAAATGATCCAGTACATGTAAATCATTTAAGTACAAAAACTGATGAGCTAATAAATTCATTTTCGGAATTAGAAAAAATTCCAAATGTGCCACTTTTAACACTTGAAGAAAAACTTTGTGAAAAACATTTTGAGAATTCTCATTTTAGAGAAAAATCAGGTCGCTATTCAGTCGCATTACCATTTAAACATGATCGAGATAGTCTAGGCGATTCTCGTCAAATGGCGTATAGAAGATTTCTTTATCTTGAGAAAAGATTAATATCCATGCCAGAAATTTATGATCAATATGTTCAATTTATGAAAGAATATTTAAATTTGGGGCATATGGATCTTATTTCAAACAGAGATCATGGATTGGAGAATAAACATTATTACATTCCACACCATTTTGTCTTGAATAATTCTAGTTTAACTACCAAATTAAGAGTCGTTTTTGATGCGAGTGCTAAAACCACAACAGGTGTTTCTTTAAATGACACTCTAATGATAGGTCCTAAAACACAAGATGATTTAATTTGCATTTTATTGAGATTTAGATTTCATAATATTGCAATATCAGCTGATGTAAGAATGATGTATAGACAAATAAAAATTCATGAAAAGGATAGGGATTTTCAGAGAATTTTATGGAGAGATAGTCCTGAAAAACCAAAAGAAACTTATCGCTTAAATACAGTAACATACGGAACTGCAGCTGCACCATATCTTGCAACAAAATGTTTGAATCAGTTAGCAATGGATGAGGGTCTTAATTTTCCAAAAGTGAAGACTATAGTTTTGAGAGATTTTTATGTTGATGATGTGTTAACCGGTGTTAAGAGTAGTCAGGAAGGTACGGAATTGATAAATGAATTGCAGAATATGCTAGGAAAAGGTGGTTTTGAGCTACATAAATGGTGCACAAATGAATTATCACTGTTGAAAAACGCTGAGTTTACAAACATAAATAATGATAATATACATAATATAGTGGGCAATAAGGCCATAAAAGTTCTAGGAATTGAATGGCATCCTCATAATGATATGTTCAAATGCAATTTCAGTGATATAGATTATCAAAATGTCCCTACTAAAAGAATTATTTTGTCATATGTATCAACGCTTTTTGATCCACTAGGGTGGATTGCACCTTTTGTAATTTTAACTAAAATTATTCTTCAGCAGCTGTGGAAATTACAATTATCATGGGATGATCCAGTACCAGAAATTATTAACCAAAAGTGGAAAATTTTGTGCCATGAAGTCAAACTCTTAAATTCCATATATATACCCAGAAAAGTCGTCTTGCCCAATTATTCTCGATGTGAACTTCATGGATTCTGCGACGCTTCAGAAAAGGGTTATTCCGCCGTTATTTATGTTAAAACTTGTAATAACTCGAACATTGATGTGAAACTTTTAGCAGCAAAGACTCGAGTGGCACACTTAAAGCCCATCACGATTCATAGGCTCGAATTATGTTCTGCAGTATTACTGACACATTTAATACAAGCTGTTAAATCAGCATTACATATAAAACCAGATTTAGTGCGCGCATGGAGTGATTCAAAAATTGTGTTGTCATGGTTAACATCAGATCCTAAAAGATGGCAAGTATTTGTAGCCAATAGAGTTGCAGAAATTCAATCTTTATTAACAGCTGAAAATGGGAGCCATGTAGATGGAAAAGAAAATCTTGCTGATTGTGCATCTCGTGGATTATTTCCAGCAGAATTACTGTCTCATGAATTGTGGTGGAATGGACCACCATGGTTAAGAAGCAGTGAGGTTCCAGTGAATAAACCTATTCCCATAAATGAAGAAGATTTACCAGAAGCACGGAAAATATTATCACTTATAATTTCTGAAACTGCAAAGGAACTTGATATTATATCGAAAATATCCTCGTTTCCAATGTTACAACGCATATTTGCATGGATATTGAGATTCATCTCCAACTCTAAGGTAACACGTCCAGAAAGAAATACATCCTTTTTATCAAGCAAAGAAATTCAAGCCGCAACACTTTGCATTATTAGAATAGTTCAAGAGATGAACTTTAGTAAAGAAATCCACTGTTTAGAAACCGAAAAAGAATTACCTGGAAATAGCAGTCTCATTTGTTTGTGTCCTATTTTAGATGATGACAAAATATTGAGAGTCGGAGGAAGATTGAAAAATGCACAGCTGTCAGAGAATGAAAAATATCCAATCTTATTACTATTAAAGCATCATGTGACTAAGATCATAATTCAACATTTTCACGAAAAATATTTACATGCAGCTCCAGAACTTCTTCTTTCTTTAATTAGGCAGAAATTTTGGATCATTGCTGCCAGATCTGCTATTCGTAAAATAGTGAGAACTTGTGTTACGTGTTGTAGATACAGAGCTCAATCTGCAAAACAAATAATGGCTGATCTTCCAGTATCCAGAGTAACACAATCACGACCATTTAATCGAATTGGAACAGATTTCTCAGGACCATACATGATTAAATATCGTGCTGGACGCGGATCAAAATCATTTAAATCATATGTCTGTGTATTTGTCTGCTTCGTTATCAAAGCAGTCCATCTTGAAGTCGTAGAAGATCTTTCAACAAAGGCATTCTTAAGTGCATTAAAACGATTTATTGCAAGAAGAGGAAAACCTCTTGAGATTTTTAGTGACTGTGGAAGCAACTTCAAAGGTGCAAAAAAGGAAATCAACAAGTATCTATTGCAGTGCAAGCAGAATGAAAAAATTCACAAATTTCTGTCGTCAGAGGAAATAACTTGGATATTTAACCCGCCTTCAGCTCCACACTTTGGTGGACTGTGGGAATCTGCAGTAAAATCAATGAAATCGCACCTTAAGAAAACCGTTGGTGATACTGTGTTAACTTATCCCGAATTCCAAACCCTGGTTACGCAAGTTGAAGCTTGTCTCAACTCTAGACCATTGTGTCCTATATCATCTGACCCAACAGACTTAACTGCTCTAACACCTGGCCATTTTCTAGTTGGAACTTCTCTGACTGCCATACCTGAACAAGATCTGAGTCACAGTACCTTAAATAACCTTGATAGATGGCATGTGAGACAGTTCATGCTACAGCAATTTTGGAAAAGATGGAGCCGAGAATACTTGTCTCAACTTCAGCAAAGAGCTAAATGGCAAAAATGCCACAAAGATTTGCAAGTTAATGACTTAGTTCTCATCAAAGATGACAACCTTTCACCGCTAAAATGGAAACTAGGAAGAATAATAACTGTTCATCCAGGTTCAGACGATAGAGTTCGAGTTGTCACGATTAAGACTAATAGTGGTATCATAAATCGACCAATAGTGAAACTCTGTCCCCTTCCTATAAAAAACTAAAAACCATGAATTATAAACTTTCTTTTTTCATTTTTTATATTTTGCATTAATTTTATTTGTGTTGTTAATTGTTTTTTCATTATAGTAAAGCTGTAAGACCATTTAGCCACTTGTTGAAATCCTAAGGGATTTCAACGGGGGGCAGGATGTTTTGGTAAAAATCGTCTGCTTTCATTTATGTGAAAAAGCTCCAGTAAGAAATTGTATTATTCGTTACCATGGTAATTTATTCTTTTTATTTTATGTTTTTGGCAGCATTCTATGTTTTTGTTTTTAATTTTGTGTTTATTCGAATGTAAAAAGATGATGGAATGTTGACAGCCGACCAATGGCTCGCATATTTCAGTGTGAAATAAAACGCATCTACAGTCCAAATTTGTTGTGTTAAAGAACCAGCGTGTGTTATTTTTATTAGTGTAAAATCCGCTAAGACCAATTTTGGTATTACGAACAATATATATAAATATATATATATATATATATATATATATATATATATATATATATATATATATATATATATATAACGTTAAATTAACGAAATATTGAGTACAGTGATCGGTTATTTTTTTTTTCCAAATCAAAGCATGATCGGATAATTTTTTTCTTTGGAGCTTAAATTTCAATCTCAATTTTTTTGTTTATAAACTGATGTATAATGATTTTTCTTTATTGCATATTGTTGTTCATTACATGTGAGACAAATCTATTATCACTAATAATCGTTTCATTTTTATGCAGTGAGAATAAATAATCTTTTCTTACAAAAGATGGTAGCGTTGATGTAATGTTCGGAAACTTTGTGCCAAGGGTTGTATATTTTTCTCACAATATTACCCTCTATTAGAAACTGATCTCATTAGAAAACTTTTAAGCGCGACTTAATATTTGATTACTTAGTTACAGAAAGAATAGGAAAATTTTGCTAATCGTTCTTAAGTGCTTAACTCTTTAATTGACATCATCTATTTCATCCTTTAATTATCACTCAAAAGGATTCCTCTATTATTATTAGATGATACGGAAAAGGTTAACGTTTTGTTGAAATTTCCTTTTATTTTAAGTTTGTATTTAAAAAGGAAATAGTTTCATTTTACTGAACACAAAAATAGTAATTTTATTATAATTCGTATTGTAATTTTACTGAATAATACAATAGTAATTTTATTATAAACAGTATTCTCTTTTTTCTGAACAATACATGAGTAATTTTATTATAAATCTATTTGTCATTTTGCTGAACAAAACAATATTAGTTTTTCTGTTAATCGTATTGTCATTTTATTGAACAATATATTAGCAATTTTATTATAAACCGTATTGTTATTTTGCTGAAAAATACAATAGTAATTTTGTTATAAATCTTATTGTCATTTCACTGAACAATACAATAGAAAATTTAATATAAATCTTATTGTTATTTAAGTGTAGAATATATTTGTCAAATCAATGATATTATATATTTAATATCTTTCCAATTTCAGAAACGTGTGAAAATTTCAGCTTACAATATATGCATTTTTGTTAAAATATTAGCTTCTATTAGAAACTGACCTCATTACAAGTCTTTTAAACTCATTTTAATTTTTGATTACTTAATTACAGAAAGATTAAGGAAACTCTGCTAATCCTTTTTAAGGGCTTAACACTTTGATTGATATCATCTATTTTTCATCCATAAATTACCACTCAAACGAATTCTTCAATTATTTTTAGATGATGCGAAAAGATTAACGTTTTCTTGAAATTTACTTTTATTTTAAGCTTGTATTAAAAAATAAAATAAATTCATTTTACTAAACAGTATCATAGTAATTTTATTATAAATCGAGAATTATTTTAATGAACAATACAATTGTAATTTTGCTATAAATCATATTATCATTTTACAGGACAATACAATTCTAGTTTTATTATAAATAACTAATGTCATTTTGCTGAATAATACAACAGTAATTTAATTATATATCTAATTGTCATTTTAGTGATTTTTTTTAAATACTTATGCAAATTCTGTTATGGTATTACACAGGGTGATTCTTTTTTTTTTTTTTTTTTTTTTTTTTTTTGTGCAATAAAAGAAGAGTGATAGTACACATCAAGACAAACAATAAATAGGAGATTGAGGGTCCAAAACGTTTTCGAAAGGAAATAGCCGCCATAAAACTTTAGCGACCAAAATTTCAAATAAACATAAAAAAGGGAGAAATCGGCCGATTGATTTGCGGCTTTCACTAAAAGTATTCTTTATGTCGGAATTTTCTTGAAATTAATTTATAAAGATAAATTAAAAAAAATGCCGGTAGAGGGCGCTTAAGACTTTGGAGTAACAAAGAACTATTTTTTGCATCTCATTAATTTTTTTCGTAAGCTTAGACTCAAACTTAAATTTTGAGCTGAAAATCTGAAAAGTGGGGAGTGGTTAAGTAGCACAATTGAACTGTGTTCAGAGGGTTTAAATTTCAAATGATTATAAAGAACAGAAAAATTGGTTCATTGATTTGCGGTTTTCACTAAAACTATTCTTTATGTTAGTATTTTCCTAAAAAAAATTATAGAGATTAATTTCAAAAAATGTCGATAGAGGGCGCTTTATACTTTGGAGTAACGAATAACTCTTTTTTTTTTTTTTTTTTTTTTTTTTTTTTTTTTTTTTTGCATCTGATTAAATGTTTTCGAAATCTTAGACTTAAGCTTAAATTTTGAGCTCAAAATCTGAATAGTAAGGAATGTTTAAGTCGCACAAACTGAACTGTGTTCAAGGGGGTGGGTAGGTTCAAATTTCAAATGATTATAGAAAATGGAAAAATTCGTCGATTCGTTTGCGGTTTAAAATAAAACTATTCTTTAAGTCAGTGTCTTCTTAAAATAAATTTTAAGATAAATTTCAAAAAATTTTGCTAGAGGGCGCCTTAAACTTCAGACTAAACAACTATTAATTTTAACCATTTTTTTTTACTCTAATAAAATGATTGCAAAATCTTATTAAATGTTTTCGGAAGCTTAGATATAACTTAAATTTTGAGCTCAAATTCTGAATCGTTCGGTGGGGTTAAGAAGAGCAAACCGTGTTCAGGAGTTGCAAATTAACCCTCCCCCCTCCTCAAACACAATTCAATTTTTCGCTACTTATGCACTCCCAATGATTTAGAATTTGACACCAAAATTGAAGTCTATGCATTTGAAAGCATTTAATGAGATTAAAAAAATAACGGTTAAAAATAGTTGTCCGCCACTCCAAAGTCTATGGCGCCCTCTATCGGCATTTTGGGAAATTTATCTTTAAAATTTATTTTCAAGAAAATATCGATTTAAAAATTAGTTTTAGTGAAAACCGAAAACGAATCGACCAATTTTTCCGTTTTTTATAAGCATTTGAAATTTGAACCCTCTGAGCACAGTTCAGTTTGTCTACTTAACCACTCCCAACTAATCAGATTTTGAGCTCAAATTTTAAGTTTAAGTCTAAGTTTATGAAAGCACTCAATACAATGCAAAAATAACGCCAAAAAAAAGAGTTGTTCGTTACTCCAAAGTCTAAAGCGCGCTCTATCGGCATTTTTTGAAAATTATCTTTAGAATTTATTTTCACGAAAATGCCTGTATAAAGAATAGTTTTAGTGAAAACCGCAAATCAATCGACCAATTTTTCCGTTTTTTATAATCATTTGAAATTTGAATCCTCTGAACACAGCTCACTTGGTGCTACTTAACACTAGAACCGCGGGACTTTCGGTATACCTAGAACCGCGGAGCGGGTCAATTTGATCCGAAGTGGAAAGCAATTTATAAATATGCACAAATTCTTAATTTGCTTAATTAAACGATTATATTTCCTTATAATAATCAACATTTCTTAGCATTTATATTATATTTTACACATAAAGTCAGCAGAAATTCTCTACATTTCGGAAAATGCTATCATTCAAAATTACATTTCATTAAATATGAGGAAAATATATAGAACAAATATTCAACATTTATTTTAAACATAAATAAACTTGGACTTGTTAAACATTAGAAATAGATTATCTTATAAATATATTTGATAAATTTATTTATAAAAATCTAACAATATTTTTTTTAAATGTAAAAAAGACAAGTTACTTACTAATTTTTTTGATTTATCTAATCCAGTTTATTGTATGCATTTCTTGGAAAACATAGTTAAAAATTTTGCACATTTACCAGAAATGAATGGGTACATTATATTTTGAACAATTATCTTTAGTTTTATTTATTTATTTATCACAATTAAAAATTGTGATAAACTCTTTTTTGCTTTGTTTGTGTTTTTCATCTTTTTTAGTGTTTCTACTAGCCCAAATTACAAAAGTTTTTTTTTTTTTTTTGGGGGGGGGAGAGTGGGGCCAGAGATAACAAACTGTTTTTGTACGTCTTCAACTAAGTCTTGAATAAATTGACGTATTTTATAGATTTTTAGGTTTTGCATGAAACCCAAGCATTGATATCAGCAAATTAGAAAATATTATAAATTGCATTCACTGGCCTCCTATAACATGTATGCTTGTCATAAGCAAACTTCCTCTCATCTGGGTAATCACACAGCCAAACTGAATTTAGATGCGTTGTTGTAAACAAGTCTTTATTTATTTTTTAGAATTATCGAAAATTTTAACAGTTAGATATAGACTACTAAGCAGTTAAACATTTTTATCCTTTTCTCCTTCGTAAACAGTTATACTGTTAATAATAACACATTTCTCAGTGGTGCACAAAACAGGAATTTTAATATACATTAGTACATATTAAAATAAAGAATGAAAGAAAGAAAAAAAAAATTATTCATTTAGTTTTTAATTTAGTAGAAATTTTATCTCTCGAACAAGATACAAACGTAGTCCTTCCATTTCATATTTTCCTGAAGACGCCCGCAGAAGACGGCGCGAAACGTTGAAAGTTTTATTTTATTTTAATATGTACTACTGTATATTAAAATTCCTGTTTTGTGCACCACTGAGCAATGTGTTATTATTAGTTAAATTTTATGGTGCGACTGTCCTATATATAGTTATACTGTTGTTTGAATGTGTTGGAAGAATAGACTCATAGAACTTCGATTTTGACATTTTTACAGAAACTTGTATTTCTCGTCTTGAGCGTTCTAAGGCTGATTTTTTACAAAACATCTACAAGCAACTAGAACGTGATACGATTCTGCATTTATCTGGTTTTGTTAGACATATACTGAGTAAACCTACTCACAGATACTAAAAACAATACGCGATCATCTACGCTCATCTACGACCCTTTTGTATAGTAAGTGTTACAGTTATCTTGTCACATTCTTTATTTCCAAGTGTGAATGTTGAAGTTATTGGTTATTTGTTTTCCCGAATTCCATGAGTAAAAAGCTTAAATTCTGTAATTTTTTGTTCAAATTCTTCATTTTTCTTTTTTGTATCCGATTTTTTTATCTGATAAATATCAGAAACTGTCGGTCAATACTGATAAATTTTCCCCTATTTTCTAATGAAAAAATCCAACGATGTTAAGAGTATAGAGTGAGGACGGAAGAATTGTCGTCATTTTCATTTTCATCATTAAAATTTAACTTTCTTCATTTACAGGCAGATATTCATCCTCAATCATTTGCATTTTCAAGCATCTCATTGATTTCAGATAATAGTTGCTAACATTCCAAAACTCCTTTGACGGTTATATTGAGACATCGGGAATTTTAACTATTCTTTAAATATTCTTTTAACTATTTTTTAAATAAATGCTTAACAAAAACAACTTCAATATTACTTCTAATTATTTGGTGTAATTTTCTATTTCAATCAACCATTTTTCAAATCAAGAATATAAGATCTTTATTGAAAATTTTCATTATCCCCACTTCCGATTCTTCCTATTAGAGCAGTGGTTCCCAACGTGGGGCGGACGCCCCACAGGGGGGCAATTTGATAAATCTATGAAATTCGGTCATCCTTTTATGATCCTAAAAAAATAACTGAATACTTTTGTTTTACTAACATGAAGCAACAAATAATATTAAAAATTATTTTACAATATAAATTTTCCGGTTTAAAACTTTAAAAATATGTATATCAAATTGATTTTCCGTAGAATAAAAAATCAAGCCACTATCGCCAGACATTGGACGTTTGATCAACCAATTAAAACGCATCTTATTAGAGATTTTCATTTTAGCATCCTTCAGTGAATATCTTAATCTGGCTGATAGTTAATGACAGAAAATTTTAGCCGTTCAAGGAAAGAATTACTATAATAATTCAGAGAAGACGTTTTTTCATTCCGGGCGTTTAACGTTTATTGCCTGATATAAAATCTCTTTGCAGCGAACATCAAGCACAAGGATCTTATTAATTTTATTCTATTCATCTTAAATCTTATAATTTAAGAGTACTTTATTATATATTTTATTTATTTATTTATTTTTACCGTCAGCAATTAAAATGACAGAAACATAATCAAGAAACATCCAATTAAAGTTATTTTTGTGTATCGAAGTTCACTATTAAATATTTGAAGATCTAATTTGCTTTTTTTCATTGCTGCATATTATTATTACTATTATTAGATCGAGAAGCGGCTGCACAAACCATCACCTTATCGAGTTGATGACTGAAACTCATGAACTAGTTAAAACTCAATTCGCATATCAAAATACAACTGGTCTGCGAAATCATATCTTGGTGGAAAACACTGAAGACTCGATTTTAGTGGTTGACTAGTAGATTTACCATTTGTTTTCTTGCTAGCAATCCTCTAAGTTTTCATACTTTTGACTGCAGTAAAGCACTATGATAAACTTACCGATCAATCGCTAAAACGGGTCTTCAGTGGTTCCCACCAAGATATGATTTGGCAGACCAGTTGCATGTATTTTAATATACGAATCGAGTTTTGTCTAATACTAAGACTTCAACAATCAACTCTATGAGGTGATGGTTCTTGCAGCCGCTTCTTGGTGTATATTATTAACGATTGCTTCTTGAATACATTTCTTTCGTTTATATTCATTTTTTCATGACCTTTCTTTTACATGTTTACGTTTTGTTTTCCATTCCATTTTTAAATGGCTTTTCTTTTTACTTCTTTAAATGGAATAATAGCTCAATTTTTTATATAATAAAAATTATTTTTCAGAAAGAGGGGAGGGGGGCATCAGGGTTTTAGATATGATTTGGTGAGGCATGGCCTGAAAAAGGTTGGGAAACACTGTATTAGAGGAATTAGAAATGAGGCAGATATACTTTCTCATTAGTTCAGATTAAATGCATCTGTATTTTGACATTTAAGCGTAAAAACATATTACGGGTACAAACATATTGACCCGTTTCGCGGTTCTAGGTGTAAGTGGTTATAATTGAAAAATTATATATGTTATTCGCTATTAAAAACGAAAATTATTGTTTACCTTAAAATATTAAAAGTCAGAAAGGGAATCTTTTTTCAATAAATACTTTTCGCGCGGCGAGAAAGTAAATATCGATTTGGGTCAAATTGACCCGCTACGCGGCTCTAGTGTTAACCACTCCCAACTATTGAAATTTTGAGCTCAAAATTTAAGTTTGAGTCTAAGCTTACGAAAAAATTTAATGAGATGAAAAAAATGTCGGCAAAAAATAATTGTTCGTTACTCCAAAGTCTAAAGCGCCCTCTATCGGCTTTTTTAGAAACTTTTCTTTATAGTTTAATTTCAAGAAAATGCCGACATAAAGAATAATTTTAGTGAAAACCACAAATCAATCGACCGAAATTTTCATTTTTTATGTTTATTTAAAATTTTGGTCCCTAAACTTTAATGGCGGCTATCTCTTTTGGAAAACGTTTGCGATCCTTGGTCTCCTATTTAATATTGATTGTCTTGATGTGTACTATCACCCCTCTTTTATTGAAAAGCAAATTTAGAATCACCCTGCACATTTAGTATTTTTCCAATTTTGGAAACTTGTGAAAATTTCATCTTTTATCATACTCATTTTTCTTAAAATATGATCTTGTATTAGAAACTGATCTCATTATAAGCCTTTTAAAATCAACTTAATGTTTGATTTCTTATTTACAAAATTATTAGATAAAATATGTTAATCCTAGTTAAGTGCTTAACTCTTTAATTGTCTTCATTTCTTTTTCATACTTAAATTAACGCTCAAACGAATTCCTCAATTATTAATAGATGAGGCGGAAAAGATTAACGTTTTCTTGAAATTTTGTTGAGATGTCCTTTTATTTTAAGTTTGTATTTTAAATTGGAAATAATTTAATTTTACTGAAAAATGCAATAGTAATTTTATTATAAATCGCATTGTCATTATGCTGAGCAGTATAATAGTAATTTTATTATAAATGTTATTGTCATTTTAGTGAAGTTTTTTTTTTTGTTAAATACTTATGCACATGAATGATATTATGTATATAATGTTTTTCCATTTTTAGAAACATGTGAAATTTTCAGCTTATAACATTTATATTTTTCTTGAAATATTATCTTCTGTCATTAATTGATCTCATTAGAAGCCTTTCAAATTCAACTTAATATTTGATTACTTAATTACAGAAAGACTAGGTGAACTCTTCTAATCCTCTTTAAGTACTTAACTCTTAAATTGGCATCTATTTTTCATCCTTAAATTATCACTCAAAAGAATTCTTCAATTATTATTAGATGATGTCGAAAAGATTAACGTTCCGTTGAAATTTCCACTTATTTTAAGTTTGTCTTTAAAAAATGAAATAGTTTCATATTGCATAATAATACCTTAGTAATTTTACTATAAATTGTACTGTCACTTTATTGAAAAAATAAATTAATAATTATCTTATGGATCGTATTCTTATTTTACACATCAATACAATAGTAATTTTACTATAAATCATGTTCTCATTTGACTAAACAATACAATAGTAATATTACTATTGTATTGTTTAGTCAAGACAATAGTAATTTTGCAGTTTACATTCCCATTTAACTGAAAAATACGATAGTAAATGTATTATAATTCGCATTGTCATTTTACTGAATGTTCCAATAATAATTTTTTTTTATAAATCGTATTGTCATTTTATTGTATAATACAAAAGTAAATTTATTTAAAATGGTATTCTTATTTTACTGAACAATAAAATAGTAATTGTACTGTAAATCGTATTGTAACTTTAATGAACAATACAATAGTAACTTTGTTATATAGAAAAGTTTGTATATGTTGTTTCATCCAAAAAAAACCACTCAAACAAATTCCTCAATTATTATTAGATGATGCAGGAAAGATTAACTTTTTCTTGAAATTTCCTTTTACTTTAAACTTTTATTATAAAAATCATATAAATACATTTTACTAAACAGTACAATAGTAATTTTATTATAAATCGAGTTCTATTTTACTGAACAATACAGTAGTAATTTTGCTATAAATCATATTCTCATTTTACTGGACAGTACAATGGTAGTTTTATAATAAATCACTATTGTCATTTTGCTGATTAATACAATAGTAACTTTTTTATAAGTCATATTTTCATTTTATTAAACTGCACAACATTAATTAAATTATTAATATTATTGTCATTTTATTGAAGAATATATATATTTTTAAATACTTATGCTAATGCTGATATACTTTTATATATTTAATATTTTTCCAATCTCAGAAACCTGTGAAAATTTCATCTTATAACATATTCATTTTTTTTTTTTTATAATATTATCTTGTATTAGAAACTGCTGTCATTAGAAGCCTTTTAAAATCAACTTAATTTTTGATTCCTTAATTACAAAATTATAAGGGAAACTGGTAATCCTCTTTAACTGCTTAACTCTTTAATTGACTTCATCTATTTTTCATACTTATATTAACGCTCAAACGAATTCCTCAATTATTAGTAGATGATGTGGAAAAGATTAGCGTTTTCTTGAAATTTTATTGAGATTTCTTTTTATTTTAAGTTTGCATTTAAAAGAGTAAATAATTTAATTTTACTGAACAATACAATAGTAATTATACTATGAATCGTATTGTCATTTTACTGAACAATACGCTAGTAATTTTACTGTAAATTATATTGCCATTTTACTGAAAAATGCAATATTAATTTTATTATAAATCGCATTGTCATTTTACTGAACTGTATTATAGAAATATTATTATAAATGTTATTGTCATTTTAGTGAAGATTTGTTTTTGTTAAATGTTTATGAAAATGATTGATATTATTTATTTAATATTTTTTCCATTTTTAGAAATAAGTGAATATTTCAGTTTATAACATTTGCATTTTTCTAGAAACAAAATGTTTTGTTAGGAACTGGTCTCCTTAGAAGCCTTTTAAACTCATCTTAAGTTTTGATTACTTAATTAGATTAAGAAAACTTTGTTAATCCTCATTAAGTGATTAACACTTTGATTGACATCATCTATTTTTCATCCATAAATTACGACTCAAACGTATTCTTCAATCATTATTAAATGGTGCAGGAAAGATTAACGTTTTCTTGAAATTTTCATTTATTTTAAGCTTGTATTGAAAAATAAAATTAATTCATTTTATTAAACAGTACAGTAGTATCATATCATATATATTATAAAGCAGAAGTTCTGAATCTTCCAAACGAGTGTTTTCAAAAACTACCCGATGGATTTTTTTGCCGATTGTATCATTCGATAGGAAATATTTTTCCGAAGGTTTATGATTCAAATTTACATGGATAACTCTGATTTTTCGTAGTAAATTTCGTATTTTTCGGTTATTTTTGACAAAAGCGTTGCCAGTAGCTGTTTTTGGCGAAAATTATAGTTGCTAAAAGAATTAAAATGGTTATATCTATTAGAAATATTACAAATATCTTGCAAATAATAGCAGAAAATAACTACTGATAATATTAATAATAATAAAGAAAGACCGCTTAAATGAGGCGTAATATTATAAAAATATATTTATCTTGAAAATGAAAAAAAATATTTGTAATACTTAAAAAATAAATTAACGCGAAATATAACAATTGGTCAACTTTTGGCGACTTATCCCTAGTGTTAGAATAAAAGCATGAATTTCAGAAATTGATTAAATGAATTTTGAATGATAGTTATTTCCCTTTTTATTATTTTCTTTCTCTTTTTTATCGAATTACCGTAAAATATAACTTACAGCAGAAAAAAGCAGATCTGATTGTAAAAGACACTGTAAGTTGTGTGTTACTATTCGTTTCTATACCATTTTCATCTTGCTTTTGTCGCCAAAGAATGTGTTTTTAAGCCGAAAATGCACTACTGACTTAATGCCTGACTTAGGTTCTTAATGGTCGCAATAATGTTGTTTTTTTTTTTTCAAGTGAAGATAATTTTTAGAGTATATTTTAATATTCAATAGTAAATTATATAGATATGAGTATAAATCGTTTATTTCTTTTTGCAAATGTTTTCATTGTTAATTTAATTTTTCTTGCGCCATTTCGTCAATTTCACTTACAGGAAAAATTTCAGTTTTAAAATTTAAAAACTGAAGAAGGAAAGATTACCCCATCGATTAAAAATCTACCCCCAAATTCCAAGATTAAATGTCAATAATGGATGATCATAAATGTCACATTCACTTGACATAATATAAATACAATAAGCATAATATAAATACTAATTATGTCATCAAGTGATTTTTAATTCGACATTTTATTTCTACTTTTATATATGTTCTGCTAATTAGTTTTTCGTTATTTAAATGAGAATTTATGCTAATCTATATAATCTGGCTAATAGTTTGGCGATTTGTATAATTTGACGAAATTGGTTGACGGTATAACCAAGTAGTACTGAAGGAAAAATTTTGCGATTCAAAGTAAATTTATGCAATTATGCGTTATTACTATAGATAAATTCAACATTTTGAAATGAAAAATTCCCGCTGAATAAAATTTACAAGTCTTTTTTAATTGATCATTTCCTCTTCAATATTTCTTCAATCAAACTTTCGCTATTCTCTTTCACGCAGATTAACAAAAATGTATTTTAAATATTTTATTAGATAAAACGTAAATAACATTTTTCTATTTTTTTTTTAAAAAAATATTTTTAAAATATTATTCTACCATTATGTGTCTTACAGGACAAAATAGCAGAATTACTTTTAAAAATGGTTTTATCTGTTAATTGTATGTTATTTGTTTATTTGGGTGTTTGAATTTACTTTTGTCATCAAACAAAGCGATTTTATACCAAGGAGGCATAAGCCGGAGCGATGTTCACAATTACTAAATTCTCTCACTCTCTTTTAAATGTGTGAGAGCATTTTTAGGATATTTTTTTATGTTTAATTGTAAATATATAAATAGCAGTTCTAGCAAAAAAAATGCGTATAATGTTTAAATTTTAGTATAAATGTCTTCCTCATCCAAACTGTAAAATAATTTAATTGCCACTTTTTAAAGTTTTTGCGCAGATGTCATATGCGCACCACATTCGCATGATTGCAACAAAATGGCGATTTTATGCCACACATGATAAACCGACTATGGTTGTTTATTTATTAATAAACTATTTATTAACTTTCATTTTTTTTAATAATATAAATCATTTTGATCTATAGCTATTAATTAAACTTTTTATTTATTTTTTTTTCTCAAATAATACAAAATAATTAAAAAATATTTATGAAATTGGTAATTAAAAACCAAGTTCTCCAAATTGGCGCCAGAAAAAAATTGCGCCAATATGGTGCATACATGACATCTGTGTCAAAGTTTTTTCGTATACATAAGTAGGGAAAATGCAGTATAAATACCGATTAAAGTTTTTTCCAAATGGAAATTTTGTCACGGATTTGGTCATATACTCATCGAGGTATCTCACTGGCGCCAAAATGGCATTATTTGACTCATATGGTAACCCAGCTATAGTTGTTTATCTGATGATAAGTTGTTTATTTACTTTCATTTTTTTCTTTTTTGAAATGATATTTGTTGTTTTGTTCTACAGTTACTTTTTATTTATTGTTAATTGCTGTTTAAAATGATAGAAAATAATAAAATACACATAAATTTCTTTGGTATTCTAAAACGAGGATTTTGCCAAATTGTAGTTGCAAGATAATTGTGCTAAACCTATTGCGTATATGATGTCTGTGTAGAAATCTTTTGTGAAACATGAAAAGTGTAAATTGTCTTCTATTTGATTATCACGTCAACAAATTTCGCCAAATCGTTCGCCAAATTATACAAATTTACATAATTTTATCTTAAATAACTAAAGAGAAAATGCTTAAATACGAAAGAGCAAATAATTTTGTTTTCATTTCTCAGGAGGAAATTTTGCAATAATAAAGTAATTGTTGTAGTGAGAATTTTAATGTGTGTGTGTTTTTTTTATCGTTGGCAACTTGCTGTAACGAAAAATGTTTATTTTTTCCCCTGCTATTGTTTTGTAAGAGCTGGTTTTGTGAAAGCCATGTTAAGATGGTATTCACATTTTTGAACCTTTTCCAATTACCACTCCCTTGGGCCGATTTTGCTCATTTGCAATTCCTACTGAGATATTAACCATCTCAATGTACTTGACGAGTTTGAAGATGATTCTTGCATAATTTTGCCTTTTATCGCGAGGACAAAATTTAATTATATATATAAACTTTTTAGGTGGGAGTAGCTTTGGGTTCCTGGCTTCACATAATGAAAAGTTGTGAAGAAATTTTTCAGAAGTTGTACCATGGTAACGACTGTAATAATTAATATTTCTTCAGATAAGGGAAAATTTTAAATCCTGTTGCCATAATGGTCTCATTTTGCTTCCAAATGTGCACTGTTAGTAATAAACTAAAATAGTTACTTCTAAATAGCTGGTTTTTGCGCAACGTTTAAGATAATTTAATATCACAATGGTGTCTAAATCGTTTTCAGCAATGGGCAAGGCGCTGCTGGAGGTCCAAATTATTTAGAATACAAATTTAAATTCACCAGTTTGTTTCATCCACGGTTGATTTTGAAATATTGACCAGAGCAGCGGGCATAGCCTGCTAGTTTTGATTATAAATCGAGTTCCTATTTTAATGAACATTACGATAGTAATTTTGCTATAAATTATATACTCATTTTTATCTCATCATCTCATTACACTATACATCAATGGTAATTTTATTAGAAATCACTATTCTCATTCTACTGATTAATACAATAATTATTTTATTATAAATCGTATTGTTATTTTACAAAATTGTAGTACAGTAATTTAATTATAAATCTTATTGTCATTTTAGTGAAGATTTTTTTTTCAAATACTTATGCAAATGCTATTATGCTATTATATATTTAGTATTTTTTTAATTTCAGAAACTTGTGAAAATTTCATTTTATAATATGTCCATTTTTCTTATTTTCATTTTTCTCATCATCTCAATTATTAGTAGACGATGACGAAATGATTAAGGTTTTATTGAAATTTTGTTGAGATTTACTTTTATTTTAAGTTTATATTTAAAAGAGAAAAATAGTTTAATTTTACTGAACAATACAATAGTAATTTTACTATTAGTAGTATTGTCATTTTACTGAACAATACAGTAGTAATTTTACTGTATATTATATTGTTATATTAAAAAACATTATTAATTTTATTATAAATCGTATTGTCATTTTACTGAACAATATAATAGTAATTTTATTATAAATGTTATTGTTATTTTAGTGAAGATTTTTTTTAATGTTTATGCAATTGTATTACGTATATTATGTATTTAATGTTTTTCAATTTTTAGAAACAAGTGAAAATTTCAGCTTATAAGATTTACATCTTTCTTGAAATATTATCTTCTGTTAGGAACTGATCTCATTAGAAGTCTTTTAAACGAAACTTAATTTTTGATTACTTAATTACAGAAAGATTAGATGAACTCTGCTAAACCTCTTTAACTGCTTACCCCCCTGACTGCCCAGCCAAAGGGTAATATTGTAATGTTGTTTTCTCTGTAATTTATTAAAAATTAAAAAAAAAATGTTTTTTCCAACCTGATGCAAAATACGTTATTAGTATCGGTGTATAATCTTTGATAGCTTCAATCCTAACTTAATTTTTCAGAACTGGGTTTTATTTGTGAAATTATACTAATTTAAATAGTGCTTATGTTGCAGTGAAACCTGCAGCTTAGTGTGTGAAAAAATCAGCCGGCGGCAGTCAGAAGGTATACTCCTAATTTGACGTCATCTATTTTTCATCATTAAATTACCACACAAAAGAATTCTACAATAATTATTATATGATCGTACTCTCATTGTACTAAAAAAATAAAACAATAATTTTCTCTTATATCGTATTCTAATTTACGGATAAATATAATAGTAATTTTATTATAAATCATGTTATCGTTTTACTGAACAATACAATAGTAATTTTACTATAATAATATTTCCATTTACCTGAACAATACAGTAGTAAATTTATTATAATTCGTATTGTCATTTTACTGAATAACGCAATAGTAATTTTATTAAAAATGGTATTCTCATTTTTCTGAACAGTAAAATAGTAAATGTACTGTAAATCGTATTGCCATTTTAATGAACAATACAATAGTAATTTTGTTATAAATCTTACTGTCATTTTATTGAAAAATATGTTTGTAAAATACTTATGCAAATAAATGATATTATATAGTTAAAGTTTTAAATCAAAAAACAATTAATAAAATAAATTTACGGCATCATTAACAAATATATTTTTTTCCTGGTTCCAAATGAAAAATGTTTAACGCTTTTTAAATGAAAACAATTCAAAGTCACACTGAAGAAATATAGAAATATTGCTTGTGATGAAGAGATATAGTTGAGTTTTCCTTTTATTTAAAGTTGTGTGTGTAATAAAGGAAATATTTTTATTTTACTGAACAATACTATAGTAATTTCATTATAAATCGTATTGTCATTTTACTAAACAATAAAACAGTGATTTTTTAATAAATTGTATTGTCATTTTATTGAAAATTACAAAAGTAATTTTGCTATAAGACTTATTGTTTTTTTAGTTAATAATATGTTTTGTCCAACGTTTATACAAATGAGCGATATTATATATTTAATATTTTAAATCAAAAGAAAATTAGCAAATTAAATTTAAGGCATCATTAACAAAGATATTTTTTCCTAGTTCCAAATCATTTTTTTACACTTATCAAATATAAAAAAACTAGTAGTTGGGGGCCACCGTAATACTTACCCATAATGGATATGTATATGAAAATTAAACATGTGAAACTATTTATACAATGCATTGCAATTCATAAACAAAATTTAAATATTGTTAATATACATAGTAATGCTATATTAAAGAACTGCTGATGTACCAATTTCGACAAATTATATAAAACGCCAAACTACTCAAGTAGTACCGAAGTGCGTAAAAGAAACATCCTTATAACTCCAAAAATAATAATTCTATTAACTAACAAATAACTGCGTCGGATTAAGCGTCTCATTTCCAATTAAAATATACTGAATTGAAATTTGAATGAAATACAGGGTCATGAAAAATCGAAGAATGTGGAAAACAAGACTACAATATCTCGGCAACTAATAATCCGATCGACTTCGTTCTATATGCAAAATGTGTGTTATTTTACTGCCTTTTACGTCCATTCCTTAGAACAAAAAAAAAATTCGAAAATTTTTATATACCTTTCATCAGAACGAATTTTTCGAGAGTCCAAAAAAAAAATAGTTCCGGATAATCGAGGTTGCTGATATTAAATAGGTTTCGTCCCATTCTTACATACTAACTACATACAAAATTTCAAGTCTCTATCTCAGTTTGTTGGGGAGATAGAGCGTTTACAGACAGACAGACTGACAGACAGACAGACAGACGGACGGCAAATTTTTTTTCTAAAAATATGTTTTTCGGAATCTCCACTATCTAAAACGTGTAAATCCGTCAAAAAAATTTTTCGATTTTCAAAACGATTGCAAGACTTACCCTATACTACGTATGATGGGTAAGTAATATTAAAATCACACAGAATAAATCTATTATCTATCAAAAACTGTACAATATAAACTCTTAAAAGCAAACGTTTTACTTATAAGGCGGCAAAAATATTATAACAGATGCTACAAGGTGTTTTTTTTTAATTTTTATAGTACTTTTATCATACTTTTACCATGACCATTGCTCAAAAATATTTTTATAATTAATTGCCATTCAAATCATACAAATATGTGGTTTAACTTCTTGTCATTAACTTATGAGATTCAGTAATTCGTCACCTGTGAATAATAAGGTTTTATCCGTGTTTTTGAAAAAAACGACTTATATAGAAACGACGATATAGAAATATTCTATTTGTATCTATGAAGACCTTCTGGATTTAAATAATGTCATATTATAATTGTAATGGCATAAGTAAATTATATAAAACATCATTTTGATGCAAAATTGCCTTCATAGATACAAATAGAATCTTTCGATATCGATAAATTAATATTTTCATGAACACTGATAGAACTTTATTATTCTCAGTTGACGAATTGTTAGTAGAATTAAAAGTAGAAACAGTAATATTTTGGATCTTGCGTGTTTAGTTTAATATACGTATTTGTAGTTCCATTTAACTTATATCACTTTGTTGAAAAATATCCCGTTTTAAATAAGTTTTAATAATTTCTTTAAAATATAATATATATTTTTAACTTGTGACGTCTATTTTATTAAAAAACTTCACTTTTGAGAGCCATTATTTTGAAAATCAGACAAAGTGTGATAGTTGTATTTTTTGATTTGCTCGATTTTTTTATAAGTTGAAGTATATCATATTTAATGAATAATGTGCAATTTTGAAGCCCTCAATAAATATTCTCTTTTCTATAGAAAATGTCAAAGTTCAAGGCTGTGAAGGCCATTTTTCATGAAAAGTGAAATGCTGGTATATTTGGAACACTATATTTCTCGTAAGCAACAACATCCTAAAACTCTTTTGGCATAAACTGTTAGTATAACCCTACCTGCTTGTTAAAATGTATTTGTTTCTATAGGGCATTGGTACATTACATTGTTATGTTGCCACAAATTATAGTCAAAATGATGTTTTTGTCCATTTACGCACATAATATCTTATTAAAGCAATAGTACCCCAAACTTTTTCTTATGGAATAAAAGTACACTACTAGGACAAACTGAATAATATAGTACTGCACGGGTATACTGTTGCTGTTAGCAGATAAAATCTGTTAAATATGCAAAATTTTCAAAATATTCAACGTTTCAATTAGCATTATCTAAAAGAAGCGCCACGTTTGAATAAAACAAATTACCTCACACAATAGTTGATCATATGTACAAAAATACGGAAAAAAAAAGATGTGGGGCCTTGTGGTATTTTTAGGCAAAAAAATGACAAAATTTTCAAATAAACAATGTCGATGATAAAATTTCTTCCCATCAGAAAATGAAAAATCCTAGTTTTCTTTCCTATTTCTATGTTTTTTTCCTAGAGAGAAAATGAAATATCTCTTTTTAGCCGCAGCTTCTGAAAGCGAAATAGGATTTTTCATTTTCTCTTAGGGGAGAAATGTGATAATGGACAATGCTTTTCATCTAATGTTTGTCATTTTTTTTTTTTTGCCTGAAAACATCGCGAGGCCCCACTTCTTTTCTTTTCCATATTCTTGTATACATGTTTAACTATTGTGTGAGATAGTTTGTTTTATTCAATTGCAGCTCTTTTTTTTAATAATGCTAATTTAAAAGTTGAATATTTGACAAATTTGCATATTTAAAAGATTATATCTACTAACAGCAACAATCTTTTCGTGCAGTACTATATTATTTAGTTTGTCCTAGTAGTGCATTTTCATATTCTATAAGAAAAAGTTTGGGATACTATTGTTTAAATAAGATATTAAGTGTGGAAAATAGAAAAAAAGTCATTTTGACTGTACTTTGTGGCAACATAACAATGTAGAATAAAAATGCCCCACGGAAACAAATAGATTTTAGTAAGCAGGTAGGGATATAGTAACAGTTTATGCCAAAAGAATTTTAGGATGTCGTTGCTTGCGAGACATATAGTGCTATAAATATACCAGCATTTCTTTTTTCATGAAAAATGGCCTTCACAACCTTGAACTTTGACGTTTTCTATAGAAACGTGGAAATTTTTTCAGGGCTTCAAAATTGCAGATTATTTATTAACTATGATTTACTTCAACATATAAAAATATCAAGGTAATTAAAAAATACATCTTTAAAAATATCATTTTTTTTATTTCAAATGAAGGGCTCTTAAGTAAAACTATAGTGTTTATTTAAAGTTCAAATTGTATATTTTGTGATTAAATGAAGGCAAAACATTTTGTCTCACGATGTTATTTTATGGGCCATTTTCAAATTTCGCTTACATATGCTGTACCAGAGTAAAAAGAAGAAAAATCAACCATAAATTATTATTTAAATTTTGATTTGAGCTATGCATTAGCTTAAGAAGATTATATTGAACATTTCTAACATGAGAAAATAAAAGAAAAATCAATACAAATTTTTGAGATGTAAATCTTTAAAATTTTGATTATAAGCAAAAATGCCTTTCCCATTCCACGTTTTATGTTTTTAACTTTTTTTTTTTTTTTTTTTTTTTTTTTTTTTTTTTTTTTTACTTGAGCTAATGTTTTTAAATAAAAAGGTTTAATTATTTTAAATATTAACTGTTAGTGTTATATATTCATGAAAAAAGAATATTATAAAAGATATTTTCTTTAAAAAATTACAAGAAACCTTTTGTCTCTCACTTTTTATCAAGTATGTTACCTTGTGATTATTTTAGTCAAAGTAGGTTTCGAATGCTGCCTTAAGTCAGCACCAATTATTCGGCGATTTAGTTAAACTATTCAAGCAACTACTACTTGCCATTTTTTTTCTCTTCAATTGTGAAGCAATATAATAACGGCAAGAATAAGTTTTTATCAAGGTTGGTTTTTTTTTTCACTGTCAAGTCTGTTACCGTAAATTTTAATATTAAAATAATGATTTTTGCCCTTTTGTAATTAAATATTGTTTACTAAATAGTTTCAGAAAGTATTATATTATCATCTATGTTAGAAATTATACAAGCTAGTTCATTCCTAATAGTTTTATTTAAAATGTAAAGTCCGTTACCATGAAATGTAAGCTGCTAAGTAATTTTACTAAATAGTTTTAGAAGGTATGTAAATTATTATCTAAGTTAGAAAACATACAAGCTAGTTCATTTTAATAGTTTTTATTTTAGTTTTGTTTGAAATATCAAATCCCTTATTTGTCAAGTCCGTTACAATGAGATGTAAGCGAATGGTGAAAATGACCCTTATATATTTTCCGTGTTGTGATCAATGTAAAGAACACTGATATTTAAAAATGTTTTTGACATCTGATTACAAAATCAAACTTATATTCTCATGGTTAAAAATCTAACAACATTTTTTGCTTGTTTTAAAACATCTCGATTCCATTCTTAGTAACGTATTTGTATTTTCAAAAATATCATCAAAAATTAACCATAAAAAATAAAAAAAAACTTAGTTCAAAATATAGGGGAGGGTAGTACACAACGAGACAAAAATATTACCTTAACGTAATGGAGAACATTTTTATTCTTTTAAAAATATTTTTTTTAACAACACAAATAATCTAGATACTAATATATAATATATTTTAATAAAACTAAATATAAAAGCATAGCAGCATGAAAACGTAAATTACCGGAAATTATCTCTTTATTACTTATGGTACATATTGAGACAATGTATATATCTTCATAAGTTGTATATTTTTATTCTGTATCGATAATTTTCTTCAGTGTATTAATGTATTAACGACAGTCTTAAATCGTATTACCAATTGGAGATTAATCTGACATTTTAGGGTTAAATTACTTAAAAAAAGCTGTAATAAAAATGCATTGAAATTTCAATATCTACAGGTACACGTATTATTAACAAATCAACCATATTTTGAACTTAACTGAACATGTAAGTTGATTGTAGTAATTAAACTATCGTTATCTTTTTTCAATAAAAGCTTAACAGTGTGCATAACAATGGCAGTGTATAGCACATTTTCCTGATAGGTATCTCATTATCTTAAATTGCAGTTCTGGCATTAACATTGATATGTCTCATTCCTTAGTTTAAATGAGTTTCTAAACTATGACATGGTTTAGGATTTATTATTTTTCTCTAAAACAGAAACCTCAGTTAAATCTTTGGGTATGGTTTGGCAATCTAATAAAGATCAATTTGTGTTTAGAGTTTAAGTGGGAAAATAAGAATTGTATATCAAGAGACAAGCTATTTCTCTCGTTGCAGATCTGTATGACCCTCTGAGACTCATTGGAACCGATTATAACAGACGCAATATCTAGAACATGCGACACGAGACCTGCTGCTTTCACAAACTTGCGAAGATAAATCACTTTAAAATCACTATTTTCATCCTTACAGGAAAATATTTTTCTTTTTTTCCGCTATTTGTAAACAGTAAAAGAACATAATCACGAACAGCAGGCTGTCATTCTAATTCCTAAAACATACACACACTCTCTCTCTTTGAAAAAAAAAAGTAAAATACATACGAATAAAGCATGTGAATTTTGGAACATGGAAGTTTAAGATGATGCTATGATGTTATGAGATGAAACAGATTTACAAGTATAAAGAACTATTCACTTGTAATAATGGCAAGCAACAAACATTTCCTACTCGTTAGATATCTAGCAACATACATATCATTAGTTTTTTTTCTAAGCATTTTATTGGCTGTTCGGGAAAAGACTTCTCCATCATTAGTTTTCTAATCATATGATCGGCTATTGCTTTTGACTCCTTTAATCTTAATTGTCAAAATTTCTCTCCGACGCAAGTTAGTACAGTATTTTCTTGCTTTTTGAACGACTGTCTTGATGCTATATGATAATATTGAGTTGCTCTGAATTATAGGCAAGTTTAAGGCCTTGTATAACAGCAATTTAAGATTTCATAATACTGCTGAAAGGCGTAAAACAAGATCAACCGTTAAATTAGAGCCATTAAGAAAACGCCAATGAATAATTATGCACTGGATTTGTAAAACCCAAAATAGAACATTTCTAAGTAACCATTTTTCAAATAGCGGCGTATTGAAATTTAAGAAATGATTTTCTCTCAAAACTAATTGAATGCATATCTCAGGGAAACATACCGTGATTTCTAGCGTCCAAACAATACTTTTTGGACCCAGAAACCTTATTTAGTGATTGAAGACAAATATTTATGGCGATAAAAACATTACATTTATTTAAAAAAAAAAAAAAATCTGCGCCAAAAATGATAGTTTGATCAGCAGATTATCCGCAGGAAATTACGGTACTCATTTCTTACATAAATTTCAACGCTTTTACATTCAATCCATAATTCGTACCATGTATCAAGCTGGAAAAATATTTAAGCAAGTTTCAAACATCTTGTGACAGCATAGAAAACAGCATAGGAACGAGTATAAATGTATTTCTTATGTTAAAGCATATAATAATTTTCCTCTTTTCTTTATATACATGAAAATAAAAATATTGTGGCATATAAGTGCTTAAAAAAGTATCGACAATTAGAAACAAACAACAAAATATATTTCCGATGAAAAGTTTTTAACATTGTCAAAGTTGTGTTTCTAGTAATGGCTAACCCGTCACTTTCAGATGATAAGATTGCTCCAAATTGGTTTATTATATATTTTAAAAGCTAAAGAATCAAACCTTTACAAAAAATATTTTTAGATAGCTTTTATTTCAAGTAATGTATTTTGGCCACAATCATTCAATTGCAGAAGAAACTTATAATCATAGTTTAATAAACGGTTTAAAAATATATGTGATATAATAAAAAAGCTTTTTTAAGTATCTTTGAAGATTTTAAAAAAACGTATTCGTTTAAAATATTTTGATATTATTTTTTTTATTTAAAATGAAGTCAGAATATATGTGTTATATACAGGGTGTCCGAAAAGTATGGAAACGGTCGAATAATTCGAGAAATACATATGAGATTGAAAAACGAAATTATACGTGTTAAATATTTTTAAAAAAGCTACTCAGTGATACCAAATTTGACCTTCGAAATCTGAAATTATAACCCCGATTTTGTATTGCAGATTCGGATTCTACGGATAAAAGTAGGTACGTTTTGTATTTAATGTTTATTTCGTATCCTCCTTTATCATGAGGTGCTGGGTTCGAACCCAATCGCGACCGTCGGCCTAACCGTTCGAAGTTTTCCGTGGTTTTCATCGAAACTTGCGTAAATACGGGTTAGGTTCCCTTAGAAAGACCCCCACGGAGGGCAACCCACCCCATAGGGCATATATCCCATAGCGCAGATAATCGGCCGACAAAAATACACCACCACCACTACACCTCCTTTATCACGGTGCAATTGAGCATATTAAATTGATACATATTTCGGGTTTCCCAACCAGGTTTTGCCTGATTGGCCAGAATTTTTGACGTCAAATTTCTCGTCTTTTGCAGGAATAGCGTTTCTTGAAAATCACTCGTGGCGATAATTTCGATAATGCTACGCTGTTAAAAATTTGATCCATTTGCTATAGCGTCACTCCACAGCTTTTATAGAATATCTCTTTTATGACCAATGAAAATGCTCCATAACACAGTAAAGTAACCGTTTTCTATAAATGTGTTGGAGAGACGCTACAGCAAATAATTAAAAAAACATAGACCCACATCATCCATATTTAGAAACCATTCGTTATTTAGAAACCATTTACTGGATCAAATAAAAATCCAAATAGAAAACTAAATTAATATATTTCAATGAATTTTTGTAGAGAAAAACATAAAAAGCCCTATACACTGTAAAAAATTTAACTCATTTGCTACAGCGTCACTCCACCGCTTTTATAGAAAACGGTTACTTTACTGTGTTTTGGAGCATTCTCATTGGTCATAAAAGAGATATTCTAGAAAAGCTGTGGAGTGATGCTACAAATAATGGATCAAATTTTTAACAGCGTAGCATTATCGAAATAATCGCCATGGTCATCAAGAAGTGCTATTAATGCAAAAGACCAGGAATTTGACGTCAAAAATTCTGGCCAATTAGGGAAAACCGAAATATGCATCGATTTAATATGCTCAATTACACCATACTAAACGAGGATTCGAAATAAACATCAAATACAAAAGTTACGCATTTTTGTCCGTAGAATCCGAATCTGCAATAAAAAAAAATGGTTGTTATAATTTAAGATTTTAAAGAATGTAACCCCTCTGACCCCCAGGTGGTCGGTTTCGAAGGTATATATATATACATATTTCGCTGTCTCAACAAATGTAAAGTTGCATTTGCAAATTTTATATCACAATAATAAGAAAATATAACATGAAAGTCAGGTATAATTTTATGAATTTATATCAAAACTAGTTGTCAGAATAATGTTACAAAATTATAACAACAGTGCATAGTACATTTTTAGCCCAATCCAAAAAAAAAGGTCTTTCTGTGAAAAACTTGACTTAGATTTCTGTCGAAGATTGCATTGACGGGGCAAAATATTATTTTATAGTGAGCAAATATCCCAAAAAGGAAAAAAAAAGAAAAACTTTATTCATAATGATATTGAAAAGAGAAAAAAAAGTGTTAAAATACATTTATGTACATATAAATAAAAACTTCGCTAACGCATTCAATGAAACTGTCCATGTTATAACTTAAAAAACAATAATCGATAAAATATAAATGAAAAATTGAAAAATATGCAATTATACTATTTTTTTCTTCGTTGTCGTTAACACCTGGTTAAGTAAATCTGATAAAACTAGCTAATTAATCTTAAAAAAAAGAAAAGTAATTTTTTAATCTAAGTTTAAAAAATGGATGCCTAGGATTTTAGAAAAAAAAAATCCTTTAACGAACAAACAACAACAAAAAAAGTTATTGATTACTGATTTAAAAGAAAAGTAATTTTGGGTAAATCGCAGTATTGAAATAAATTGTATATCCTAAAACAATGCATCATAGTTTAGAATTTGTGCTGAACAAAATAAAATTTGATGCTGTAATTTTGTGAATTATCGAGAATGTGAATAAAAGAAATAATGTTACCTTGTATAAAAAAATAAAATACTTGAAATTATATCGCTTGGATTAAGTAATGTTTTTTTACATTTTATTTACAGATGAAATAGATAAGTGAGATCGTGTCTTGTGTAGGAAATATTGCATAAAATAACTTAATGATTTTTGTAAGAATTAAAAATTTACCTTTATTTCGAGCATTCTCTTCAAGAAAATACTACACTGTAGAAAAAAAAAAAACTGTACACTGTGAAAAAAAAAGATGTAAATCTGCAAAACATGTTTTTTCTACAACTACACAAATATGTAGCGTCGAAAAAGAATCTATTATCATTACAGTAATCTGTAACCCGGGTTAAAGAAAGAGTTAAGTTATTCCAGTTACCTAAAACATACTTAGTAATGTAACTGATTTTTTTAAATTTACAGTGGAAATATTTATCAATGACATGAATTTATATTGTTGCGGTAACATAAAAAATTTTAGGAGATCTTTTTATCTAGGTGTTTCGTTAAAGATTTATATATATATATATATATACAAGACTGTTAAAAATAATTTGTTTTTTCATCCAACAGTCCTTAGGATCATAAAATATGAGGATTTTGTTACAAAACGATTGACTGGTTGTATGTAATTTTATGGAATAAAGTCCATTTAGGTACATACTGCGCCAATAACACGGTAAAAAATGGGAAATAGTTAAACTGCAAATGTTACTTTAAAAGACATATGTTAAACAAATAAAGTAAAATTAAAAAAAACAATGTGATGAAACATGCGATTAAAATAAAATTGAAAGCAGACAATGAAATTAAAATTAAAAAAAAATGAAAAAACTTAAAAAAAAGAACTAAATAAAATTTTATTAACAGTAAAACAATAAAACACCAACACGAAATATTAAGAGCCAAATATTACCTAATATATTTATAACACTGATAATACAATACAATGTTTAGGCATTTAGGTTCATATTCTTCTAAGATTGTATTTTCGTTGTCATTCGAGTCATTGCTGTAAGACTCTGATTCCATAGTCTCTTCCACATAGCGCTGGTGTTTCTTGGGATCCTTCACGTTTCTAATACATAAGCTAAGGTCGGATTAATTTCTCCCTTTTGCCACAGTCTTGCACTGTGCATTGGTAGAAGTTGAAGTTTTCTCTTTCTCTATTTATGCACAAGATTTTTCATTCAAATTCTGTTTTCGAATCTGTGGTATTTTTTCCGCAGATATATGTTGTATTTTTGTATTTGCTTTGGCATTTGTCTGGGATTCAGATAACTTTTTGGATATAAATGATTTTTCTGATTGACCAGTTGGGTATACTACTGTAGCAGGTTCTCATTATGTAGCCAACTTTGTAATAATGGTTTTACATAACATTTAGAATCAAGACTGATATCACGGGGATTTTTTAATTGGAGTGTTAGTTTATTGTGTTTTGAGGTAATTACTTGGTGGAAAGGATGAAACAGTCTGGATGCTAATGCGCCTTAATGATTTTACTGGTTACTTGAGTAAACTCAAGTAAGAAACCCTGACAGATGATGTTCTGGATTTAGTAAGTTTGCAATCTTCTGGATATGAAAATTTCTGGGTAATCTGAGCACCAATGATTTATTTTTTGCGAATCCAGTTTGGACAAGAGCGGGAATAAGCTGTATGGTCTCCTTTATAATTTATACAATTTTCAGAAATATTGTAATCCCTACACTGTAAAAAAAAATCTGGAGACCTACAAAACTAGTTTTTGTATAACTACAGAAATCTGCATGCTTACTAAAATTTCATCTGAAAGCAGGGTATAATATTATCTCTCGCATAGTACGAATACATGAAATATTCTAGTTTCACCTGTCAGCCAATCAAAAAGATTTTTATTGATGACGTAATGCGTATTCATCCAGCAACAGAAGCGTGAAAGGCATCCATGTTGAATCCAATGTTGATAAGGATTTCAAGTTAGGTTGTAAGTAAATATTTCTTATTTATGAACTAATTTTGTTATATTTTTGTTTTACTTGATTCATAGTTATTAACACAGTAAGGGCTGTTTCAGTTTGATTTAAAATGTAACATCACTTAGCCAGGTATTGATGGCTACTTTTCCTATTTATATCTGAGAGCTAAATATTTATCATCCATCAAATGACTTTTATTTACGTCGGTATTAATAATATTTGTGCAGTTTCTCAAATGTCAGTTCTCAAGGTATATTTTGAAATTCTATTAAACTTTCAGCCTGCAGTATTGTTTCTTTCATATTTCTAACGAAATTACTATAAGTAATATATCAAGTCGTTTCGGAGAGTTTAAGAATACTACTAAAAATACAAAACAGTTGGAAATACAAAAGTTAAAAACTCAAAATTCTGTAGTGGCTTTGCTACAATGTTTAAGTTGAATGAAAAGATTACACAATTACATTTTGGAAAACTTTATATTTTTTTTAAGTTAGCTATTGTATAAAATATAATAACTACTTAATTAATATAAGCTATTAAACTACCTTTTCCTTTTCTAATTGTTTAATATGGAACGTAGGTGTATTGATGTTTAAAAGTAGGTGGGTGAGGAAAGAGTAGGGAGGAATGGGACTGTGGGAGGAATGGGACAATAAAATTTCCTCTTTATTTCACATTTTTACCATTTCATCCAATGGTACAAGATGAAGTAATAGTAGCCAAATTTTCAGTTGAAAAAAGTTCTGATCTGTATAAGTTTGCAATTGTGTAAAGCAAAAGATTATTTCAGGAATCAAAAGTAAATTTGCTTCATATGCTTTTTATATTTTTTGCACATTAGCGACTCGTTTATGCACAGCTGTGATACTTTTCCTCCACGTTAGACTATTTGAGCCTTATACAGTTGGCAAAAAAAGTATTTGTACACTCTAAAATTTTTAATTTTTTACTAAATAAAAACAGATATTTTGTCAAAAATAGTTTTAATACAGTCTGTTTACCGTGCGTTTTAAATTACACAACAGAAAATTTCGATAAAGATGTAAAATAATTTTCTAATGGGAAAAGTTTAAAAATTTCTTGCAAAAAAAGTATTTGTACATTTCTCCATCCTGATATGTACTGTGTTTTATAGTGTTTATGGTTCAAAGGACTACTTTTACAGAAGCTGTTAATAATTTTTAAGTTCATATTATATTTGTCTGACATTTAATTTAATTTGCTCTTGAAGTAATTGAATATAGAACCTAATACTAGAGAGGCACCTCTAGATATATGAAATCCTATGATTGAGCATAATAAAAATTTAAATACGCAACAAGAATTTGTAAAAGCTATTAAATTACCATTTACAACTATTGGATGTATAGTGAGAAACTATGAATAAATTAAAAGAATCGAAATTCAATGAAAACCAGGACTTCTTAGCAAACTAACAATGAGGGAAAAAGTGAGTGTTGTTAAAAAAGCTTTAAAAATTCCTGTGCGTTCGGTTCAAAAATTTGCTGGAGACCTTGCGACATCTTCTCGCATCAGAGTAATACCTCAAACAATAAAAAATATTCTTCTCAATGCAGATTTAAAAGGAAGAACCTCAAGGGAAAATCCATTCATCAACGAAACAAATAGGCGAAAACGCATAGTATTCGCTTTCGCATACAGAAGTAAATCATTGTATTTTTGGAAAACAGTAATTTTTTCTGATGAGGAAAAATTCGGAATTTTCTTACCATCAAGCATTCGAAAAAATTGGCGTAAAAATAAAACTGTTCTAGATCCAAAACGTATACCTCAAACTATCAAGCATGTTGGGGGGAATATTATACTTTTGGGGTGTATAGCTTCTAATGGAGCAGGACATTTAAAATTTTTTGACAATGGAAGGACAGGTTTAACATACAGTGATGTGTCGCGCCATAATTTATTAAACTGTGCCAAGAAATTATGCATAGAGGAAGCTTTTCACTTTCTGCAGGATAATGACCAAAGCATACTGCTGTGATCACCAGCACATGCTTACGACAATACTCGAAGACGACTGGTAATTCCTCTAAAATCTCTAGACTTGAATCCAGTAGAAAATTTGCAGATGCTATTGGATGCAAAAATCCGAAAAAAAAATATGTATTAGTAAAAAACAGTTTTAAAGAAGCTCTTATTGTGTCATGGAATAACATTAACCAGACCACTACAAAAAAGTTGGTGGAATCTATGTCATACGATCTAGAAGTAGTCATAAACGCTAAATGAATTCGCACAAAATATTAATTTGTATCATTTTACTAAATTTTCCTTAATTATATTACATTAAGATAGTGTACAAATACTTTTTTTGCATTATAATTTTGTATATTTGTTTATTATAATGTAAAAAATCGATTCGTTTAATTTTGTTTCTGCTTCTATAATATTATAATGCATTAAATTAATGTATTACAGTATTTTTTGCTTAAATCTTTTGTTTAATTTCATTATAATTTAAAAAAATGAAGTGTACAAATACTTTTTTTGCCAACTGTAGGTTTGTTTTATTACTGTCTCATATCTCCTTGTCAGTGGAGAAGTATGGGAACTATTTAGAAACTTACAATTTCTTTAATTATAAAATACCTTTTTCATGTTATGTTTATGTATTGTTCAGGGAGATTAAAAAGTGTTTAACCTTGCACTCTATAAATTGAAATTTTAGTTTTTGTGTCAAACAAAGTTTATTTTCTGTAAAAAGTGTCCCACACCACTCCATTCTCCCCTATAGCTACCTACTTTTAATAACCAATATTTTTGTTTCATGAAACGCTTTTGTTTGAATCTTAATCCTTAACTCCAGTTAAATTTCACCGACCACTGCAATATTCAGTTTTGACAGTATTTGTCAGGTACCCTTTATACAACCCAAAAATCTATTTTTCAAATAGTTTCCAAGTAAATATGATTTTTAGTAACGTTAAAATAAAATGCATACAAAAATGCCCATTAGAAGACAAATTATGTCTAATACACTTTAAGCTTTTCATACATGATCAACGGGTGATTTAATATTTTAACACGAAGTAACTTGCAAAAACAATTACATCAACAGTTGGATGATTTCAACTTTTAGAGCATGTACAGTAGGTAGGGGGGGGGGGGGGGGAGATATGCACTTCCTTAAATTTTTATTTTTAATGAACACATTGGTCTAAACTTATGTAACGAATGATTAAAATATTATATTAGGACCTTAGGCATGGGTCACGATCAATCAATATGTAGCCAAATTGTAATTTTCAAAAAGCATTGTTTTGCATATCTTTGCCCCATCGGTAGGGTAAAAGAACTCAGTAATGAGGCAAAGTGCGCAGTTCGTATTTCTCTCGAGAGCCCATTTCTCCTGAAACGAATGTGTTATGTAAAAGCATTAATAAACTTCTCTAGTATTTTTATAGTCAAACTGAAAATTATAAATTAAACCTAAAAAATAGCAATCTGGGAGATGGTAAATAGCAGTTAACCTCTAACTGTTCAGACAAAAATTGTTCCAAAAATAATATGATCGGTACTCGAGACCGCTTGATCGTAGAATGAAGAAAAGTGTTGATTGACTCATAAAATTATATGTATGCACTAAACTTTATGTAAAAACCTATTATAATAAAAACGCTTTCATTTAGAAGTCTCTAACAATTCTACTAAGAAAACAAACGAATCAAAATTAAACTATAACGAGAGTTTTTTAACTGAAAATTACAAGCTAAATTGTGAAAACTAAATATAGAAGCTATCTGTGAGGCCGTTAACAGGAGTTAAGGGTCAAGACTTAACAGAAAAATATATCATGAAACAAGAATATTGGTTTTTAAAAGTTAAGTAGATACTTAGGTTTTATGTTAAAAAAAATAGAAAAAGGGGAAAAAAGTTAACTAGCTTATTTTGGTTAAATAGCTATTATATTTTATACAAAAACAACAAAGAAAAAAAATAGTGTATAGAGCTTTCAACTACGTAATTGTAAAAATCTTTGAAACTTGTGTGCATTTTTGAGCCAAGACAAATGCATACATTTACCCCATTTTGTAGTATTTTGCTTAACCGGCTACCTTTAATTTAAAACAAATGCGATCAAGGTTATCTACAAGATATATAGAAGCTAAGAGCTGAATTTTTTGGATTTGTAAAAATTCAAGATATTATCGGCAAACAAATAAAGTGAAATTTTAAAAATACTAGATCAAAATTCGAAAATTTAAACTTGTCTCATTTTTTCGGCATGAAGTGTTACTTTTTTGATATGATTTTAATACACAATTACTACACATGTAATCAAACTGCTACGTGGCGGTCATGATTGTACAAACATCGTTTCATGTTAAATCAGCCAGTGCGAGATGGGGGCGGGTGAAAATAGGTACTAAGGATGAGCTCCAGTGTATTTCTTCTATAATCTTCTGTAGGGGAGAGTGAGGAGTAATGGGATATTTTCGTAAAATAAGAAAATCAACTTTGTTTGACACAAAAATTTAAATTTATAGAATGCAAATTAAAGCACTTTCTAATGTCCTTGAACAATATAGAAACATAATTTGCAGAAACTATTTTATAATTAAAGAAATTGTAAGTTTTAAAATGTGACCAATACTTCCCTACTATTAGGGGAGGTATGGGGCACCCCTAAAACGAAGCCATAAGCCACAAATAGTCTAGTGTCAGGTAGATATACAAAATAAGAAAGATTGGAGATTTTTAATAACAGTTTCACAACATCAAATAACAGTACCTTCATCAATAAGAGGAAAATTCATATTGTGATCAGAGGTCACCTAAAAATTTACCAGTTCAATTCATTTACAACTTGAAGGAAATTAATATATTTATAATGTTATAATTAATATACTACCCACTAAAAATATTTGCATGTTAGTAATTTACATCAATCTTATTAAAAAGAAGGAATTAGACATATCTTTTTTCTCCTACTCTTTTTTATTTGCAACTTCTTGCATAAACAAAAAAAGCTGCTTTTTGGCATTGTTTAAATTATGCATAACATACAGTATAATGTTCGATAAATAAAGACATTATTATATCTACTCATAATCAAGTCATTAATAGGCGAAAATCTTAAAGTATATGAAGAAAATTTACATTTGATTCTTGAAATTATCTTTTTCTTTATACGATTGCAAGCTTATGTTGATCAGCACTTTTTCAACTGAAGATTGGCGTACCATTGGTTTATTTAGTGTGTGATTTATGAAGTATTTAAAATGATACATGAAGAGGGGCCTACTGTCCAATTGTTCTCACTGTCCCATTCCACCCCACTCTCCCCTTTAGAAATTGTTAAAAGTGTTGTGATGTGTTTTCTCATATTTTGCGAATAAACTTTGTGTTTTCTTCGAAAAAGAAGCGTTTTATGCTAAAGTTTTAATTTTGATAACCTAGGATTAAACATGAAAAATTAAGTGCAAAACCTAAAGGAATATGACAATCGTAAATTCTTTTGTGAGTTCTTGTAAATAAACAGTTATATACACCTTTTTTAATACCAAACATATCATAATAAGCTTGGATAGCATAATCGGACTTTGTTCCAGGATTTTTGTAACTATGGGGCTTGGCAAATATAACGTTATCATTTTAGGAAGGAAGGGGGGGGGGGTCTGGCACACGATATCGTAAGATATTTCTACGGGGAGGAGTGTGGTCTTTTTGATGTCAATATCACTTTTTCATCCAACAAAAATTTTCTCTTTTTATTTGTAACAATCTTTGTTTCAAAATAGCATGTTATCTCTTTTGAGTCTGTTATCTATAATTATGAAAATATAAAGTTATTATTAAAATCGCTAAATTATAAAATTATCTAATTTTGAAATGAAGAATACCTCCACGTTTTGCATCCATATTCTTCTGTCATATGTATACATATATAATCATGGTTCGAGAAATTATATGTGAAGAATATTTGTATTGAAGCTTTTGTTCACTAATAAATAAATGAAAGCGAAAGAATGTTTTCCTCTTACTTTGTAGATTAGAATTTCTATCCCCCTTCCCCATTTTCCGTGCAGGAAAAGTGCAATAAGACAATATTACTGTTGAATGCTTTATCTAAAAAAAACACTATTATAAAATACTTTCTAATGGTAACTACTTTTTAAAAGTGTTTTTCGATAGAAAGTAATGTTTAATTACTTCTCTTCATTTAAATAAATAAATATGCTAAATATAAATGTAACCAGTTTTGTTTATCACTCCAAAAGAGAAATAAATTCTGAAAAAAGAAAAAAATCCGCATTGATAACTTTATCATTATAAGGGTGGTGGTGGTGGAGCGGGGGGGGGGGGGGGATTCGAGAGATAGTGTATGATATGGAAATTGGAGAGTCCAAAACTTCCAAAAAGCTGATAACGTTATATATGCATAACCCCTATGTTAAAATATATTCTTATTTTATGTCAATTTGTATTTTCATTTTGAACTTTTTTTTAATTTAGATCCGCCGAAAAATAATAAGAATTGTTATGAGTGATGTATAGAAACATTTAAGCAGAGAAATTTAGAAAACAATTGCTAGAAGAAACTGACAATCAAACTAATTAACTACTCACGGAATTCAACTGATCCCTGCAAATTTTAAAGAATAATCATCCTACTTCTTAGAAGATGTAAGTATGTTTTTTTTCTATGACATGCATTTCAATTATCTTTCAAAATACCCTTTTAGCATATTAGCAAGCAACTAATTCTCTTCTGTGTGATATATATATATATATTAATGGATTATACTCAGACTATATTTTGTACTATTATTTTAAAGATACCGTAATTTCGGGTGTATAAGCCGCGGATCAAACAATTATTTTTGGATCCAGAAATCTTATTTAGTGATTGAAGACAAATATTTACGGCGATCTAACTTGTTATATTTGTTTCTTAAAAATTTCTGGGTCGAAAAAGAATTGTTTTATCTGCGGCATATACACCCGAAATTACGGTAAATACCATTCTGTATAAATTTTAATGATTCATTATTTTATTTTGAATATAAAAAATTTTAATCCAATTACTTATCAGTGATTAAATGGTGTTTTCAATCAGATGATTTTTTTAAATAGTTGATTAAAATCATAATTTTTATAAATGTTAAAAATTAGATAAAGTATAAAAATTTAAAATGGACATAATTTCAAAAGTTTCTGTGGATATTTTGCTTTATGAATGAACAATACAAAACGTGCTATAAATAATTTCCCAGCTAAATTATTCCTTAGACTTGTAAAATATTAAATAAAATAGTTTTGTAAAACGAAATAATTTATCTGGCATAAAATCATTTCAGTTAAAACTGGTACTTAAATCTAACAAAATGTGCTGTATCGTAATTTATTTAACTAATAAAGTCATTCATATTTTTTATAAAATAAGCATAGCAAGTATATATTAAATTTATCCAAGTAAAAAAAAGGTACGTCTTGGCAGAATGTTATTTTCTCAGCCTGCTTTTGCAATTACAAATTTATAGCAAATTGGGATTAATGGAAATTAAAGTGATAGTTAATCAAAAACTTTATTAAAGAAATATATAAGAGAAAAAGAACTAATTGGTATAAAAATTTTAAATATAAAAAAAACCTCTACGGTTGCGTTTGAATGCATGTTTTTATCAAAAAATATTTTGTGTACAAGTTTACATTTAAGCAATTAGCATCATTTTTTTCTAAATACAAATGCAAAACGGTCT
Organism: Maratus speculifer; assembly: GCA_964019185.1. Taxonomy (NCBI): domain Eukaryota; kingdom Metazoa; phylum Arthropoda; class Arachnida; order Araneae; family Salticidae; genus Maratus; species Maratus speculifer. The sequence goes on along the minus strand of OZ025290.1, from coordinate 406,842,507 downwards.
GAAAGATTTTTCATTGTTATTTGTGATACTAACTAATGAAATTTTACTTAAGTGCACTTTTTATTAGTTCTGTAATTAACTTATTGGTCGCTCTAGGTCATATTGAAGCTTTGCAACAACCTGCTTCTTTTAAAATTGTCAAAATTTACTTTGATTAGAAAAAAAATAGGGAAATTCACCTTTTGTAGTAACCAGAGATCATTTAACAAGAATTTCTTACATTATGCATTATTTCTAAATCTGTGTGCCCAACACTTTATAAAAATATAGAACTTTATTTAGAAAAAACAGGATTTTGATAAATCATGTTGTCTTTTTTGTAAATTATTAACATTAAAAGCTAATATTACCTTATTTTTTATATAAAAATATTATGTACTTTTTTCTTATTTTATTAATAAAGATATTGCAAATTTATTTTCTCAAGAAACAATGTCTTTTGTTAAAAACTAGTGCCTTTTTGGGGGAATGGCTACATGGCTACGTTTTTTTTGTAGAATGAATACTAAATTATTATTTTAGCAATTAAAATATAAATATAAGTATTGTTTTCTTAGATAATAAATTCATAATTAATTTTATATACAGTTTTAAAAATTTTATGATAAATGCAGTCAATAATTTTAATGTATGTAAATATTAGTTGTATTTAATATGGTTTTACATAATTATTACAAAATATTTTTATATATAACATTGTATACTACTGACTAATGTAAATGATAGCAGTTTTTAGCTCACGGGCTATCATAGCCTGAGAGCTTATGTGCCCGTCCGTTCTGTATGTATGTTCATACGTTCGTTCGTGCGTAACGCGATAACCCATGATAAAAATATCGGATCCACTTGAAATTTTGTATATAGGTATATCCTGATAAGGCGCTTCCCTGATTAGTTTTTGGAGTTCTTTCGATATGTATAACAGGGGGAACGGTGGGCTCATGCCTCTCCCCTTAATTGTTAGAAACGGGATTTTCATGCAGAATTAACAGTTTTCATTCAAAATTTAGATATAGGATCATTCTGATGAGGCGATTCCGTGACTGTTATTAGGTTTTCATTGAATAAGTATAAACAGGGGGAGCGGGGGGCTCATGCCCCTCCCTTTAATTGATATAAGCGGGATTTTCATGCAGAATTAACAGTTTTCGTTCAAAATTTAGATATCAGAAAATTCTGATGAGGCGAGTCCGTGGCTGTTATTAGGTGTTCATTGAATAAGTATAAACAGGGGAAACGGGAGCTCTAATGCCCCTCCCCTTAACTTGTATAAATGTATTTTTCAAGCAGACTTGTCAGATTTCGTTCAAATATCTGAATAGTTTAGGAAGTTTAATGGTTAAGTATAAAAGAGAGGAATAACTCTTCTTAAATTATATAAATGCTAAATGGGTTTTTATTAAGAATTATCCGATTTGCTCTGAATTTTAGATATAGATTTTTATATGATAAAGCATGTCCTTGATAATTTAGGAGGTTCAATGATTAAGTATAAAAAAGGAAAAAGGGGAGAGCTGTTTCCCCTTCTTAATGTTTTTTTCGAACGGAATTAACGAAAATACAAGGCTGTAATCTACAATTAGTATGCGTAGCCTGTGAGCTCAATGCCGTCAGTTTAACTGGGCAATATTCTTTTTATTATAATTATTGTAATCACTAAAAATTATAATGAAAGTTTTAAAACATGTTTTTTGTTAGCAATTAGGGATTTAATAGTTTTGGGAACCTAATTGTTTCTGGTTTTTACTTCTGGAGGGGGAGGGGATCATAAAAATCAGATTTTTTTAATGTAAAAAAACATGATTCTTTAACCATATTTTTCACCAAGAAAAGGTGCAAGCTGAATTTTGTTTGCACTCTCTTAAAGTTTTGGGCGGTTTTCTTGCTAAGAAATTCATTTAAAATCTGGAAAAAAAAAAAAAAAAAAAAAAAAAACACTTCCGTGGCATAAATATATTATTAAACTACATTTAATTTAGATAATGCGATTAGAAATTACTTCTGGCATTTGCTTTACAAAACATGCCTATAAGCACTATCTCTTGAATAAGAAGGTATATTGTGTCCGAGTATTGTCTAATTATTTTGACATGCTGTCAAAAGACAATAACACTCAGAAATGTTGGGGAATTTTCTAATTCACAATTTCAATATCGTGAATGCCTTCAGGACATTCTTTTTGTGCCAGTTGAGCAGTTTTAATGCAACATATGTAGCATTCATAAAGCATATTTAATATTTCTTATGTGTTATTGTACCATGTACCGACAGATTTTATATTTTTATTTAATAAATGACAAGCATGTCAAAATTTTTAAAATACAACTTTTTCGTTATCATATGGTTCTACAAATACATTTTGTATGAAACTATAGTTGAATAATGACAGTAATTTACGATTTCTTAATGTTATATCAGCATATTGACTTTTCTATAATAGTATATTTATTTAACTTTTTATGTTAACATTCAGTTTTCTTCTTTAGGTGCAGGAGGAAACACAAATTAGAATTAAATATATTGTGAGCCTTCTTTACAGTGAAGGTTCAGTTAAGTCAGATGAGGAACCAGAAGCACTACTCCCACATCCAATTGTGGGATACTCAACAATTATATGTAAAGGAATTGAAAAATAAGAGCCAAGTTCTCATAGGAGAATTATATTTTTTGATGTTGCGTTTTGTTTATTTCGTATTATTTCGTATTTTATTTAATTCATGTGTTATTCAGTATTCAACACTGAGTTTAAAATGCATGCTTCTTTGCAGATATTACTGACTATATTCATGCATGAGGAATTCCAATTACATAACTATACAAATTATGTAAGATTTGTAAAATGTGTCACATTAAAAAAATGTTTACAAATATGTTATTGTAATGAATGCATTAATTTGTTGTTTAGAAATAAAATTTATTCATATTTCAATGTATCTTGTCATTTAATGATATTACACTTATTAGTTGTATAAGTATGCATGAAGCATTTATAATAAACTGGCAGCTCATAATGCTTTCTAAAGAAATATAGCTTCCCTTTTGTTTCCATTTATTTTCTTCTTTCAGAAAATGTCTTTAGACATCTCTATCATCAAATACTACTACGTACTTAAAAATGTGAAATCAGCTCACAATTATAGTTGATATGTCCAAGATGCATTTTTGAATAAATTCATATCGTTCAATCGCAAGAAAAGTGACAAATCTCGCACAAATTCATTTTGAATATTATTCCACTAATAGTTGTGTTATAGGTGCGACTTACTACACAAACATTTTCATACGTGTAGATATGCAGAAAATTACTTTCTTATGCTATATGTCCATTTATGACAACATAGGAGAGGTGGTTTGTGTGGGGAGGTAAAACTGCCCAACCTTCCAAACCTCATTATACAACTTCATTTTTAAGTGTTTTATGCTTTTATGCACGTTTACTTTCCTGCGATCAGATTTAAATGCTATAATTTCATGTTACAAAAAAAAGAAAAAAAAAGCAAACTTCTCTTTTGCCTATGTGAAATTTTATTTTCGTCCAGATGTGACCTTTTCTTGTGGGTGAACGATATGTTAAGGTGTGTATGTCATCTCTGTTGTATATGTAACAATTTTAGTTAGAGATTCTACTTGGATTCTACTATTTCTTATTGAAGTAACCACAGTAGAATCATACTAAATTCCCACATCCATCTTTATGTATCTTTAAGCAAATTTAGAGTTTGAAAAGTGTGACCTATCAATAATTTAATTTTTCTTTTTAATATTTAAATTTGAAACATACCTCACAAGAAGATAAAGTATTAAAAAATGTGTTGTGTACGTTAATGGAGTATAAGTCTAAAAAAGAGACATATCAAAGGAAGAAGAATCCTATTGATCGCTGATAACTGTATAGCGCATTCATAAAAATAAGAATAAAAGGTACAAAAAAAAAAAAAAAAATTCCTTGAATGAGAAATTCAAGGTAAGAAATTAATTTTGTTTCAGATGTTACAAATGTTTTTCTGACATAGAATCAGTTACTGTGCAGTGTTTCAAATATATAGAAGATACTTGTTAATAAAATTCTTATCAGTTGAGAATTTAAAGAAACTACGTAAAGAAAATGTCAAAAAAAGAAAAAAATTGCAAGACTACTGTATTTCTACTTCTAATTTATAAGCATATTTATACATGGTTCGTAAGCATCAGGGGATGCCTGGGATTTTAGGCGGTTTTTCACCAGAAAATTCGCAAAGTACTGATTTCTATATCTAATAATTGAATTTTCCCCATTAAAAAAAGGCAAATATTACTTTACATTCTGGTTCAATATCCTTGAAGCGTACGAACCCTGTTATAGAAAACGAACAGAAAGTATTTCTAATTATATACAGGTTTTCAAATCATGTATAGTATTATATGAGGCACAGTGCTTACTTATAAATACGGAGTGTAGTCCTTAAAGGTTGTAAATTTTATTTGCCTCAGTTACATCGAAATTCTATTTAAATGTGAAATATTTTTTATAAACTTACTAATGGTACTTTATTTAAATTGTTTCTTTTGGACTTCTTTTTTTTTAATTTAACTGAAAACTGTTATACTTATCTGCTCATTTAGCTCCATTGCTATAATGCTAATTTTAAATCGATATTATTATCCTATTTAAATACATAAAATGAAACTTTTGTCAGATTTCTCATGCATAACATACAAATATTCATGGAAATTGCTGTGGTAATACTGAAACACATGTCGGGCCATATTGCTTATTTTGCATCAAAATATTTTGATACATGACGAAAACACCTCTCAAGGTATTTTTAAAAAGTAAAAATTCAACTTCATATCGAAAGAATACCGTAACAACAACTCTAATTAATATAACTTTTAGTTAAAAAATGGAATACAACTATAAACCATTATTAAGCCACTGCAAAAATTTTATAGTTGCATATAACTTTTGATAAGTATAAATAAAATGTTAGATAAAATAAAATAATAAATAACAAATTACTGCATTGACTCTTGCAAAATTGCAAAGAATTTTTCCTGCGTGAGTACAAAAACTGCTTTAAATACACTACCGAAAAGACAGATTTGAATACTAAGAATTTTTCTGACGGTACCTTAATAAAGTTACCAGAAATATTTTGCTAAATTACATAAAAATTTTTGGGTGCAATACTAAAAAAATTGCTGTAAATATACTGTAAAATCTGTCTCAAATTTGCAAAAAAATTCCTAGTAAATACACTAAAAAATTCTTTGTAAGTTTACTAAAAAATATTAGAAAATTCGCAAAATATTGTTTAGTAAACGCACTAAACAATAGTTAGTACGTTTACTAAATAATTCATTAAAAAAATTCATTAGTGAATTTTCGAAAAATTCTTTAATAAATTCCCAAAACAATAGCTAGTTACTTTATTAAACATTATTTAGTAAGTTTACCAAAACTAATTTGAGAAATATCCTTAAAAATCGTTCATAAATTTACTAAACAACATTTAGTTAAATGTACAAAAAATTCTTTGGTAAGCTTCCTAAATGATCGTTAGTAAGTTTACTAAATAATGTTTAGTAAATTTTCAGAAGATTTATTAGAAAACGCCCTAAAAATCATTAGTATGTTTACTAAACAATATTTAGTAACGCTTACTAAAGCAACTTTTGTAATCTTACATGATTTTCTTTTGTTGCGGTTACATAAAAAGTTCTAGGCATCCCAGTTTCCTAGAAAATGTTTAGTAACCTTACAGATTTTTTTTTACAGTGTACTGTCATGGCCAGCTTCTCAACAACATGCACAGGTTGCAGAGCCACCAGAAGCTGTGTTGTGTGGTCATAACGCTGGAAATTAAAACAACAAAATGGAGGGGTTTAATGATATAAGGTCGATCAAGACTAAGGGAGACCCGTAAGAAAAAACCCAAAATTGTTATTATTGATTTTAAAGTAATGAATTTTGGTGTACTATTTAAGAATCGTTTTGTAAGAAATAATTAGCAAAAAATTCACTTTTTATTAAAAAGTATATTTTTATGGGGATTTTTATGATTTTTTTTTTTTTTTTTTTTTTTTTTTTTTTTTTTTTTTTTTTTGGAAAATACACTTTTTAAAATTACTACTCCTCATTCAATTTTCAATATTTTGGTATTACTAAAATTTCTTAAATAGTGTTATAGTATATGGAAAAGACCTAGGGAGAGATATTTTTAATTTTCTATTTTAATCAGCTAAAAAAAAAGAACTTGCTCATAGTAAATTTCCTTAAATTTGTTATAATTTACATGTTTACTAATTTATGTATAATTTTCAGAAATAGTTTAAAAAAATATCGCTCTTTACTTTTGTTGCAAAGTTTTTTTAAGATTCTAAAAACATAAACACTTTGTTTCTAAATCATTTTACCACTGAGTCTTAGTACTTTGAACTTAGACAAAATATGAAAAAAGTCATTTTCAGGAAAACGCATTTTAAATGGTCGCTAGTCCTTTAAACTCTGGTGACTACAATTTAAAAAGCTCATTTGCTACCTGTTCTAAGTGTCCCCGAGTTCTGAAATTTTGCATGGATATTCGCAAATATTTATTTTATTGTTTTCTGAGATATTTTTTTTTAACTTTGGATGATTTTTGGCTGAAAATGGGGTTTGGGTCTCCCTTAAGGAAGCAGATTTAATTTTGGATGGCAAATTTGGGCTATTAAAAGTAAAAATTTTGGTATTTGTAAGAAGCACTTGCCTATTTCGACGAACTGTGATTCTTCTGACGTCTTTAATATTTTAAGCTTTCATGTTTTCTAGAAGTTCTTCTTCTGCAGAGTATAGAAGTTCAGGCTTATATATAACATCACAGATTGTATTTAAAGATGGGTGTGCTTGGACACAGACAGAAAAGGGAGCTATTGTTGTTGAATTTAGTAGACGTTGTGACTGTCTGGCTGAAGAGACTTCGACCAGTAAATCCTGGGAATGCAATTTTTCACTGAAAGGCCTTCGCCAAAAACAGATTGGAAAGTTTTAGCAATAAGAAATTTTGAGTGTCTTTGAAAGATCTATTAGAGAGGCTATCAGTGAATTTAACTATAAAAAAATAAGTGAATGAAATAGACTTTACACTTTGCTGTTCTCCTCATAGGAGAAATATAGAAAGAAATGAATTATTTCCATTCATATTTGAAAAAATATATAGAGAGTTCAGACCCTGGCCGCACGATCCACTACTGAGCCTAACAAGTGTATGCACATTCATTCGTGCTACAGTGCTAACCAGGGCCAATGCGGTCACAAAGCATTCCTATGCTTTTCTCCACCTTTAAAGAGATGGATAGAAAATAATCGCTCACTTCATCCCCAGCTAGTGAGTAAAGTTATATGTCCAGCCGATTTATCCATATAGTACTAATAAGTACTGTCTACCTAAAGCAGAGTCTAAAGCAGTGTGTGATTTTCCCTTTACTGTCAGGATCGCCCTTTCCATGGACACGGGTCACTATGCACGAAAAACACGATTTATTATTCATCACGATTCGATATACAGAAAGTTATTGGGTCATGCAGAATTACCCTAACTTCAGAAGAGTAATCCACAAGGAGAGAGAAAAAATTGAAAAGAAATACAACAGAAGAGGAAAGGAAAAAAAAAAGACATATGGCTCAGGTGCCCCAGGTTGCGAAACTTTGCATACCTAAAGAAGGTATTTTTAGGAGGTACTGCAAAAAGAAGGTAGCACCATTTTTGCACTTCTAAGAAAGTTTTTAAAAAATATTTTATTATCTAAATTTTAAAGTTTTGAGAAAAGTATTTTTTTACACATGCATTACTCTATATACGTATAAACGTATTACCATCAATATTATCTGAAATACCTCTTTTAAATGCCTTTGACCTTGATACCTAAAACCTGGACACCAAAAGAATAGAGCTATCTGCTTTTTGCAGTAAAACTTTCATATTTTATTTATTAATATTACACAAATATTGAAAATAAAAAGCATGAAAATGTTTTAATCCATCGCCTTAAAAAATCATCGTGATATTAAAAAGTGTGTGTCGGTACAATGTGAAATAATTTTTCTCTCTTTGGTCATGTGTAAATTTTGCTACTTATCTATCATTACATTATAAATTATACAAATATTACACAAATATTACATATATTACACATTATACAAAATATATGTATTAAATTATGAGCAGCAAATCAAATAAAAAAGTAAATAAATAAAATAAAATAATCATCTGACAGCTCCTATATATTTCCTTAATATATATATTTGCTTTAAATCTTCTTCGATATTCCTTTATTAGTTCAAGAATCCCAATTAAAAATAAGTCAGTTTCAGACTGTCAAACAGAAAAGATCTAAATACAAAGAACAGTATCAGGTTTAACTGGTGGCGTTGAGTATTCACATTTAATTGTTTATTATTTTAAAGAATAGTGTTTTTCGTAAAACAAAAGTAATCGTCTGTAAAAAGGCAACACACTATAAAAGCAGCTTTATTTTTATAATACAAAGTAATAAAGTCCAAATGAGGAAAAAAAACCCTTAAAAACTAATCAGAGAAGCGTCTTATAAACTTGTATAAAATATTTAAAGTAGGACAGATAATCTTAAATGAAATATTTGATAAGTTAAATTAAGATGACATTATCCCTCCATTCTCCAAATTTAAACTTAACCATTGAATACCAAACATAAACAGAAAAATGCCCTATGAAAATAAACATGAATACAAAATTTCGTGTAAATCGGATAAAACTGCATAAAATATACATGCAGCAAAATTAGGGTTATTATCAACCCATTTCGCCACCCTTTACACATAATCAATGAGTCATCAAATCTAATCAGGAAAGACTTTCATCGGATTAAATCTGTATGCCAAGTTTGATGTGAATCGGATAATTCACTATGTAAAGCATATTTATCTAACTTAATGGGAAACACACCCCTTTCGTTCCCCCTTTTTATACTTAACCAATGAAACTTGAAATCTAAAGAAAGAATCGAGTCATCAGAATAAACCGGTATACTAAATTGAAGTAAATCATGTAATTCTGCATGAAAATTTCATTTACCATTAATTTAAAGTGGGATTGCCCCCTCTCCTCCAATTATGCTTAACCAATAAACCTTCAAAAATAATCAGGGAAGCGCCTTATCAGAATGAAAAAAATTCGAAGCAAATCGGGCAAGCAAATCAAGGGTAATCACGTTATGTATACATACAAGTACATACATAAGGATGTAGTTACGTGTAAACATGCATACATACATACTTAGAGACGTGCTCACATACAACATGTTTTTTACATTAGTTTTAAAGTTTGATAGCCTGTGAGATAAAAAGGATAATTTAATGAGAAAAAATCTAAATAAAAACTCTAATTGGGCATCGAAAATGTTTTTTAAATAATTTAAACAATGTAAAGTGATTAGATGTATGACGATGCAAATATGAAAATAAAATTCAAATAATAAATATTAATAACTATTTCGGAAAAAATCGCATCTTCAATTTACAAGACCATGAAAGTGAACTCAAAGATAATTAATTTTGTTATCACGAACAACAAAGGTTTGAATTACGAGAAAACATAATGCCGCAAATTAAATTGAAAAGCGTATATATTTATTTTGCCTTGAGAAATTATCCTTTTGTTGCCGAAATGATTTTTTTTGTTTTGATTAATAATTTTTAATTCTGAATAAAGTTAATTAATTTAGAATAATAAAGAAAATTAACTGGAAGCGATAGAAAAACAACATATAAAAATAAATTTTTTTAATAATTTTAAAAGATAGGTATGTAACTTTGACATTTTTGAAAAAATAGAATGCGCTTGTTATTAAAGTTTGACATTTTGTAACATTGTTGCTCCGTCGCAAGTAAGAAAAACAACTTTTAGGAAAGGAGAATTTTAATTAAAAAAATATTTCCTAAAGGCTAATATTACAGAATGATACTTAATAAGTTACTATCCCATTGCTAGTTAAACGTAGTAACAACTGAGCGAAAAATGTCCAAGCTTGGGATAGAACCCGGAAGCAGATAAACAAACACTCAACGTCCCAGCGCGCTTCATGCCAACCTCCGTAGCCAAGCACTTTGGGGAAAAAAACTTCGAAGAGCATGCAAGTCCGAAGTTGCTTCGATTTTTCATATTTCATTCATTTGACCGCGAACGTCTTGTTTTTGGAATATTTGTAAGAATACGACAATAAAAAAATACTTATCTAAATATTTATTTTAATTAATGAGTATTTCATCTTAAAACCAAAAACATGTAGAACAAATCAAGTTCGTAAATATTTTTGGAACTATGATGAAATATCTTGATGAATTAAGTCAACTATTGTTTCAACTATTATACCTTTATAACACTAGAAACATGCACTTTAAATTTTTCAGCATCAGCTTTTACTTCGTAACAGTATAATCTTATCGTAATAGCATTTGTATTCGACTTAATCTAATCAATAACAATTTGTGTAGATTTAAATTAATTTGCAAGTTCAAAAGCATTTTCTTTGAAAAAAAAAATTCTTTTACTTGAATATTTTGTATCCAAAATATTTAAGTTTATTGGATATAAATATTTGCACATGTAAACTTCAAAGTATGGTACTAGAATAGAATGTAGCATGCACGTTGTACATCGAACTTCATCTTTCCGCCAAAGCGCTTGGCTAGAGGGTTTGGCGTGAAGCGAGCTGGGGCGTTCAGTGTTTGTTTATTTGCAACCTGGAACCCTTGGAATAGTGATCCAAGGGCTCTACCATTTAATCCACGAGGGCGATGCCCAGCTTGGCATTCTCACTCATTTTGTTAGTAAGGTAGTAAACTGAAGTACAAGATGGAAATGTCTACATGAGCACAAAAATCTGTGGCGTAACATGAGGCACACAAATAGACCCAGCATCGGTGAATACACATTTAGCTAGTAATGTGATAGTCACACTAAAAAAAGGGTCGATCTACTAAAAAACCTTTAGTGATCCTTGTAAATGCTAAAAAATTTTTAGTAATCTTAGTCGGTTACAAAAAAATCTGTAAGAATTACTAGAAAAAAGTTAGCAACGAATAGAGTTAATAATTTTATATTTTTAATAGCTCCTACTAAAACTCAGTTGGTGTGGCCTTGATAGCATAGTGGTTATAGTAACGGACTCCAGGCTAAAAGGTCCCGGGTTCAAAACTTGCCACCGCCAAATACGCCCCGAATGTATGTAGCGTCTCGTTAATAAAGGGATTATGAAAATCCTGTCGGAGCAGGTAGGAATGTTTGGTGCTGCCGTTTTGCCGGAAATCTTCCGCTTCAGAAATCTGGAGACAGCTCGAAGGAAGCTCCTGCCCTTCGGGCGCACTTAATGGTTATTAAAATAATTTTGGAGCTATTACTAAAATTTGCTTTGTGACTCATACTAAAAAATTTTAAGTTAGTTATACAAAAAATTCTTTTGTTCAGTTTACAAAAGAAATGCATGTTTCACTTGCAAAAAAAAGTTTTTAATGGTTACTAAAAAATTCTGTGGAATACAAATTTACTAAGAAATTTTTAGTAACCTCTTGAATTTTTTTTACAGTGCTTACAGATCGATGCCTTAAAAATATTTTAAAAGAAACATCGTCTAAAAAATGCATATCTCGAAATCGAGTTCCCCGGTGAATACGGGATCGTATAGAAGGTATCCGCTGCATGGACAGCAAAAATTTTTTATTATGATATTCTTATAAGATTAAAATGATATAACATATTACATATGTCGAATCCTTTAATTCACCTTATTTATACATAAAACCAAAATAAAATACTCAGATTACTTAAAGGTGTTTTTTATTAATAAAATGGTTTTATTAATAAAAAACACCTTTAAGTAATATGAGTATTTTATTTTGGTTTTGTGATATTCTTGATGATTTTTATGTATAAAAAAATCTCATTTTATGGATTTTTTTTAAAGTGCATTCATGTAAATTTACACTTAATTTGAAAATTTGGAGAAATAACGATCCCCAGCATATCACGAATCATTCATTTCGTTATTTATATTATATTGTTGATATATTTTATGTATAAACAAATAAAAAAGTATAAAAATATATTTTGTAAAATCTTTCTTAAAGTACATTGTCAAAAATCTGGGGGGGGGGAGAAGTTTGAGTAATGAGGATCCCCAAAGTATCTTGAATCGTTTATTTCTTTATTTATATTATATATTTGATGTTTTTATTCATAAATAAATAAATATTATTTTATATAACCTTACTTAAGGTACATTAACAAAAGTTTACAGGAAACGGGGAAATTTGGAGTAATGATGATCCGCAGCTTTTCTAGAAAAATTCATTTTCATATTTATATTACTTGATGTTTTTTACGCATAATTAAATTAAACAAATGCTATATGAAAGGATATTTATTAGCTTACACTAACGGAAACTGACAGTAAATGAAAAAGAAAATAATCAATGAGGATCACCAGCATACCTTGAAATGATCATTATATTATATTTATGGCATATTTGATGTATTTTAATCATAAATAAATTGTATTTTACAGATTCTTTCTTAAAGTATATTGAGGGAAATTTACAGTAAATGGCAAAATTTGGAACAATGAGTATAACCAGTATATCTCAAATCGTTTATTTTCTTATTTAAATAATATATTTAATGTTTATCATATATAAACAGAAAAATAAATTTTAATCTATAGAATCGTTCTTAAGGCATATTCCCGGAAATGAACAGTAAAAAAGAAAAAAAAACAGTGTATTCTGAGTTGTAATTTTTTTTATTCTTATGATATACAGTCATCGCAAAAAAATCTTGACATTTGCGATTTCAGATGTTTTGTTAAACATCTAGAAATATACATGAAGAATGACTCTGAAACTCCAGTTGTATAAACAAAATATTACAGGTCATATATTTTCGAGATTTTTTTCCCAAAATCCAATAGGGGACCGTCAACAAACTGAAAAAGAACGAATATATTTTGAATAACTCTGTCAAAACTAATGTAGTAAAAAAGTTCGAATTGCAGATTATGATTAAGTGGCTTATGGTTGTAAACTATGGTCATTTTTAAGCGGACAGCATGTATACTCCTAGACAAATTAAAATTTTTATAAAAACAATCCCAAATTTTTTCAAGTTTTTGGCTTATAATTTGCAGAGTTCGTAAAAAAAAACAATTTTCTTTTCAGAAAATATGAGAAAAGACATTGTACATTGTACCCTGTAATCAAAATTTAAAAAATTAATGTCTGTATAAAAGTAAGCAGGTTTGCTAAATAAATTTTCACGGCGCATGCGTCAACTCTATTATAATTTAATTTGCATATTGTGTTAGCTAAATATATAGAGCAACTTTTTTAAAGTTTTAAAATAATAGCTTGAAAATTCTGAAAGTTATTATCGATAGAAGAAGATCAAAATCCGTTATTCACAAAATGAAGCAAAAAGATGAGGAGCTGTATCCAAATATAATAGTACGTACAATACTGTGTAGTAATCAATGGAATATTTATACAGCCCCTCATTTTTTTTCTTTCATTTTGGGAATATTGGAATTTCATCTTATTCTTTAGACGATAATTTTCAGAATTTTCAAGATATGATTTTGAAACTTTAACAAATGTTGATTTATACATATAGCTAACACAATATGCAAATGAATTTTTTTGATAGAGTTTACGCATGCGCAGTGGAAATTTATTTAGTAAACTTGCTCATTTTTCATACAATTATTAATTTCCTTTTAATTTTGATTACAGGGTGTTATGTACAATGTTGTTTCTCATATTTTCAGAAAAGAACATGGTTTTTTATTAGGAACTCTGCAAATTATAAGCAAAAAACTTGGCAAAATTTGGAAACGTTTTTATAAAAACCTTAATTTCTCTACGGGTATACATGCTATCTGCCTAAAAATGAACACAATTTATTGCCATAATCCACTTAATTATAATCTGTTCTTTAAACTCTTTTTCTATATTAGTTTTCACAGGGTTATTCAAAAGATATTCTTTCTTTTTTCAATTTGTTGACGGCCCCCTTTTGGATTTTCGAAAAAACAATTCACAAAAATGTATGACCTATACTATTTTCTTTATATATCTGAAGTTTCAGAGTCATTCCTCATGTATATTTCTAGATATTTCACAAAACATCTAAAATTGCAAATGTCAAGATTTTTTTTTTTTTTTTTTTTTTTTTTTTTTTTTTGCGGTGACTCTATTAGATAATTCTTTCTCTTCTTTTTTCTTTTTTCAAAATAAATATATACATTTTATCTTGCTGGATCTTTCTTAAGGTACATTGACGGAAATTTGGCATAAATGGAAAAATTTGGAACACTATAAATGCGGATCATCGGTCACTTCCTTATTTATATGATCCATGTATAAATAAATAAATAGATTTTATTTTATAGAATCCTTCTTAAGGTACACTGACAGAAATTTACAATAAATGGGAAAAGTTCTTGTAATGGAGATGAACAGTACATCTTGAATGGTTTACTGCCTAATTTACATTATATGTTTGGTTTTTTTTTAATGCATAAATATACAGGGTGTCTACTCTCAACGGTGCCCAATGGCTAATTTCTAAACCGTTAGTCATAGACATATAGTTCCAATTGCAAGAATGCTTTTAAAAAGGTAAAAAAAAAATGTTTTTTTAAACGATTTAGGTCAAAAACATTTTTATTAAAAAATTACGAAAATTAGATTTTTATATGGTCTCCCTGTTCTATAAGTGATATTAAGTAAAAGTTTTACAACACTCTAATAAGCAATACTAAAAAGATTCCATTCATCTAACATTAAAATTGACCGAGTTATGAAAAATTAAATTTCATGACTTAAACCACTTTTTTGTTATTAAAAACGGATGAGTTGGACTAAGCTTTAAGGGAACATACACTAAGTGCTTAAAGTATTTTAAAGGGCGTTCATTTCCAACGGTGTTCAATGGCTTATTCCTAAACCATTTATCACAGACTAAATAGGTAAAGAAATATTTTTAAAGTAAGTTAACTTAAGATGCTGCCACTGTATAAGTTTTATGGTAACATTAAT
Source organism: Maratus speculifer (assembly GCA_964019185.1). Classification (NCBI taxonomy): domain Eukaryota; kingdom Metazoa; phylum Arthropoda; class Arachnida; order Araneae; family Salticidae; genus Maratus; species Maratus speculifer. The sequence continues at coordinate 406,827,422 of OZ025290.1, read as the reverse complement.
TTTTATTACTTAACTTTTAGATTGGTTAACGTAATTGGAGAAGTGAGTTTCATAATTCTTTATATCGAGAAAATCAAATTTTAGGAAATCGCGAATAACCTTTAAATGTGTCAATTGGTTTTTATTATAAATTTGGAGATTGTAGAGTTACATTAATGCAGATTCATATAGACTGACAGAGAAAACGAAGGTGATAAGGCGAGTTTTGAAATTCACATCCTTGTATTTTATATGTGTTTTATTTTGTAAAAAAATGAACTTATTTCTTTTCATGATTTTATTTTAAAAAGGAGTGTTATTTTGATAATGTTTATTTAACTTATAACGCTAATATGCATGTTTTCTTTCTTCAAAATTTCTATTAAAATTTTAACATACTTTCAAATATCCGATCGAGGTTCAATTCTGGATACTTATTTATACCCAATGACAATGTAATATTAATACGATTTTAGGTGGTTACCACTTATTTGTTTTATAGGACAACTCACAAAAAAAATGTTTACAAACAGAATGTTTACAAAACTACTTTTGTAGTTTGTACTAAATGTTTACAAATGCCTACAAACAGAAATTTTGAATCATAAAATTGAATTAAAAATACTTAAAACTACAAAAGCAAAATATTGTTACAAAAGAAATATTTAATTACATCTATAAAGGTTATTTTATTTTTTAAAAATCTGACCTATTTGTTAATTTGTAATTATATTAAGTAAACAATCATCCAAATCACCCCCCCCTCTGTATCATCACCATTTACACGCTTCCCTATCCGATTATCTTTTGCGGGCTTCGTCATTACACAATATACATACGAACTGTAATTTTCTAACTGGTTTATGTGCATTTTTCTTTAATATTTTGATCTACTTATTATTTTATAGTAATTATAAATAAATATTTTTCTACAACACGCCCCCCTCCCCTTGCCTTCCCTAATTTTCATGTTAAAGATGTCTATGGAATCGCAGTCGATTTCTACCCCCCCCCCCCCCCTGCTGCTTCAGATAATACAGATTATCCTTTTTTTGTTCGGGGAAGGAGGATGATATTTGCACATTAAAAGATAAACAACGCAGATTAGTATTTAGAATTTACTTATTGGATAAAAAAGAGACAAATAGAAAACCAAATTAACAGACTTCTATTAATTTTAAAATAGTTCAGTTTTTCGAATTCTCTTGGTCCTTATAGAAATAACTTTTTCCATCGAAACTCTCTCTTCTGATGGCTTTCGCCAAGCACGATCCCCACGAAGAATTGTCACTTTGATTTTGAAACTGACCAATCAGGTTACGAGATACATCATAAATGTCAATATATGGTTGGGAAAAAAATATATACATTATGTTATGAATCTACAATATGTTAGTAGTATTTTTACGCTTTTTGTTTAAAAATATAATCCAATTATAATGCGAAAATTTCATTGGACTAAAAATATTTTGCACTCCGATTTATGCAAAAGAGTTTGTATTTTGTGGCTCTGTGCATACACATACTTCTTCACTTTTTTGAGTCCTGCGCTTTAACCAGTTTGAAAGCATTCGTTAAATTTAATATAATTAAAAAAATATAGTATAATTAAAATTTTTTTACGAATAATCAGTACTGTGAAATGGTATTACTTTATGGACAGAGCAATCGGAATAAGCCAGAGGCTGCAAGGCTGTATGCAATGAAATTTCCGGATCAAAAACAACCACTTCCAAACACCATAGTTAAAACTGTGGAACGTTTAAGAGAAACAGGTTGTTTTAAGAAGCATCCACGATTAAGTCGTTTCACTGATTTTACAATACCTCCGAGGATGTACTAGGGTATACACTTGCTCATCCTGAATGCAGCGTAGCAGATATCAGCCAAGCGTGTGGATATTCAGAAAGTCAAGTGTGAAAAATTCCAAAAAGGTATGGTGCATATCCATACCGACTAATAATAGGGCAAGAATTAATACCAGGCGATACAGAACGTCGTTATGATTTTTGTAATTTTATTCTAAACAAACAAGATGAAAACCCAAATTTTGCAAATGAAATTATGTGGACTGATGAATGTCAATTTACAAGACAGAGCGTTGTAAATACTCAAAGTATTCATTACTGGTCCCTGGAAAAGCCCCATATTATTCGTCCTAATAAGCATCAGATACGATGGTCTGTAAATGTTTTGTGTGGTATATGGAAGACGACCTTAATTGGGCCCTTCATATTCGATGATACTTTAACAGCAAAAAAAAAAAAAAAATACTCTGACATCTTATCCGGACCTGTAACCGATTTTTTAGATGAATACGTTTCCTTACAAGATTTATCAATATGTGGTTTCAGCATGATGGTGCTCCAGCACATAGATCGCAAATGGCACGCACTGTTTTAATAAGTACTTTCGGAAATAATATCATCGGATATGGAGGTCCTATTGAGTGTCCTCCCAGGTCGCCAGATTTAAATTCCTTAGATTTCTTTCTTTGGGGATTTCTGAAAGATAAAGTATACGAAAGAGAATCCACGAATCGAGCAGACTTGTGGAATCGTATTGCTATGGCATGCAGATCTGTCATAACTACAATGTTGAAAAAAGTAGAAGAAGATTATATTTCACTTGTACATTTCTGTATTGCAGATGAAGGCAGTCACTTCGAGCAAGTTTTAAGATAAGCTTAGTTTTTAGTTTTATATTTGGTAAACTAATACAATATTAAAAATGTGTAATTTTCTAATGAATTGTGATTGTTGATTTTTATAATTTAATTTAACAAAATTTCTGTTCTTTTTTTTAGTTATATTTATAGTACAAGTTGTATATTTTACTTTAATATGTAAAAATCAACATAAATTTATAAATAATATTATAAAAATTATTTTACTGTCAATGTTTGATGTTAATTTTTATGTCTGACGACTATTTTTTTATTTCTAGTAAATTTGTGAATGCATTTTGCATCAAATCCCCTATTTTGCATCAAAAAAGATGCTTCAATTTTAAACAGCCATTACTCGGTCAGTTTTAATCTCAGAGAAATGGGACTTTTTTGTGATACTTGTTAGATTAATGGGAAAAATTTACTAAATATCACTTATAGGTCCGTATTAAAATTTAATTTTCGTAATTAAAAAAAATGTTTTTTGACCTAAATCGCTTAAAAAACAAGTCTTTACCTTTTTTAAAGCATTTTTGCAATTGGAACGATATGTCTATGACTAACGGTTTAGAAATTAGCCATTGGCCACCGTTGAGAGGGGACACCCTGCATTAAAAACATTCTATATAATCTTTATTAAGGTATATTAACAGTAAATGGTTAAAGTAGGAGTAATGATGATCACCAGTATATCTTGAATTACACATTCCCTTATTTATAAGGTTTACTTGATGCTTATTATTGATACATAAATCAATTTATTTTATAGTATCTATCTTAAGATTCATTCACAAAAGTTTACAGTAAATGTGAAAACTTTCAGCGGTGAAGATTCTTATCTCTACAGTGAAGATCTCTTATTTTCTTATTTATATATTCTTAAAAATTCATCTTTAATTGAGATTTTATGTGCATGTCTTAATAAATTATGATCTCAAATTTTCCAACAAACACAGGAATATGTGCCTTATTACACAAAATTTAGTAAATCTTTAAATATATGTCAAATACATGTAAAAGAGGTTTCCAATATTATCTTGCTACATTACTCTGTTTTTACGGGAAACGCGTATTTACCAGCTGAACAAAATAATCTTGTATTTAAATTATCTTGATCAGTAATGACTTAACCCATTTTCGGCCAAAGGTTCGTATACGAAACATTTCGATAAATATTTTTTTTAAACACTCTGACACATTTTTTTCAAGAATTTTATTTTTCTTCTATTTTTTAAGGCTTTTGAAGACATCCATAAAATATTAGTAATTCAATTGGAGTAAACACTTTCTCTTAAGAAATTTTCAAAATACGCTAGAGTTTTAATTTGAAACGCCTTTGACAAATTCGACTTTTTAAAAATACATTATTATTCCAATTTAAATGAATTATATGTTTTTAAAATAGATTAAAGTTGCAAATTCTGTATATGAAATAAGAATAAAACAAAAGTCATAAAAATATTATTCATATTCATATTATTCATTATAAGAAATAATATTTTATATTATTATATACAATATTATTTCTTATATAAAATATTATTTTTCATGCACGAATCTTTTTTTTTGTGTCTTAATGTATGTAATTTAAGCATATTTCAATAAAAATAATGCTACATTTTATAAAATTTCTGTGCTTGGCCTAAAATGGGTTAATCAGATTAGCATCATTATGTCTTCTGGAACTTATCGGGGTATCAGAAGTTCACTAAAGAAAGTTTTGGTTTATACAGAGTTTGGTGGAAAAAATAGAGATTGTATAATCTGATTAAGGGGGGATATATAGGCTTAATCAACTGGTATTTAAAGATTGCTGATTTTTTTATATGATTATTTATGGCTTAAAGGATTTCAATGTACTTTTAAAACATAAAGAAATTTTTAAAAAAATATTTTTTTTAGAATTTTTTGAAAATTATGATTTTTAATATTACCTATGTTAATTATAAATTCGAACATTAAGAGTGTAGATGAAATGTTACTGTAAATTAAAACTGAGTACGATAATTTTGCTCATGCATTAGAATGGATTCATGTGCATGTTTCAATAAACTGTGATCTACCATTGCATAACAATATAAAACAGAAAAATATGTGCCCTACTAAGGAAAGTTTTATAAATATTTAAATATTTGTAAAATAATTTTCCCAAATTATCTTCCTACATTCCTCTGTTTTTACGAAAAATTCGTATTTACCAGCTGAAGCAAAAATATAGTGTATTTAAATTACCTTGATCAGTAATCAGGCTTAATCAGATTTAGAATCATTATACCTTCTGGAGCTTATCGGGATATCAGAAGATCGCTAAAGAAAGTTTTGGTTTATACAAAGTTTTATGCAAGAAAACAAGCATTGTATAATCTGATTAAGGAAGGTTATTTATAATTAATTAAGTGGTATTTAAAGATGGATGTTTTATTTTTTTCAATCTGTACATCATTGCTTATCTTAAAGAATATAGAATTTTAAGAACACCGAAATCAACATCTGAATATAAATATTCTTTTATTAAAGGTACATACCGGGTGTCCCAAAAATGACTGATGGCTTTTAAAATTCAATAATTTGCAAACAGTGACAGCTGTTTAAAAAATTTTTGCAGGAGGGTTATGCTTAATGTCAGGAGTTTTTTTTTTTTTTTTTTTTTTTTTTTTTTTTTTTTTTTTTTTTTTACCGTAATTTTTTGTTTTAGTTCGCATCTGAAACAGTAGGTGGCGCTGACGGCAATTGAAGGCCAGTTGATCAGTGCTGAGTGAACCGTCGACCTGGCCTTGAATGGCCGTCAGAGCCGCCTATTGTTTGAGATGCGAACTAAAATAAAAAATTACGGTAAAAAACTCCTGACATTATACATAACTTTCATGCAAAAAATTTTTAAATAGCTGTCACCGTTTGCAAGTTATTGAATTTTAAAATCCATCAGTCATTTTTGGGACACCCGGTATAAATTATGACAATTATCAGACATTGTTTATTAGTGTAAAATTACCAAGCTACAACATCGACCAGGTTATCTTAGATGGTAAATCAATAGCACGATACGGTTTTTAGACCCAAGTTCGATTTCTGGTCCCGGCTACATTTTCACTCCATGATAGATTATTATATTACTTGTGTTTATATCCATCTTAACCGTTTATTCACTGACGGTACTTTAAAGTGCCATAGAAGAAAACTTTATGTAAAACTTATTTATTCTGTCTATTAAAATATTTTTTTTTTACTCCACAAAAAAACTTTTCTCGATCAAATTTAGATAGAATAGAGAAACTGTCGAAGCTAAATATATTCAAAAAGTGGCATTTTTAATATTCATTTTTATAGGTATTTATTTTATGTCTTTAAATAAAATTATATGAAACATATTCAACTGCAAAAGTGTTTCCATTTATAGAGAGAGGATCGTGATGCATTTAAACTCGCTGCTTTTTAAAGATATGTGATATTTACAAAAGAGTAATTTTGGTTCATTAATCTCAATAATTTTTGTAAATATTTCCCAAAAATTTATAACTGCCGATATACTTAATCAGTTTTAATGAAAAAAAAATCTTAATTCCCCATTAGTATTATCTAAAGATTTCAGGATACCTTCATATATTAAAGAAGATAATTATTGTGGTGGATTAATTTCTTGATAAATAATTCGGTAGATAAAGGGTTAAAGTATATGTACCCTTAATAAATGATTATTTATCGCTTAAAAGTTTCCAAATAAAGTTTTGACAGTTCCAGGCATTAACCGCTTACATGATTTACCCGTATGGCGTACGAGCAACGTGTTATTTCCAATAATGATTTGTCGTCCTCACCAGTAATTGTTTAATGTAAATTTTTCATTATTTAATTGGAGCTTTTTTAAATTTAATTAGGGGCCATCCATAAATGATATCACACGTTTTTTCCAAATTTTTGACTCCTCTTCTCCCCTCTTTATCACAAAGTGTCATACTTTTCTTTACCCCCCCCCTCTTCTCTTGTCGCATGTCACTCAAATTACGTAAACGTACATTTGCATTTCAGAAACAAGAAACTACGTTTTAGATTACATTTCATATTTTGTTTTTAAACTTTATGTGTTTTAAAGATATTTGTAAGCTGAGCAATAAAAATGATTTTTTTATTTTACATAAAGTTTACAACAATAACAACAAAAAAATCCCTGTCGGCTGGGCTTATAGGCGGAGGTAGATTTCGAAGATTGCTCATTTCAACAAATATATATATATATATATATATATATAATTAGAGATAAACCCAGTTTAATAACTTCATTTGGCCGTTTATGAAAAATTTTTAATTTCATTTTTCTGAAAAAACTAGTTTTATCAGAATCATCTTAAGAAAAATTCAGTTCAAATGCCCATTTTGACAACATATTTTGAAATAGATTCTGAATTTATTAAAAAAATCGACCAAAACAGTACATTATACAGCTCCTAAATAACAAAAAACTGTCAGTTGAATGCATTTGAGAAAAAATTGAATTTAAAAATGAGTCATAAAATAATCGATTTGTTGTTTGAATACATCCTTAATACTATAATCATTATTACTTCGGAAAATTTTGTGCGAAATACTCACTTTGACAGCATTTTAAAAAATATATTCTATCTTTATCAAAAAACTGGCCAATACGTCACAGTATATAGTTCCTAAATAAGAGGATCTGTAAATTGGATGGGTTTAAGAGAAAAAGTGGATTTTAAAACGAGTCATAAAAAACGCAATTTGCTATGTGAAAACTTACTTAAATTTTTCGAATCACAAAGACTTCGGGAAATTCTGTTCAAAATACCCTTTTTGGTAGCCTTTTTCAAAACATATTTTGTCTTTATCAAAAAACCGATCAATGCATCACATTATATAGTTCCTAAATAAGAGGATCTGTAAATTGGATGCATTTGAGAGCAAAAATGGATTTAAAAACGAGTCAGAAAAAAAAAACGCAATTTCTTATTTGAACACTTCCTTAAATTTTCTGTCACGATGATTTCAGAAAATTCTGTTCAAAATACCCTTTTTGGTAGCCTTTTTTGAAATATATTCCGTCTTTATAAAAAAAAACTGACCAATGCATCACATTATATAGTTCCTAACTAAGAGGATCTGTAAATTGGATGCGTTTGAGAACAAAAATGGATTTAAAAACGAGTCAGAAAAAAACGCAATTTCTTATTTGATTACTTCCTTCAATTTTCAGTACCGATGACTTTTGGAAATTCTGTTCAAAATACCCTTTTTGGTAGCCTTTTTTGAAATATATTCTGTCTTTATCAGAAAATTGACCAATGCATCACTTTATACAGTTTCTAAATAAGAGGATCTACCATTTGGATGCGCTCAAAATCAAAAATGAATTTAAAAATGAGCCAGAATATAAGCAGTTTGGATTTGAGGTTTTTTCTCCAACTCCTATTTTTGTTTAATTTGTTTTTGCTATACGAATTGGTCCTATGAAAAACTTGTAAATATAAAGGTTGTAGATATTTTTGAGAAGATGTAAAATAAATTTAATCAGATTAGATATCTTAAAAATTGACGGAGTTATGCATTTTTCTCTTTTTTCGGCGCCCTTTTTCTTTTCGTTTTTAATTTTTTTCATCGGTAAAAGTATGTCCTATAAAAAACTTGTAAATACAAAAGTTTTAGATAATTTTAAGAACATTTACAAAAAATTTAGTTGGACTTGATATCTTGAAAATTGACGAAGTTATAAAATTTTTTCTCTTAAAATCCCTGTTTTTTTCGCCCCTTGAGCCCACTTCTAAATTTATCTAAAATCTGTCATGCATATACTTTTGGCCCATTTTTAAGAAGTAATATAAACTTTAAACCGATTCGATATCTACTTTAATTAAGATCTTATGGCGTTTTTTCGGTTTTCACAAAAATGCCCCCTATTCCGACCCCCTTGATCTGATTTTGCCCATTAACAAACTTAGCCAAGATTTTATCCCCTTTGATTTTATGTACAAGTTTGGTGGAGATTGGTGAAGAATTATAGAAGTTATCGTGTCCATAAAAAAGTGATATATATATATATATATATATATATATATATATATAGAGAGAGAGAGAGAGAGAGAGAGAGAGATAAACTGGTGCGATTGCAATAGGTAGTATTTCTTACGAAATCTACCTAAAAAGATAATTAATATAGAATAGTAATAAAATATTAATATGAAAAAACAATTGAAAACAAAATTCTTTTATTATTATTATTATTATTATTGACAAATTTGAGAAAAGATATATCAGGTTCGAATGTGTTAAATGTTCGCATTCGGTTGAAATAAGACGAACACGAGGCAAAATATACATTTTTTGCATGAGTTGAGACAAAAATTGTGAATCATTTTAAACAAAATTGATTTTTTAAAGTTTAACTCTCCTAAAATAGCTATTCAGGAAAAGAATTTTTTTATATAAATACGTTGTTTGTTTTATTAATGAGTGATTAACCACACAGGATTTTGAAATGCAATTACAAGTATTTTGAAGGAATCATAATAGGTTTTAACTTGCATTTTTTTTATCCGTAAGAAAGATGAAATTCAAACTAAACAAGAATGAGGGAAAACGGGCATTTTGTACAGGATCTTTCTCATCCTGTAAATTACTGTAATTGAAATTGATCTGTTGAAGTTTAAGCCCTTTAAAATAGTATTTCAGAAAAGAAATTTTTTATATAAATAAGATGTGTGTTTTGTCAGTGAGTGATTAACTAAACTTGCTTTTAAAATGCAACTGCAACTATTTAGGTAGACATGTAACAGGTTGTAGCTTGCACTTTTTGCTCCGAGCAAAATATATAAATTCAAACAAGACAAGAATGAGAAAAAATAGAAATTATTTACATGATCTTTCACACCCTGTGACTTACTCTAATTGAAATTGATCTGTTAAAATGTAAACTTTCTAAAGTAGCATTTTATAAATAAGGACTTTTATTGAATATTTAAATACGTGATCTATCACTAATGTAAGGGATTGAACCTTGATCCCTTGGAATAGCGCTTCATATGCCATTCTACCATTTACATTACGGCCCCTACCGATGGCCAGGATGTTCTGACCTCGAAACTGGTAGACTGTTTTTGCTGGGTTCGTATGCAATTGCGCCCGTCAGCCTAATCGCTCGGTGCTTTCTGTGGTTTTCTTTGAACCTTGTATTTCCATGCGTAAATACGAGTTAGGTTCCGTTAGAAAAACCTCTACGAAGGGCAACCTCTTAAAAGTGCATTTATCCCTCGTGTTGATAATTGACCGTCACAACCACAACTAAACAACCGCTTAATCTGTGAGGAGGGTGCTCGGAGCAGACGGAGCAGCAGTTCGCACACCCATATTCCAAGGATTCCGGGTTCGATCCTCAACTAGTGCATTTTACACCCTGTTGGTACGGTTAATCACCAAGTCATAAATAACATGTTAAATACTCAATAATTTCAAGCGTAACTTCATTCCTGAAAATTATTTTGAAAATTAATTGTATAAGGAATTTTATATTGATCAGAAGTGCGTTTCATTAGTATGTTGTTTTGAATTATTTTAAAATTGAAATTTTAATAAAAGCTTTTAAATAATAGTAAAAAAAAAATTTAGTGGCACTTTCAAAAGATCCTGACCACATATAATTTCTTATAATATTGCCAATTTACCAATTTTTATACCGGATTATATTAATAAAAACATGAAAGTTCATATATATTTTTCAGTTTGATAAACCATACGAATGTGTCTAAATTTTTTTGTTTTAATTAATTTTTCAGTTTTTGTATATAAGGTGGTCTGCTGTAATAACGCTAATCGGGGTATTAACGCCAAGTGCTAATATTACGCATAATTATGAAATAATCTGGTAAATGACACCCATGTGCTCTACGCAGAAGAGTTTTGAGTCATATCAATCGCAAAAAAACAGCTTCAAGTTAATTTGTTCTATTTATAGGCCTTATTGCTTTTACAAGCAACTAAAATTATCGATTGATCTAAAATTTGCGATATACGTTTTGTGATGTGAAGACTATTTTTTTTTATCCGGAAATACTTTGTTTATTACATAACTTTGTAGTGCATTTCATGTACTTTCAAAATCTTGTAGAAGATTTTGGATATATTCTCGAGATAATTTGTAGTTTAAAATGTACTGTGCAATAAGTATATCGGGGTAATAACGCCAATCCTTGGCATTAATGCCCCGGTTGATTCCCAACAGTAGCCGAACTACATCCTAAATACTGATTTAGATACACACAGTTAAAAACGTGCAATTTTTCTAATAATTCTATTTAAACGGTTTTTTTTAAGTAAAAAGCAGCCTTAGAATCTGATATTCCTTTGAATCCTCCTCCCCCCCCCCACACCACACCTTTATTTTTCTTACACATTCACAAAAAATTTAACATTTTCAATAGCTTAGGATGCAATTTGTCAATTTCTAGAGCTGTAGAGTTTGTATTTTTAGAATTGGGCAATCTACATGCCATTATTCCATCTTATTTTATAGTTTTGTTTGCATGGCGTTATTACTCACATAGGTGTGTAACAACATCAAATAGCATTGGTCAAGAAATCACGCCATTACATTTTATGAATACATAGCTGTTAAATTATATTTTTTATATAGATAGTCAATGATTTGCTCTATCAATTCCTATATTTGTTTGAAAAATACAATCTAAAACTAAGCCGTAAAAATTGGTAGAACCTTAACATGGCGTTATTACCCCAGGACCCCTTTAGTAGAAAAAAATGCAATAATAATATTTGTAATATATTTACAATTATTAAACTATTAAATATTATATATTATAAATAATTAAAAAACAATAAACAATAAATTAACGATTCAAATATTAAATATATTACACTATTATATTGCAATTGAGTTCAACTCACATTTTTTGAAATATTTTATTCTACAAATAACTTATTAATTTGTAATATGTTTATAAAATTCTTCCAAACTTCGAGGGTTGGGAGTAGGGGGACATATTCTTTATGAAGTCAAATTTTTTTTTACCAGTCTAAAATTCTGAACATTCCGCAAAATCTTTTGTTCTAATTTCTTCGGCACTTTTCTAATGTCAAAAAAGTTTTTCGGCACCCTCAAGCGTTTTATAAGCTGTCGACTGTTAAAGACAAGCTATCAACTTTACTTACTTTGATAAGTGGATAAAAATGTCGAAATCATGTTTTCAGAAAATAAAATAAAAATTTTCTTTCCTCTGGACTTATATGAAGTTTGGATGACAAAATAGTTCTAAATCGGTTCTTTCTATACTTTAAATGTTCCAATTAGTACATTTAACGGATCTTTTATGTTTTTTTACGTTATAGTAACAATAATTATTTAGATATAAAAATATATAGAAATCTGTCTATTTTATTACATATATTTATGAAAGCATATGAAATAAAATAATTAAGATAATTAAATATTCATTTAATGTAACTGCTTCGTGAAAAAATTTAATGTACGTGTACATCAAATTTTTGCAAAATTCGTGGCACATAATGAGAGTAATGTTTTTTAGGTATGTGCTAGATGCGGCACATTGTGCAATGAATGGTTAAAACTGTAATAACTAGTTTTGTAACTGCCCTAGCAAACGTGAAGTTCGTATAGTAAATATAATATTTACAAAGAGCAACTTTATCAGTTTTTTCACCCGAACAATTCAAACTTTTAGTATATCTTAAACAAGATTTATAATTAGGATCCAAACTGATGAATTTCTCATGAATTTCTTACGGCGAGATGCCCCATTCCCCGATACTAAGCCCGATTATAACCTTTTACAGGCCAATGTCCCAAATGGAAAAATAAGTTAAAAAATTTATTAAAAATGTAATTTCATCAAAATCGGCTTAAAAATTAGCAGAAATAACTAAAAGGTGACCAGATTGTGTGAAATAGTTGAGTCGCGTAATTTTTTTGAAGAGGGATCCCCAGAATTAGGCTTTACCGGTTCGCATTAAATAAACATTGTAAGTGACTTAACTTGGACAAACCATGGTCAAATTAATATCTGAGTACGCGCATAAGTTCTGAAATTTGTAATTGCAACTTCTAATTCCTTTTTCGTTTACACAGCAATTCAGTGTAATTATCCCTCCATATTTAAATAAAAAAATTAATTTCGCCATGTTCCCAATTTCTTTTGCGTGAGGAAATAACATGTTCAACATTTTCCATATTTGACCTTTGATTACAAAACAAAAAACGTGTTAAACAACTGGGGTAAACAAATAACAGCTTGAATAATCTGATACTTGTTTGTAGGACTCGACTCCAGTAATTTAAAATAAGAAATTTTCAAAAGCCAGATTTTCATTCAACTCATTTTTAAGAGAGTATCAAAGGCTTAAGTCCCCTCACAAGGCACAGAAAAAGACCCGGATGATAATTGAAAGCCTATGGGAGCGTTCTTTTCAAATATCTCGCTCAAATTTTTATATTTTTACATGATTTTTTTTGCACAAGTTAGCTGAGGACGATTCACAACACACTGTAAAAAAAAATTTGGATAATTACAAAAATTTTTCTAGTAGAATTGTATTCCAAGAACTTTTTATGTAACGGCAACAATAAAAATTCATGTAACAGATACAGATTTGCACTTTGAATCAAACAAATTTTAAGGTTACTAAGAATTTTTTTGGGAAATCGTATTCCAAGAACTTTTTAAGTGACGATAACGAGCATTATAGATAAAATTTTAGTAAAGTTACCAAAATTTTAGTAAATTCTTTTGTAAAGTTACAGATGGTTTTAGTTTTGCTTACAAGTTTTGTAGATTGACATCATTTTCTTGTACAGTGTACACATAAAATTTTAGTAAGCATAAGAGATTTCGGTTAATTTAGATTACTAAGGTTACAGATTTTTTTTACAGTGCAGGTCTAGTTTTTACTTTTTCCATTTTGCTTGTATATATTTTTTTTTATATTACGATAGTTTCAATTTCAGAATCGGTTTAAACTGGTTTCAAAAGTCAAAGTAATTTAAAAAAAATCTGAAATCAAAACTGAAAAAGTAAAAACTAGGCCAGTTATGGATCGTCCCCAGCTATCTTGTGCAAAAAAATCATATATAAATATTAAAATTTGGGAGAAATATTTTAAAACAGCGCCTCTATAGACTTTACATTACCATCCGGGTCTTTTTCTGTGCTTAGTGTTGCGCCTTAATTGAGTTCCAGAAACTTACTTAAGTGAGAATCTCGATTCCAGGTACGACCGAATTAAAAAACTTGAAGTTAAGTGACTCAACTTTTTCAGTGAGAACACTGCATTACGGATGGTGAGTAGCTTTACAAAATTCTTCGAAGTTCAACTGCTATAATGAGCAAAGATATTTTTGATCCGAACCGATGAAAGGGAGAAGATGTCGCTATCGAGAATTAGATAATCGTAGGTAGTTTATCAATGACGGCATATGCATGTTCTCTTTGGACTCATGAAGTGGCATGGTAAATGAAATCGTTCGTCAATGGTGGAGTTGAAAAGTACTTCTATCGATTTTCATCGGCCAACAAATGTTTTAGTATATTTTAAGGTTGATAAAAATGTATTTTTTTCTTTTCTTTTAATCGGTCCCAAGACATGAATTTCTTGAAACAATAAACATTTTTTTCGAAGTACCGAATCAACAATAATATGCAGTTAGAATCTTTTAATATAATTTTTACATGAAATAAATATTGGTAATTATGTTATCCATTAAAATAAATGTTGTGCATACAAAATTAATGCTTAAATTTTAAGTTTAAAAATTTATTTTCACAATGAGTGGACAAAAATCGCGAAATGCCGCGCATGGTAAAACTCTAAGTTATGCGTACAGAACATAATTTACCAAATTAGAATAAGAAAATACATGCTTTGAAATTAAAACCAAATTGCAGGGAAAACACTTTGGTTAAAATTTAATTTTAGCAAAAAATATGTATAAGTTCAAAACTGATTCCAAATTTTTAAAGTTAAAAAAAGGCCATTCATATCTTTTTTAAGCATGTAGACTATGAAGAAACGCATATTGGTAAGAGGCCATTCATAAATGATGTAACGTTTGGAGAGGGGGGGGAGGGTATGTTCATGAAATTGTGACAATTTATGATAAAGGGGTAGGAGTGGGTATGAATATATGTGACATCACACATTTTGGTTAAAATTAAAACATTATAAATCAGCAAATTACAATTTGAAGTTATTTTGAAATTAAAGTATTTTATACTTATAAAGTAAAGAAAATTTAAAACCAAATAAACCACACCAGTATAATTTTTAAGAAAATGTTGTTCTCTCAAATCGCAAAAATGTTCCGATTTAATAATACAACATTTTCTATAGGATTATATTGGTGTGCAAAAAAGCGGAAACCTCATCACTGGCTGTTAAATTCCATTTCAAATTCCAAACACTACTGTTTTCAAACGCTGTTTCATATTAATATTGTATTACTATTGCATATTAATTATAATTTGTGTTGTAAAACTTAATATTATTGAATACAAAAGAAGTACAGACATCATTTTAACAGTTAATATCACAAAAATCATTAAAATAAACAATTATTTGTGTATGATTGATACAGGAATATTAATTTTTAATTCATGTCATACGTAATATAGGACCTATTATTATAGGACTTATTATTTTTTTTTCAAATATAGAATTTGTTTATGTCTAAAATTTTAGTCTTTAAAAATATAATTTTCCAAATAGTCGTTGTAATTTGTTAAATTATATATTTTTTACTATACTTTTGAGAAAAAAGAAAAAATCAGAATTATAGAAAAATTGAAAATTGTCTTTTAAATGTTAAAAGCGCCTGTACCCTCTTAAAAATCTATTATCCGAAAAAAAAAATACTATAATATTTTAAATAATTATTTTGATAAACTATTATCATTAAATATGATCAGTCGTGTAAGGTTTTTAATTATATTAAAATTGATAGTCTATAGAAAAAATACATCAAAATTTTTATTATAAAAGTAAGCATGGATGTTAAACAAAAATTTCTCTCCAAATATTTGTAAAAAGTTTAACTTCAAAAATATCAAAATATTTCTTTAAGGGTATTTGAAATAATAATAAATGAAGAGAAACTCATGAATTTTTTTTTTTTTTATAGAAACTGACTAAAGTAATGTATTTATTTGTTTGTTTGTTTTATCAAAGGAGTATATGATTGTTTTGAAAATGGAGTGTAAAGAAGGAATTATTATAAGTGTACTTCCGTATTAGCATAAAATAAAAGTGAAGAAAAATGATTTTATTCTTATATAAGAAATCCTTTTTGTTGAATTGTGTGATATTTTAAAATGACTAAAATTATTTGCTAACTAAACATGCAAATACTAATTTAGAAAGGCATCTTTTAAAAAATTTGTTTAATAAATAGATAATTCTTTAAAAAATGCTGAGTTCGAACTATTGCTTCATTGAGGTGCTACTGTTTCCAAAAACTACTTTTACTTACATGTCTGGCTATAACCCGTGTACTGTCGGATAAACAATGACACTAAATCTTTCAAAATTCCATTTATCTCACATGGGAATCGATATGATCACTAAGTGTACTGATATCTATGATAATAAATTTGAAATTGAACGTCAAACGTAAAAAAATGAGGTGCGTTCGTAATATAAAAATGTTTTTAAAATATCCAGGTATGGGTGTAATACTATACAGTATACTGAAAAAAAAAATCTGTAAAGGTACTAAACATTTTCTAGGAAACTGGGATTCCAAGAACTTTTCCTGTTACGGTTCAAGGTTAAATTCAAGGTTCAGAATCGATTACATGAATTTTTCCTGTTATCGTTACATGAAAAGTTCTTGGAAATCCAGTTTCCTAGAAAATGTTTAGTACCTTTACAGATTTTTTTACAGTGTACTTCGGACATTGTATTGCACTCTATTTTTTGTGTTTCTTTGTAAATACTATCTCCTTTTTATTATATAGGAAGCAACTTGGCATGAATATTAATGAATCACACCACATTTGTAAAATTGACGTTTATCATACACTGTGAAAAAAGAAAGAAAAAAAAGATTCGTAATCCTACAGATATAAATATGCCGAAATCGGTTTGGTTACTAACATTTTGTTTATACCAGAAAAGGTGTAAATCTACAAAAGTAATTTTTGTAAAGTCTCAGAAATATGTAACTTTACAAACGAATCAAATAAAATTACTGTTGTCTTACTAAAATTTTATCTGTAACCTGGGTTGCAGTTACATAAAAAATTCTTGGAACCCCAATTTCCGAAAAAATTCTTAGTAACCTTGCAGATTTTTTTTTTTTTTTTTGTTCAAATTTGTATCTGTTACATGAATGTTTGTTGTTTCCGCTACTTAAATAGTTTTAGAAATCCCAGTTTCCTAGAAAACTATTAGCAACTTTGTGGATTTTTTTTTTTTTTTTTTTTTTTTTTTTTTTTTTTTTTTTTTTTTACAGCGTACAATATATTGTTTTTCTTTTCAATTACAGATAGTTGAGGGTGTGTTCAAATTATATTTAGGTTGTCAAAAGTATGCTGTGAGTTTCTATGTAAATATCGCCTTGTCTCAAAAACGATTGCGCTGATTATACAAGAATTGAGTAAGAAAAGACATTTTGGACAGAAGCTACTGATAAATGTGTGTTATCGTAAATTTGAATTAACTTGTTACTTAAATTCAATGAAAATTATGTTAAAACAAGGTACAAAAGTACCTTTTATAAAAATTACCTTACTCTATCGCTGTCAGAGATATAAAATTTATCAGTACTTTTTGTTTATAAGATTCTAAATAAGGAGGACTTCAATAAAAAAATCATTAGACACCCCCCACCAAAAAGAAAAAAAAATAAGTTTACGAAAGAAAATTTCTGTGTGCTGTAACAATGTGGATATAAGTGAAATGTCTATGGAGTTATCTAGTATTTATACTTTCGCTTTGAAAAAATATTAGGGGTTTCGGTTTAAAAATCCCAATAATATCCCATGCAGCATTTAGTACTTTTATACAAGAACACACATTTAAAGCGCATTTGTTAAGTGCAACATTTTGATTGCGAGTTGTAAGAGGATTTGAGGTGCGATTTTATTCAATATTTTGCAAAATAGGGAGTTTAATTATAATAATAATAAACTAATGTTGGGGACCACCGTAATACTTATCCATCATTGATATGCATAATATATTATATGACGATAAAACATGTGTAAACTATTTATAAAATGCATTGAAATTCCAAAAAAACTTTAACTGTATATTTATTTTTTATATACATAGTAAGGCTCTATAAATTAATTGCTTATGAACCAATTTCGACAAATTATATAAAACTCCAAACTAATCAAGTTCTTTCGAATTGCGTAACAGAAACATCCATATAAATCCAAAAATATTAATAAACTAACGCAGTAAATTTAACTAACAATTTACTGCGTTAGATTAAGCGTCTTATTTCCAAATAAAATTTATTTTTGAATTGAAATTTGAATGAAATACAGGGTAATGAAAAATCGAAGAATGTAAAAAAAAAAGATTACACATTTCTCGGCAACTAAATATTCTGATATACTTCATTCTTTATGCAAAATTTGTGTTAACTTATTGCATTTTACGTCCAATCCCTAAAATAAAAATTTCAAAAATTTTTCATGAGAACGAATTTTTCGAAAGTCTTAGAAAACTAGTTCCGGATAATCGATGTTACTGATATTAAATAGGCTTTGTCCCAATCTTATATACTAAGTACATACAAAATTTCAAGCGTCTATCTCAATTTGTTCGGGAGATATAGCGTTTACAGACAGACACACACACAAACGGACGGTCGGCAATTATTTTTTTTTTTCAAAAATATGTTTTTCGGAACCTCCAGTATCTGAAATGTGTAATCAGTCAAGAAAATGTTTTCGATTTTCAAAATGATTGCAAGATTTACCCTATACTACGTATGATGGGTAAGTAAAAAGTTGCAATTCATAATGATTCTTAAAAATTTTGCACCATGATACGTTTGGAGGCATTTTTAATTTTAAACCGAAATGGGCAGAGACAGAGCAATGCCTCGAAATGGCTTTTTTACGAAAACTTTTAACTACCAACGACCGAAACGTTCTGCTTCCTTTTTTACAGTTTCCAATGCAATAGAAGTATGTTTATAGATATGTATATACCGGGTGTCCCAAAAATGACTGATGGATTTTAAAATTCAATAACTTGCAAACGGTGACATCTATTTTTAAAAAAAATTTGCAGGAGGGTTATGTATAACGTCAGGAGTTTTTTTATCGTAATTTTTTATTTTAGTTCAAATTTCAAACAATTGGTGGCGCTGACGGCAATTGAAGATCAGGTGATCAGTGCTGAGTGAGGCGTCGACCTGGCCTTCAATCGCCGTTAGCGCCGCCTATTGTTTGAAATTCAAACTAAAAAAATTACGGTAGAAAAACTCCTGAAATTATACATAACCTTCCTGCAAAAATTTTTAAATAGCTGTCACCGTTTGTAAGTTATTGAATTTTAAAATCCATCAGTCATTTTTGGGACACCCTGTATGACCGTATGTGTAGCCTGCTTGCCCGGGCTCGAATGTAATTCGCTCGAATGTAACCCGATTGCCATGAAATGTACACATGTTATTGTGTATCACTATGGCATGTTCGTTTTTGAAAATGAATAGAGTAAATCTTCTGGTAGCACTTCTGCTAAAAGATTTCTGCATATTGAATATAGTCTTTCTGAAACAGTTGTATGATTATATTTTGCAATACTTTTCAATAATTGATTTTGTCAGTTTACAATATTTTACAAATTACTGGTAACAATTGTATAATATTAAATCATTTGATAATTAATAGTGTATTTCTTTGAAATAAATGAAAAAAATGCAATGTTAAGATTTTTAAATATATACTTTAAAAAAAATTGCAGTGACTCTTACAATATTACTTAAAAATATATGTTTAATTGAACAGTATTTAAAGATTTATATTGTGTTCTTGCACAACAGCGAATTTTAATATAACGTGCAAAGAAATGTCGGTAAAATCATCAGAAAATTGTTTGGAAAGAACGAAATTTATTTCAAAATGTAAAATACAAATGCAGTCATTATCTAGAAATTTGGAAAATGCACAAAAAACATTTTAAAGAAATAAAAAATAGTACACGCACTTTCTGTTTTTTCTTAAATTAATCAGAATAAAATTCACAACATAAGAAACCTGAAATTGTAAAAAAGAAAAATCAAGGAACATTCAATCTGACTTTCTCGCAAATGAAGTTAGAAAAATCTACTTTGAGTTGGAATATTTAAAAAAAAAAATCTGTTTCCAATTACTGGTACTTTTTCACTACTTCAAGTATTTTTTCAGAACAAATGAGAAGAAATCAGAGACATAATTTGTCATTACCTTTCCTATTTTCTTTATTAAATTTTACATTTAAATATTACATATCTTTTTTTTTTTTTTGATTGTAGGAATAAATCGACTTATTTAATTTCTCATTTGTTGTATTAAAATTTCTTTATCATTTATGAAACAGTTTGTAATAAGTTTTTCCGCGTACTGCTATACACTAAAGCATAAAAAGAACCGTTATTAACAACCGTACTGCGTGCACTGAAATCCTCGAACTTTTTTCTGTTCTTGATTTAACAGAGATTGTAGATGAAACATACAGTTCTTTAGTACATTTAATAATACTAGCCCTCTTGTGGACAATTTTCGTCTTCCTTAAATGCACACTACGCTTGAAATCATATTGCTTTTATTCATGATTTATTTTAATTGTGATTTTTTGCCAAATTAGAAGATTCTGCAAAAGAATTAGGCACAGATGTCATATGTGCACCACATTGGTGCAGTTGCAAAAAAATGGCAAACCATGCTAACCAGGACTCAAAACAATGTAACATCCATATCTTACCAGGATTCGAACCCGATCCCTAGGCGTGGCAGTAGCTGCTGCCACTGGTCACGCCACTGGGGCGGCGAAATTATTTTTACTCAATTACCAGCAAGATGCCTTTCATTTGGGCAATGCTATAAAACAACTAACAAATAACCGCGATTTTTGTGCCACATACGTTAGTGTAATATATATATAAAAGTCATAACATAATTGTTGACTACACTGTTAAAAATAAAGGTGACAAACCAGTTGCATTTCGCGCCCAGGGGTGAAAAGGAGTTACCATTTGACGCCCGCGGGCTTGAAAATGTGTTTGGGGTGCCGTTTGATCTCTCACTGGGTGATTAAGGCTAATTAAAGTACCGCGCAATGCATACCGTTGGAAGATTTTCACCCCTTAGTCATTTGAGCATGGTCTGTGATTTGTATCCTTCTCCTCCAAGTACAGCAATTTCTCCCTACGATGACTATCACAACTATGCACTTTCCCAATTTTGTTTAGAACTTCGGATGGCTAATTTTTGGCGACATTTTTATACAGAGTGTTTCGCTACCAGACCGACAAACTTTGAGGAGTGATAGTAGACATGAAGACAAACATTATTAAAAGGGAAACCATGGGACGCAAACGTCTTCCATAGGATCTAGGGGCCATTAAAGTTTAAGTTCCAAAACTTCAAACGATTATAAAAAACGGAAAAAAGGGTGGATTCCTTGGCGGTTTTCGCTAAAATCATTCTTTATATCACGATTTGTTTGTTGTTTAAAACATTTGTTTGTTTCAAAGGTTACGTTCAAAAATTGTAGATAGAGGACGCTTTAGACTTTAGAGTAACGAACAATTACTTATTACTATTATTTTGAAATATTATTAAAAATTAGAGCATGGTATTCATTTTTTGGCACTAAATACGCATTTTTCTGTAAACTACAAAAATGTATATATCTATCTATTTATCTATTTGCATTTCTATCTCTCTCTGTGTATACAAAATAATTAAGAAATTTATTTAAATTAAAAATGGTGTAAAATCTATTATAAAATTCTTCTAAACTGATCCTTATAACAAGAGAAACACGGCATTGACAATGCAGTAACTAAAGAAATAAAGGAATATTTGTGGAACCAAGGCATAATCTCAAGACCTTAATTACCCTGATTACCGCAAATGGCATGTGCAGTTTTTTCTTTCTATTAGCCACATGTATATGTAATTATTTTATCGGCCTTTGGTGTGGATCTTGTCGGTTTTTAGTTTTTTATCATTCACTGCATGATAATACACTCGAATTAAAGCAGAGTATCAACAAGTAAAACAGAGTCAAATTAAAACAGAGTATCGACAAGTAAAACAGAGTCGAATTAAAACAGTGCAGCTAAATCTATTGCGTGCGGCGAATGGCGGGACAATGGAATTAAATTCTCAGAATTAATCCCCCTTCCCTCACGAAAAGGAGAAATTGTTTTAACAAAAGAAAAGTTTATTTTTGACATCTCGGAACCACCTATTTATTTATATTTTACTTTAACTCAATTATTAATATTATAAACATTATAAACACTAATGAAAGAATGCCACATGCGACTATTTCTGCATTAATATTTTTCAAATAATAGTATATTTCTGTTTAAGATCTTCTTAAAATTTATGTGGAAATTGCTCGTTTTTAAAATGGTGAAAGTCAGAAATAAAAATTAGTCACTTAAGGCAACTCTGCAATGGAATACACTTCAGAATCAAACATACGATGTGTTCTGCGCTAGTGGTAACTTGGCAATAAAAACTAATAAAATAGTAATAAAATAGCTAAATAAAAAACGTCTTTTTTGCTGTATTTGAATATTAAAAGTATCAAAATTGTACATCCACTGCTAAATCAACGGCAGATTTTATTCGTAAAATCTGTCAAATGCATTAATCAAGTAATTACACTCCGATTAATCTTAATTTTATTATTTTGTCTTACCTCTTTTATCTTTTATAATTTCTATTGTTTTGTCAATGGTTTCGTTTAATATTTCCTTCAAGACATTTTGTCATTAAATTAACAAACGAAAGGCTTTTTTTCGGCAATCGCGCCAAACAGAACAGAATATATAATTTTTCCTCTAAATGCTGCCTTGATCATATTGATTTCTTGATTTCTCTATTAGAATCTGCACTAGTACATTTTAAGTATTTACCACATTTCAAGAATCTAACTCAGTTTGGTTTGTAGATAGAGTGTTCAAGGGGACAGACAGTGAAAACGAAATCTCTGTTATTTTCAATTGGTTTATTTTTAAATTGGCAGATAAAATAAAGACAAGCTTAAAAAGATGCATTCAAAATTTGGTAATAAAATAATTAAAAGTTTTTAAATTATTCAATTCTTAAATTTTTAAAATAAGAAAAAATTGTCGTATTTGAAAATGTCACATGTGCATTTATGTTGCATAAAATATGACAATATATACTCATGAGATATTTTTATGTATTATAATCGAAGTAGCTATAAATTTTAAATATTCGCTGATTTTATAAGTAGAACAATGGATTTATTTTTAAATTGGTAGATAAAATAAAGGCAAGCTTAAAAAGATGCATTCAAAATTTGATAATAAAATAATTAAAAGATTTTAAATTTTTCAATTCTTAAATTTTTAAAATAAGAAAAATTTATCGTATTTGAAAATGTCACATGTGCATTTATGTTGCATAAAATATGACAATATATACTCATGAGATATTTTTATGTAAGGTACCCTGGGGTAATAACGCCAGGCGAGGTAATAACGCCAAGTGCTAATTTTATGCATAATTATGAAATAATCTGGTAAATGACACCCATGTGCTCTGCGCAGAAGGGTTTTGAGTCATATAAATCGCAAAAAACAGCTTCAAGTTAATTTGTTTCATTTTTAGGTCTTATTGTTTATACAAGCAGCTAAAATTAACGCTTGATCTAAAATTTGCGAGATACGTTTTGTGATGTGAAGACTATTTTTTTCATTCGGAAATACTTTCTTAATTACATAAATTTGTAGTACATTTCATGGACTTTCAAAATGTTGTTGAAGATTTTGGATAGCTTTTCGAGATAATTTGTAATTTAAAATGTACAGCGTAATAACTATAACGGGGTAATAACGCCAACCCCTCGCATTAATACCCCGGTTGATTCCCTACAGCGGCCGAGCTACATCCTAAATACTGATTCAAATAAACACAGTTAAAACTGTGCAATGTTTATAATATTTCTATTTAAGCGGTCCTTTTTAAGCAAAAAGAAGCTCACGGTCTGATATTCTTTTGCCTCATCCTCCCCCCCCACCACACCTTTATTTTTCTTACACTTTCACAAAAAATTGAAAATTTTCAATAGCTTAGAATGCAATTTGTCAATTTCTAAGTTTGTAAGAGTTTGTATTTTTAGAATTGGGCAATCTGCATGCAATTATTCCATCTTATTTCATAGTTTTGTTTGCATGGCGTTATTACCCATATAGGTGGGTAATAACGCCAAATAGCATTGGTCAAGAAATCACGCCATTACATTTTATGAATACATATCTGTTAAATTATTTTTTTTATATAGATAGTCAATGAGTTGCTTTATCAAATCATATATTTGTTTGAAAAATACGAACTAAAACTGAGCCGTGAAAATTGGTAGAACCTTAACGTGGCGTTATTACCCCAGGGTACCTTATTATAATCGAAGTAGGTATAAATTTTAAATATTCGCTGATTTTATAAGTAGAACAATGGATTTATTTTTAAATTGGTAGATAAAATAAAGGCAAGCTTAAAAAGATGCATTCAAAATTTGATAATAAAATAATTAAAAGTTTTTAAATTTTTCAATTCTTAAATTTTTAAAATAAGAAAAAATTTGTTGTATTTGAAAATGTCACATGTGCATTTATGTTGCATAAAATATGACAATATATACTCATGAGATATTTTTATGTATTATAATCGAAGTAGGTATAATTTTTAAATATTCGCTGTTTTTATAAGTAGAACAAAATAGTTTGATAATTATGCTTTGTTTTTCGAGAAAATAGCTGATTATTTCCAGATTCACATAAATTTAAAAAATAAAATATTCCCGAAATACAATGTTTTATGCTAACATTTATTCAGTATTGTAAAGAGGATATGATTTTCTTCCTCATAACTAAATGTTTATAAATATCTTACATTTTTGTTTGTTAGATATATAACTATTTTTGATAAAATTGCTTTAATTGCTTTATCTTTTCTTTTAGATATTAATATCAACCAATTTAAACTCATTTCACTTAAATATTTAATTTAACTTTTCATTTTGTTTTTAAAGGATTATGTGAGTTTTTGTAGTATTTAAAATGCGAATTAATTTCATCAGTTTAAAAAAAGAAAAAGTGCAAACTTAAACATAAAAAAATCTGAAAAGAAATCATTGCGAAATAGAAATACACGTGTTTTCCGACATTTCCCAAGATAATCACTGTAAAGCTTTCAAGATAAGATAAATTAAAGAAAAATGAAATTATCTGGAGAAATATAATCTCTTTTCTAGTAAACGCAATTAGAATAAGTTTATTTAAGTCAAATCATTAAAGCGAAACTACTTTAATCACCGGCAGTCTTTAAAGATTACACTGGTAAACTCTCTCTTTGCAAATTAAATAACTTGATGAACAATACATAAATTTGCGATATAAAACTTTTCGTTTTTACTTTATGATTAGTATAATGTAATGTGGAAAAAAATATTTTTTCGATTTACCTAGGATATATTTAAAAAATCAAATACGTCTTGAATTATGTTTCTGTTTAAGAAATTTCTTCAGAAAATCATTATAAAGCTCTCGAGATGAGGAAAATAATAAACCAATGAATTCATCTACTGAAATTTAATTTCTTTTCTAGCAAACGAAATCAAATGAAGTTATTTAAATTTATAACTTTAAAGAAACACGACTTTTTAAATTACTAGTGTTCTCTGAAGAGCACATTAAATAACTTAGCAAACAATAGATGTAAAAATTTTGTTTTTAGATTATAATTACTATAATGTTATAAAGAAAAACAATATTTTCTTAGAATATATTTAAAAATAAAATATGTCATGGATTTTATTCAGATATTTAGACAATTGTTAAGATAATCACCATAAAGCTCTTGAAATGGGAAAGTTACGAAGCGAATAAATATATGTTTTTTATGAATCTCCAATGTTTAAATCTTAAATAAATCCGTAAAGTAAATTTATGATTTCAATTTTAAAACCATTTACAAGATTTACCTTATGCAAGATCTGATGGATGCGTAAACGAAATACATTCATGTCCATAAATTAAGGATAATTCAGAATCACATGGAAATCAAACTGTAATATAAAAATTTCACTGGCAGAATTATCACACACATCTTCAAGACTAATATGCAAATTTCAGAAATCCACCAGATGGTGCCAATAGTACGTCACAATGACGAAATTGTGAGAGAGACGTATGTAAGCAACGGTGGTAAAGAAATAAAACTGTTAACAAGCATTTTCTAAGCTTCTCTGTGCCAAAATTGAGCAGATGTGACACAGAGGACACATGTGAATGATATTTTACGTGGTAGAATTATCGGCCGTCTAGAATGTGGGCATACTCAGATGGAAGTATCCGAGGAACTTGGAATTGCCCAAAGTGTAATCTCTTGACTTTGGCAACGATTCCAAGATGATGGAAGTGCCAGTGGATGTTACAGTACAGGTCGTGCCCGAGTTACAACCACGAATGAAGACCGTTATTTGGCATTAACTCTCAAAAGAAACAGACGGAGCACAGCATCAGACCTGTATAGTCAGCTATCTTCAGCCACGGGTACGACTGTTGGGAAATATTGGTTTATATACTCGCTGATCTGTTAGATGTGTTCCGCTTACAGCAACTCACTGTCGCCTTAGCCTGGAGTAGAGAATATGCAATGTGGGCGTCGTCACAATGGGCTTGTGTAATCTTTTCTGACGAATCTAGGTTTAACTTGCAGTCTGATTCACGTCAAACATTCACATGGAGAACGCCAGGCATCCGTTACCACCAAGATAACATCATTGAACGACATCGCTACGGTGGTGCAGTATTGCTCGTTTGGGGTGGAACTAAACTGGGCTCCAGAACAGATCTACGTGTTCAAACTGGAACCATGACAGGCCAAATCTATCGGAACATCATTCTGGAACAACATGTACGTACGTTTAAGGGTGCCATGTGCTAAGAATCTGTGTTTATGGATAATAACGCCCGTCCCCACCGAGCAAACATTGTAAATTAATGCTTCAATTGAGGATATCACTCGTATGGATTGGCCAGCATTTTCGTCTGACTTGAATCCGATAGAACATATATGGGATAAGCTTGGCAGACGGGTTCCAGCCCGTCAAACACTTCCAACATGTGTGCCGGAACTTCGGGGAGCATTGTATGCTCAGTAGAGTAATCTTACCTAAATCAGCTTAAAAACTTGACACTCAGCATGCATAGGCGTTGTGCGAACTGTATTTCATCGTCTGAGAGACATACAATTTATTAACCATCATAACAACCATATAATGTTAAGTTTTTTAAGGGGGGGTACTTTTTTGTAATTGCTGTAGAGAGCAATAATAGTAGATTTTATGAATGTTATCATACATATACCATCTTTTTTTTCTTTTTATTTTCTTTAATAAATGGGCTTGACAAATAAGTCACGTTTGTTTTGTTTCCGTACCTTTATTTGCTGGAACTGGCATTATCCTTAATTTATGGACATGAGTGTATTTAAGCATTAAAGATAAAAAATAAACGTTTGTTCAATCGCCCGTATACTTTGAATGTCAATATTTTAGCCATTTTGCTTTTTATGTGGAAAAAATGATATTAAACATAAATGTCCAATTATTTTTTCTGTTTCCATTTTACTAAATCATTATAAATATCTTAAGTTTCTGTTGGTTAAAAATATAACAGTTTTTAATAAAATGCCTTTAACAGCTTTGTTTTTTCTTTTAGACAATAATAGCAACCTTTTTAACCCCATTTCAATTAAATATTTTACTTAATTTTCATTTTTTTTCTAAAGGATTTTGTAATATTTCGTAGTATTTAGAGTGAGAATTTCATCTTAAAGAAAAAATACCAACTTAAAAATAAAAAATCTGAAAAAAAATCATTGCGAAATTCAAATACACGTGTTTTTCGCTATTTCCCAAGCTAATCACTGTAAAGCTCTTGAGATGAGAAAAATTATACAAGAATGAAATTATCTAAAGAAATATAATCTCTTTTCCAGTAAACGCAATTAGAAGACGTTATTTTAAGTTAGATCATTAAAGAGAAGCTACTTCTTTAATCACCGCTAGACTTTAAAAATTACATTGGTAAACTCTCTCTTTGCAAATTAAATAACTTGGTGAACAATATAAAAATTTCGATATAAAACTTTTCGTTTTTACCTTATGATTAGTATAATTTAATGCGGAAAAAATATTTTTTTCGCTTTACCCAGAATATATTTAAAAAATAAAATACGCTTTGAATTATATTCCTATTTAAGGAGTTCCTTAAGAAAATCACTGTGAAGCTCTAAAAATAAGAAAAATAATAAACTAATAAATTTATCTAATGCTATCTAATTTCTTTTCTAGTAAACGAAATTAAAAGAAGTTATTTAAATTTAGATTATTGAAGAAAAATGACTTTTTTATTTACCTGTGCTCAGTGAAATGTACATTGAATAACTTTGTAAACAATAGATGTAAAACGTTTTGCTTTTACATTATAATTACTATAATTTTATAAGGAAAATAATATTATATTTTAGATTCACTTAAGATATATTTAAAAAAATAAAATGTGTCAATTGAAAAAAATATATTTTCAATTTACCCAGGATATATTTAAAAACCTGGTGTCTATTTAAAAACCTAAATTCAATTGTAATGATTTGGAACCGAAGGTTTTTATTTTTAAATGATTTGCGGCATATAATTCTAAAGAGTCACGGATGTGTTGGTAACCGTGTTAGATTTTTTTTATTGGTATGCACGAAACTTCACTACCAGTATCAATTAGATACTTCAGATTTGTAGCACTACATACATGCAGAGTCGGTTATTAATTTCAGCTACACGAAGCGACACTTGTTTGTGTGGTAGCTCGTTTCCCGGCTGGGTGAACGAGAAAGGCTGCCTACACTGCCTAGTAAAACGAGCAAACCGATTGCGAAATTCTAAAATGGAGGGCCAAGATCACAGTAAAATAAAATCCAGCCACCTCATTGGTCATGTGGTCAGGGTGAAAATCACGAGCATGTTTCTCCATTTGAAAAAGAGTGAAGGGTAAAGTTATTCTGAAGCGATTGTTACCGTCTGTTCTTATTTACGATAAACCATCAAAATTAACTCAATTAAGGTATTTTGATGACATTTTATAAAATGAGAGTGAAAAATTTATATTATAAATGAAAACAGTTAAGATTTACCTCAAACTTGCGACACTTCACCTACCTACCGCTAAGAGATTGTTGTCTGAAAAGGACGCAACTCAATGACCAATGAGGTCTTTGGATTTCACCGTAATGTGATTTTGGTCCTCCATTTTAAAATTTTGCAAACCGATTATGGTAGTAGCAATAATTTTGATTGTTTTTATAGTCCGGATTTCGGCTTTCATTCTTAAATTGGCTTCGGGTTGTGAATCTTCGACCCCTTGAATAATATTGATTTTTTTTCTTCGGAAAGTTCCTCGACAAGCAATGTCAACTTCTCAATTTGTTTCTGTATTCTATAATAGATGGCTGGTCTATTGCCGCAACCGATTCGTATTTTGAAACAGAATATACCTACGTGCTACCAGATGCAATTTCGTATATCTTGTCGAATAAAACCGCAAGTTCAGGTAAATTTTCGTTCGATACCAATAAGATGGGTTGAATATTTGGTCGTAATCTCTGTATCAAAAATCTCTGCAAAAAGTTATCGTTGAGTTGGTCTGCAGCCAGGTCGCACATTTGGCGGAGTAATGTAGACGGTCTACTGTCTACCAACTGCAATTCACTCAGGAGTTTTTATTTAGAGTTTTGCATCAGAGTCCGCAAACTCTGCAATAAGCCTACGCTTTAATGTGTCATATTTATCCTGCTGTGTGTGATTGTGGATCACTAACATAATTTAAACTTTCAGAGTCAATTGGCGAAATGAGACTTCATATTTCGTGTCATCGTTTGTGATTCTAGACAACTGAAACGCGGCTTTTTCTTGTGAAAACCATAACTGAATATTTTGTTTCTCAAACGGCGGCACGCGAAGTGCAATTATATTAACTTCATTGACTAGCATATATTGTTATCTATAAATGTTTAAACTATGCTCAATTATAATATGAATATTCTTTATATACAATAACCTTAATAATAATATGAATTAAGCATGATGAAGTTTTTTTTTAATGGCTCCCGAATTTACAGAAAATAAAACTGACCTGATCTCCATTTCTCTCATCAATCAAAAGCGAACCCTTTGATGTGCTATTGGTTATATATTCATCAAGTTCACCTTTCTCAGATTCTGCATATGGGCTCTTTCTGCTAGGGCTAAATCTTCCTGAAGTTGAATCAATTCAGCTTCTAAAGTTTTTAAATTTCCGGTTCACCCCTGAAGAACTTAGATAAAACATATTGTTCGAAGAGTCTCGCCAGGATCGAGTGGATTGGAGAGGTTCCTGACGGCGATCACGTGTATACATTACCAGATATGGTACTTTTCTTGTAAATATTATTTAGTCAAGCTAGTTGCTAAAACCACAACAGAAATGGTTATTATTTTATATTTACATTAGAAAAGAAAAGCATACTCCTACATTAGGCCTTGATTTACTCTAATGTGGTTTAACAGCATGCACTTACCAAAGTCCAAATGGATTAATTTATAGCTTGGAAGACAAAACATATAAGTGACATTCACCGTCTTCTCACGTTTTTGTTTGACTCTGTTACTACTAATGTGCAAACTTGACGATTTAAAAACAATGACTTGCCAACCTAAAGGTAAATCTTCCACATACATTTTGAATCCAAATATTTGTTGATAACTCAAACGATGCACAATATATAGCAGATTTAAATTATTTTTCTCTCTTGAACTTAAGTTATCCCAGTTGAATATAATCAAATGGAGTTACTTAGATACATATCCGGCTTTTTCTGTATTCGTTTATATGATCATATAGATACGGGACAACCCTGAGTAGTATGGTATCAGTTAGTTCGTTGAAAGAAATTGCACAGCTGAAAATTTCCATTCAGCAATTTGCGTGAATAAACAGAAATGACATGTGTAATAAACTTGAGAAAATTTGTGCCACCCTGTACATGATCAAAATAATTTATAAAAACCAAGTAATTAAAAAAATCCTTTTAAAAACGCTTGCCACATCTGAATAAACACTTTCAGAAACAATACTTCATAGACTTCAATAGTTCATAGACATAGAATACTTCATAGACTTCAATAGTTTTTTTCTTTAGCCCAACTCTTTTGTGCATCCCAGTAAATAAACAATATTTTCTATGAACGTATTCTATAGTAAGCACCGTACAGATTACGTAGTATAACCAAGTGATACAGATATATAACTTTCTATATATTTAAAATACTGCAATATCATTCATTCTTTTAAGTATCGGTGGGATATATATATCCCATCTAAGTTTAAAAAGAAATTTACACCAGAAAAAAAAAATATTTATGTGACTTTCGGGTAAAAGTTTTGAAAAATTGTTTTTCCTTAATTTGAAATGATTTTTATCTAAATTTTTGGTGGGAATTATGCATTACCAAACACAATTGCTTGCACTACAAAAGTTTAAATTATACCACAAACTACTTTTTTCTCACAGACTGTAATTAAGGGAATTCTTTCGAGTGTGTTTGTAACAGTGTCTGATTGTGGTTGCTACACACTTCAGCTGCAATATCGAACATGTCATAGTGATGCCTTATAGCGTTATAATAATTTTATTATATTTATACCAGTTAACGCACGAACAGACAAAAAAACAATTCTAAAACATTTTTCAACTATTTTGAAAATTGTAAAAATTGAATTTACCTGTTAAGATAATTAAAATCTGTCAGTTTTTCTGCTGTATTGTATTATAAGGTTTTTTTGTACTTAGTAATATTTAAAGTTGAGCTATTAATACTTAACTATACATATATAAATAAACAACATTCTTTAACAATGTGTAATTTTTTTTTAAAAGTTTTACAGACCTTTTATTGCTATAAAATTGATGCACCACAAATTGCCTTAAATTTGGAATTCAAAATTCATTCGATATTGGTGGATTATATTGCATTATATTTATTTATGCTTTAATCACTTCAATGAAGAAGCAAGCAAAACGTAGTAACATGGGTAATATATATATATATATATATATATATATGTATTATGAATAATTAGAAATACAGGATGGATAATAGTGCGAAACCCGTAAATATGTGAGTACCATACAAATTAATTAGAGGTGCTATGCATGCTAGTTCATATAATAGATATGATATTCTGTCGAAGTTTTTCAGAAATATGCTTAAAAATACAAAATTAAGTACCTTATATCACCATATTAAAATATATAATACATCGAAACCATATTAAAATATTTGCGAATTCATCACTATGCAATTAATTCAAGAAAGTATAAATTCCAATCTTAAAATATTTTATATCATTTGTTTCTTGTTAATCGGGTAATGAGAATACACCTTAGATTTAATTTTTATTAAAAAATGATGGATTTACCCGGGAATTTTTAGTAGTATATTTTGTTTTTAAGAATGCTCATAATGAAATTACATCTTGTTTCCAAATGAATTTGCTTGTAGATGAGGATGAAAGTGAAACTTTTGGACATTTCAGCCACATTGCCCGATTAAGGGGTAAATACAATAAATAAATTCTATAGCTTTTTATGTCTTTTTGCAATACTGAATTCTAAGAATTTCTTCCCAATCAAAGATACTGCCTTTTTCCAAGATGGAATCTTGAAGCTGATGGTTGATTCATTAAACCTGGATGACTATCTCTAGGGTTAATGATGTGTTAGGGTTAACGATAGGGCGTATGGATTTTATAATTGTCATCACTACTTTTAAAAAATTAATCTTCAACTCATTTCATCGCAGAATTTGTAACGATTATCTTCTGTTAAATGAAGTGTCGATTATTATGTACACTTTTTGGTGACAATGGGGAAACCACCATGGTGTTCGGGGACAATAAAATCTTAAAATATTTTTTAAAAATGTTTACTGCATTAAAAGGTATTTTTTATGCATAAAATAACATGACTTTTAAATCATGTTGCTATCTTAATTTAAAGAGAGCTTAATAATATTTTTGGTTTGGTTTGGTTTCAAAATCTTGTTTTCAGGCAATAATTGTCATGAAATAGCTTTTTGTGAAAATGTCCTCTTTCTTTATGATGGATTTTTTTTCATTATTTCTTGTATTTAAATTGTTATAACTCAATAACCGTTAAAAATAAATGCTTTAAATTTAGAACAGGTATTTTTTGAGTATTGTGCTCTAATTTCAATTCAGCAAATTTGGAAAAAATTAATTTCTTTTAAAAACATAATTAAAAAAAATTAATTTTTTTCCTGAAATTTTTAATTTATTTTTTTTTTATATTTTTCCTTTACATTATTACTTTTTAAATGCTGAATCAAAACAACAATTTACATATTTCTGTTTATTTAAAAGTACAAAAAATTAAATTCTACGAAAAAAATCTTGAGTTATAACGATATTAATTTACCACAGTTTTTTTTTACAGCTTTAAAATTTAATTAATATGGTTAACTCATAAAAAAAACATTGTAAATAAAAATTAAAAATGTGTTCCGGACCCCCAAATTCACTCGTGGGGTGTCAAAACATCCCATGTCCATCCCATCGGGTTGAAGTTACCACTAACAGCGTCAGTGATTACTGTGTAGGAAAGACATCATTTTTTTAAATCATATTTTTGTGTAAATAGTATATTTCGAAAATTAAGGGTTATCTCATGTTCATAATCAAGTTTATCTTTAATTGTTAAGTTTGGGGTTATCTCAGTCAAGTCCATTCTGTTTTAATCATCTGATGTGTTGTAAAACGAACATTACATCAAATCTTAATAATTAATATTATATAATGCAAGACATGCAATGTTGTTTCTTTGATATCAAATACCACATAATAGCTATCAATGGGATCGATATATTTTTTAATGCGTTAAGTTCTATGTTAATAAAAGATTTATTTAATTGAAATTAGAACATTTTCATCTTTCTTTCGAAGGGGGGGGGGCGGTTTTAAAAGTAAAATTGTATTTTCGCTTCAATTTGAAATTAATTTACCAAAGTTCCCATAATTTATTTTATTATACATTGCATTGTTTTTGAGTAATGCTACGACTTCCCTGTGAAAGAAATTACGAGAAAGCATGCTTTTGTTATTTTTTTACATCTGATTTACGAATTTTCAGTCTTATAGAAATTGTTAAAGAAATATTTTAGATAAATTAGTTAAGAAATGTGTCTTTATGTACTTAAAAAAATACACAAACATCAATACGTTACCTTAGTTTGGGCAAGAAACGCAAACTACATGAAATTCCTGAATTTAGGGAATAGTATTTTGTTTTTCTTTTATGTAAAAAATTATTTTTATAAACAAAAATAAAAACTTAAAAAAAAAAATTGAAAAAATTATATTTTATGTAAAGCATAAATTCATAACCATGAGACAGTTTAAGACAATAATTATTTTATATATTTCTTTCTAATTTCATTTCATGAAAAATTTAAAAAGAAGATTCTGCAGTAAGCAGAAACAACTATTTAAAAACAAACGAGCAAAGTTATCTTTCCAACTTTCAGACCAAAGCATCAGTGTGTACTTGATAGAAATTTAATAACCAAAATATAAGAAGTAATGAAAGGTTTTAAGCTCAAAATTTCCCCTCCTCAGATCTCTAAAGCATTTAAATGAAACTTCAAAGCCAGTGGCAAATAAGGTACGATTTGTTTTTTCATTTCTATTATGAAGAAAGTATAAGTAACTTGTTTTAGAATGCGGCTTCTAGTAGAAGGAATAAAAGTTGCTTGATTGAGTCACTCAAAAACTTTCTCCAAAATTTAATTTAAATTTTAGAAAAAAAAGTAAAGTAAGACTGCTGGAATTCTATCTTAATTTTAGTGCTTTTATTTGTTTATTTATTTATTATTTATATTTTCTATGTTTTGCTATCGTGAAATCTTTGAATTTTTAAAATGACTTTATGTTTAAAGTTATGCAACTTATTCAACGCAAGTATTTTCGTTTTGAATATTATGTAAATTATGTTATTCAGTTCAGATGTAAAAGTGAAAATACATTCGGTAATGTATTGACTATTTCAAATTAAGAACAATAAATGCAATAATTACACACAATAATTTTTTTATACATAAAAATTTTTTCCAGTCATATAATGTCATTTTTTAATTTAATTTAAATGCATAAATTCCTTCGCGTACGCCACGGTTTTGCATTTCATCAACTATTTTCTTGACATAAACATTTGGACACGTTTGATGTTCTCAATAGTAATAGGGTTGGAAAAAAAAGTCCCGGGTCTAAAAAGAAATGGCGCTACTAGGACATTTGTATGGTGGCACTGCATGGCATTATCTCTGACTAGTTCATAACCACATGTACAAATAAGTAGCTTGATTGTTTCTAATTAGAGAGTATTTAAATCAAAACTATTTTAGATTTTTTTTATGAAAATGGAAGATTTGAAAAAAGAGCAGTATCTAAAACTTCTATCTGAAGTTTCAATGCCTAAATAAATCAAGTAGGAAATGTATGGCGCGCTGCATGACTCTGACCCATCATATTCAATGGATAAAATGTGGGTTTCCAGAGTTTAAAATGAGGTAGATGAACACAATTGATGAGCTCTGGACGTCCCGCGGAAGTAAGAATTCCTGAAATTGCTCAGAAATTTCATCAAGTAGTCCTGGAAGATCGCAGATTAAACTTGCTAACATAACTAGGGGTGGTACACATATCAAAAGAATTGCATGTAATATTTAAATTTATATTTTGGGCTTGCACAAGGTCTGTGTAAGGTGGGTGCAGTAATCAGTAGCAAATATAACGTCAACGGGTAAACGGTAGCAAATATAAAGAAAAAAATCTATAAAAAATTTTCGCTTTCTTATATAACTGCAATAATTTATTTATAAAAACGATTAAAAAATGAAATGAGAAAAATGATATTTTATTTAAAATATAAATTCATAACCGTAAGACATTTGATACTGTTTTTTATGCGACAGTAAGGTTTTGTTAGTATTCAACATTTAATTTTAATTATTTATTCTAAATAAAATATTTAAATAAGTATTTTCTGTAGCCTATTTAAAGTAGAAACATAGCTTTTTTTTTATTTACACTTTTTTTAAAATATTCAAAAATTTCGCTGAGCATTCTTAATTTTATTTTTTTAATATATATTACAAGAAATTCTTAAATTAAGTGGAATAATATTTAATTTTTCATTTAAATTTATAAACGATTGAAAAAAAAATTAAGAAAAATAATATGTTTTATGCAAGACATAAATGCATAAAAATAAGAAAATTTGAAACTATATTCATTCTATATTTATTCGAATTTCATTTTATGGAAAGATAATGTGGAATATACAAAACACAACCATATTTTAATAAATGAGCGAAGTTATAATTTCAAATTCCCAACGAAAGCACCGGTGTGCAACTAGATAAAAAAAATATATTAACAAAAGTAAAAGAAATAATGAAAAGTTTTAAGCGTAAAGTTTACTCTCGTTAGATCTCTAAAGTGTCTGAATAAAACTTCAAAAGCCAGTTGTCATCGAAGTTCATTTTTTTTCTCTGCTTTCACTACGAAAGTGTAAGTAGCTTGTTTTATAATACGGTTTCTTGTAGAAAGATCAAAAGTTGCTTAAATGCATTACTCCAAAACTTTCTCTAAATTTTTATTTTAATTTTAGAAAAAGGAAAGCAAGAATGCGAAAAAAGTATTTTTGATTAAATTAACTTATTTTTGAGATATTTTTCAATCTTTAAATATTTGAATGTTTAAGGTTGCTCTATGTTTAATGTCATTGATAATATTTAACATAGAGTTTTCCGTATCGGGAATTAGTTATATTATATTTTTTAATTCAGATATAAAATATAAATATATTTAGTAAAACATTGACTGTTTCAAATCAAGAACAATATAAGCGCAGATATTTACACAATATTTTAGATGCGTGCCAGAAAATTTATCGAGTAAAATAATATACAGTGGTGATGGGAAAAACAAAGTTAACACCCCTACTAACAATCGTACAAGAATGTTACTGCTATCACATGACTGGAATTAAAGTATATATTTAAATGATGTACATAAAATTTGCTTAGGGGTTCATCTGCATATCAAAATGAACTCTAACTTTGTTTTACCGATAGCAGTACAAATTCTGATAGAATAAATGAGCAAAACACATTTGAAATAGCCTGTAAGCACTGACAGTATTTCCTACGATACGTTTGCGAAAAATTAATTATTTTAAAACGAACTAATTCTAGGGAATGCATCCGAATTGAAGTTTCGTACACTATTCTTGGCTAAGGGAGCTCTATTCTTGACAAAGACATCATAAATGCCACCCAAGTAGTCATTGAAGACTTTTAAGATTAATGGATAGAATAAGTAGTTTCAAAATATCTAGTCACTTCTATTATAGACAGCACTTTAATCCATCATTTTGACGTTCGTAAGCATAATTCGAAAACTAATTGGAAGAAAATTTTGAAATTTTGGATTTCCGTAAAGCAGGACTAAACACTGTTAAAAGTGAAGGTGACAAACCGGTGCCATTTGGAACCTGGAGTTGAAAAGGCTCTAGGGTCCATTGGAACCCGGGGCATTTGGAATCCCTAGGGTGCCATAGGGGCTTGGATATGTGGTTGCAGTGCCGATAGGTCTCTTACTGGGTGATTGGAGCTAAATAATGTGCCATACTTTTCGTATTGGCAGCAATGTGGCAACTCATCAGGTGACTGGAACCATGCGCGTGCGCTTTGACGTGTGTCTTTCTGTTTTCTGTGACAGCAAGTAAAATCTATGGCTGTGAGTGAATGAAGGTGAGCTCGATGGCCGAGCGGTTAGAATGCTGAGCTTGTAATCAGACGTTGTGAGTTCAAATCCTTCGACGGCTAAAAGTCGGTTTGTATATTTTTTTAATTTTTTATTATTGGACACTCTGGTTTAAGGGTGCCATCTTTTCACCCTAATTAAATGGATCATTCTGGCTCTTTTAGGGGTGTCACCAGTGAGACAAGCCTTTCACCCCTAAAAGGTGCAATGTGTCACCATTAGTTTTAACAGTGTTGACAAAGACATCATAGGTGCTATTCAAGCAGTCATTGAAGACTTCTAAAATTAATGGATAGCATAAGTAGTTTCAAAATGTCTAGTCACTTCTATTATAGACAGCACCTTAATCCATAATTTTGACGTTCTTAAGCATAATTCGAAAACTAATTGGAAGAAATTTTGAAATTTTGGATTTCCGTAAAGCAGGACTAAAGCGATAAAAAATTATAGGTTTAAATTCATAATTATTTCGAATATTCATTTCATAATTAATATCTTAAAATTATAAAAATTGCAAATTCAACGTATTTATATTTGGGTATTGTAGCATTATTTCTGCATAAAAAATTAGCATATTAGGAGTACACTTTCAGGAGTTATTAATAATAATATTTAAAAAAAATGTAATTTAGCGTTAGAAGCACTAATTTTGAATGTTTATATTTCAAAAAATTATCATTCAAATGACTTGAAATATAGTGCATGTGCATTGTTTTAACCGAGGATTTGAGATATTATGTTAAAATTGGTCATTTTTTCAATAGAAAAAATGAAATTTTTGTTCATATTAATATTAGTTAACTCCCTAGCAATTTTTACACAATTTATTTAAAAGTACATTTTTTTCCTATAGTTTTATACCAGTAGCTTTCATCTAGTACAGTTTGTTGAGGAGTTAGTAGAAGGTGTTTACTTTTTTTGAGAATATACACATTTATTTTAATGTACACAATTAATTTTTGACCTCCAAGCTTTATTTTCATAACTCAATCTACTTTTTCTTAATAACAAGCTTTTAGACAGGTTTTATGTCATCAATTATTATTTCAATTATAAAAGAAGAAAATTTTATAAATAATTTTATAACGAAACTATTATCAATTCAATTTTTGAAGATATAAAATATTTAATACTTTCATAACATTCAAAACAAAACCATAAACAATTGAATATGTTCTACAACTTAATTGAAGCAAATGCTTCTTTATTCTTTTTTAAGAGTTACCCAAATATCCATAAGTAACCTTAATATGTGTTCAAATACCTACAGTTTCCCTACAGGTCCTGGGATTTATAGATCAGGAAATTATTCAGCACCAGTATATATATTTGTTTCAATTTTGTTGAAATAAGGTGATATTTTGCGTGTTTAAAAACAGTGAAATTTTATAAAATAAATAAAGATATTTTACGTGGAAAATAATTCGTCTTTACGAACACTGCACTATATGAACTCCTTGAATTAAATTTATAACATTTATAAGGTAATAATTTATTCCTTTAAAGTATTGAAAAAAATGTAAGAATATCTGTTGTTTCTTAAAATATGTAAAAGTACTACAATTGTAAGAAATTCGGTACAGTTTGTTATGAGACAGAATGCTTTTACTACTGTTTTTCATTTAATTAATTATTTTGAATGAAATATTTAAATAACTATTTTCCGCATTTTAATATGTTATATGAGCATTTTTTAAACATCCAAATATCGACAAACAATTTTAATTCTTTTTTTGAAATATATAATTACTACATAAAATTCTTAAATGAAGGGGAATAGTATTTTGTATTTTATGTAATAATTTATTCCCATAAACAATTGAAAAAAATAAGAGTTTTAGTCTACATTTAATCTAAAAAAAAGATTCTGCAATATGCAAGACACAACTATTTTAAAATAAACGAGCAAAGTTACTTTTTCAACTAACAGTCTAAAACACCAGTGTACAGGGTGATTCCAAATTTTTTTTACAATAAAAGAGGGGTGATAGTACACAGCAAGACAAACAATATTAAACAGGAGACCAAGGTTCCAAAACGTTTTCCTAAGGAGATAGCCGCCATTAAAGTTTAGGGACCAAAATTTCAAATAAACATAAAAAACGGAAAAATCGGTCGATTGATTTGCGGTTTTCACTAAAATTATTCTTTATGTCGACATTTTCTTGAAATTAAATTATAAAGATAAATTTCAAAAAATGCCGATAGAGGGCGCTTTAGACTTTGGAGTAACAAACAACTATTTTTTGCCGGTATGTTTTGCATCTCATTAAATGTTTTCGTAAGCTTAGACTCAAACTTAAATTTTGAGCTCAAAATCTGTTGTTGGGAATGGTTAAGTAACACAAACTGAGCTGTGTTCAGAGTATTCAAATTTCAAATGATTATAAAAAACGGAAAAATTGGTCGATTGATTTGCGGTTTTCACTAAAACTATTCTTTATTTAGGTATTTTCGTGAAAATAAATTATAAAGAAAAATTTCAAAAAATGCCGATAGAGGGCGCTTTAGACTTTGGAGTAAAGAAGAACTATTTTTTGCCATTAAAGTTTGCTTCTCTTTAAATGATTTCGGAAACTTAGACTTAAACTTAAATTTTGAGCTCAAAATCTGAATAGTAGGGAGTGGTTAAGTAGCACAAACTGAACTGTGTTCAAGGGGGAGGGGGAGGTTCAAATTTAAAGTAATTATAGAGAATGGAAAAATTGGTCGATTCGTTTGCGGTTTAAAATAAAACTATTCTTTAAGTCAGTATCTTCTTGAAAATAATTTTTAAAGATAAATCTCAAAAAATTCCGTCAGAGGGCGCCTTAAAATTCAGAGTAACCAACAATTCATTTTAACCATTATTTTTTGGTTCTAATTAAATGCTTGCAAAAGCATTTTAAATATTCTCGGAAGCTTAGATTTAAACTTAAATTTTGAGCTCAAATCCTGAATCGTTATGAGGAGTTAAGAAGCACAAACTGAAATGTGTTCAGGAGTTGAAATTTAACCCTCTTTCCTCCTCCAACGCAATTCAACTTTTCGCTATTTAAACACTCCCAACGATTCAGAATTTCAGCCCAAAATATAAGTCTTGCATTTGAAAGCATTTAATGAGATTAAAAAAATAACAGTTAAAAATAGTTACTCCAAAGTCTAAGGCGCCCTCAATCGGCATTTTGTGAAATTTATCTTTAAAAATTATTTTTTAGAAAACACTGATTGATAAAGAAAACTGCTGATTTAAAAATTAGTTTTAGCAAAAACCGCAAACGAATTGACCATTTTTTCCGTTTTTTACAATTATTTGAAATTTGAACCTTCTGAATACAGCTAAGTTTGTCTACTTTACCGCTCCCAGCTATTAAGATTTTGAGCTCAAAATTTAAGTTCAAGTCTAAGCTTACGAAAGCATTTAATAAGATGCAAAAAATAACGCCAAAAAAGAGTGTTTCGTTACTCCAAAGTCTAAAGCTCCTTCTATCGGCATTTTTTGAAATTTATCTTTATAATTTATTTTCACGAAAATACCTAAATAAAGAATAGTTTTAGTGAAAACCGCAAATCAATCGACCAATTTTTCCGTTTTTTATAATCATTTGAAATTTGAACACTCTGAACACAGCTCAGTTTGTGTTACTTAACTACTCCCAACTACAGATTTTGAGCTCAAAATTTAAGTTTGAGTCTAAGCTTACGAAAACATTTAATGAAATGCAAAAAATACCGGCAAAAAATAGTTGTTCGTTACTCCAAAGTCTAAAGCGCCCTCTATCGACATTTTTTGAAATTTATCTTTATAATTTAATTTCAAGAAAATGCCGACATAAAGAATAATTTTAGTGAAAACCGCAAATCAATCGACCGATTTTTCCGTTTTTTATGTTTATTTGAAATTTTGGTCCCTAAACTTTAATGATGGCTATCTCCTTAGGAAAACGTTTTGGACCCTTGGTCTTCTATTTAATATTGTTTGTCTTGATGTGTACTATCACCCCTCTTTTGTTGTAAAGACAATTTGGAGTCACCCTGTATATGCATATAAAATTTTATAATGGGAAGTAAAAGAAGTAATGAAAAGTTTTAAACTCAAATTTTCCTCTCGTGAGATCTCTGAAGCATCCAAATAAAACTTGAAAGCTAGTGGTGACTGAGGTTTTTTTTTTCCTTTATTTTATAAGTATAAGTAACTTTTTTTATAATGCGGTTTCTAGCAGAAAGATTAAATGTTGCCTGATTGCATCTTTCAAAAGCTTTCCCCAAAATTTAATTTAAAGTTTAGAAAAAAGTAAGGTATAAATGTGAGAAATTTATTTTTATTTTATTTTTCTTTGCGATTTCTTGCTATCGTTAAATCTTTGATTGTTAAATATGACTTTACATTTAATGTTTTGCGACTTATTTAACTCAAAAATTTCTGTATTTAATAATCTGTAAATTATATTATTCAATTGAGATATAAAATATAAAACATATTCAGTATTGGATTGACAGTTTCAAACTAAGAACAATAAATACTAAAATTACACGCAATACATTTTAGATTAGCACCAGAAAATTTATCTAGTTTAGTAAAACTTATACTTAATTTGAATGCATGAATACCTTTCAGAATTCAATGGCGTTCCATTTGACTATGATGATGGCTAAACTACTATGGCTTGCATTCCGTAGCCTAAATTATTTTCTTGATACCGTGCTTTTAAGCGCGTTTACTGTTCTTCATTATTTATTATTTTAACTATAACGGAATTAAAATTTATTAATAATTTTACAGCGGAATTTTATAAAATGAACTTTAAAGTGGTAAATTATATAATAATATCTTAAGAGTAAAATAAAAAAAACAGACAAGCAAATGAATATTTTACGTAACTTAAACGAAATGTATATAATTTTGCGGTGTTTTTCTACTGTTACATCTGTATAATATGGCTCTACGTTAAATGTCATGCGTCTTATGATACACGAAGTTTTCTATGTCGGTTACTA
Source organism: Maratus speculifer (assembly GCA_964019185.1). Classification (NCBI taxonomy): domain Eukaryota; kingdom Metazoa; phylum Arthropoda; class Arachnida; order Araneae; family Salticidae; genus Maratus; species Maratus speculifer. The sequence continues at coordinate 406,784,625 of OZ025290.1, read as the reverse complement.
TTTTAATTTTGTTTTTCTTTTATATGTAAAATATAAAATTTACTCGATAAAAAGGTGAATGATTCTGATAAATATCAAATTATGCATAGAAAATTTTAAGTGCGTAACAAAAAATTAACCAGTTAAATAATGCACATATTTAATTTAATTTGAATGCACGAATTCCTTTGGGAACTCTATGGTGTTGCGCTGGATGGACTATGATGGCTTGCATTTCATAGCCTAATCTATTTTCTTAATAACGTGCTTTTAGACAAGTTCGATATCGTAAAAAATTATTTTACTTAAAACAGTTTACTTATAACAGTATTAAAAGTTAATAATTTTAAAACGGAAATTATTATTAATTTAATATTTAAGATGTAAATTACTTAATGCTCTCTTAAGGGGGCTCAGGGGTTGAAAACTTTTCAAAAAATCGATTTTTTTTATGATCTAAATTGATTATTCATTGAATTCTTAGCTCAATGCAAATAAACGCATAAAAATATTTGCATTTTTAACGGAGTTATAAACATTTATTTATCAACACTTTCATAGCCGCATCCATATAACTTCAACTTTAAGTCGCGTTTTCTCAAAACTTGATTTTTGATGACTAACACCAAGATTAAAAAAAAAAATTGATGGAATGACTTAATTTTTTTGCATGCATATAACATCATTATCTAGATTATGAATTAATATATTTTAGATAGCTTAATATTTTGAGTATTTTTATTGGAAAAAAAGTTGCATTTTTTAGGGTTCTTTTAAATTTTCAACTTTGAGAGATTTTTTAAGTGACAGTTATATCCTTAATTCATAATCTAGATAATGATGTTATATGCATGCAAAAAAATTAAGCCATTCCATCAAATAGTTTTTTTAATCTTAGTGTTAGTCGTCAAAAATCAAGTTTTGAGAAAACGCGACTTAAAGTGGGAATTATATGAATGCGGCTATGTAAATATTGATACATAAATGCTTATAACTTCGTTAAAAATGCTAATATTTTTATGCGGTTTTTTGCATTAAATTAAGAATAAATTGAATAATCAAACTAGATCATAAAAAATTGATTTTTTGAAAAGTTTTCAACCCCTGAGCCCCCTTAATGGATACATTTTTTTATTGATTAAGGGACATTTTTATTATTAATTTTAAAGTAATGAATTTTGGTATACTATTTAAGAATCTTTTTGTAAGGAATAATTAGCAAAAAAATTCACTTTTTATTAAAAAGTATATTTTCTATGTCGATTTTTATGATTTTTTTTGTGGAAAAATACATTTTTTTAAATTACTACTTCTCATACAATTTTCAATATTTTGGTATTACTAAAATTTCTTAAATAGTGTTATAGTATATGGAAACGACCTAGGGAGAGATATTTTTAATTTTCTATTTTAATCAGCTAAAAAAAACAAAGAAATTACGCATGGTAAATTTCCTTAAATTCGTTATAATTTTCATGTTTACCAATTTATGTAAAATTTCCAGAAATAGTTAAAAAATGTATCTCTCCTTACTTTTGTTGCAATTTTTTTTAAGATTCTTAAAACATAAACACTTTGTTTCTAAACCATTTTACCACTGAGCCTTAGTACTTTGAACTTAGGCAAAATACGGAAAAAGTCATTTTCAGGAAAACACATTTTAAATGGCCGCTAGTCCTTTAAACTCGAGTGACTACAATTTAAAAAAGCTCATTTGCTACCTGTTCCAAGTGTCTCCGAGTTCTAAAATTTTGCATGGATGTATTGCAAATATGCATTTTATCATTTTCAGAGATATTTGTTTTTTAATCTTTTGATGATTTTTGGACGAAAATGGGGTTCGAGACTCCATTAACTGACAAAATAAAATATAAATAAATAAATATTTTCTATAATTTAATTAAAGTAAGTGTTTCTGCATACTTTTTCAACAGTCACCGAAATATCGATAAGTAATCTAAATTTATGTTTCAAAAATATATCAAAATAACTTCTTGAATTAAGCGGAATAATATTTCTTTATGTTATAATTTTATTTTCTAAACTACTAAAAAAAGAATAAATGATGTTTCATTAGAAACATAAATGCAAACCATAAGATAATTCTTAAGGTGTTTTATATTTTTCTTCGTATTTCACATCCAATTTACGATAATTTAAACTGAATAAAATTTTTAAGTGAACATTTTCTTCAGTTTAGTTAAATTAAATGTCTCGATGCATCTTTTTTTTTTACATCTAAATATCGATAATACATCTTAAGTTTAATTTTTATACTATATACAACATGAAAATTTTAAATTAAGTGGAATAGTATTTTTTTATATAATGATATATTGCTATGAATGATTAAAATAATTGGAAAGTGATCTTTTACATAATACAATTATGAATAGCCATAAGACAATTTGAGACTATATTTAATGTATATTACTTTTAATTATATTTTATGTAAATAAAAAAAAGATTCTTTAATTTACAAGACGCAAAAATTTAAAAACATATGAGCAAAGTTATCGTTACAACTTTTAGCTGAAAAGACTAGTGATTACTTCATATATAAATATAATAATATAAGCAATGAAAAGTTTAAAGCTTAAAATTTGCTCTCGCCAGATCTCTAAAGCATCTGAAAAAAACTTCAAGTCTAGTAGTGATTGAGGTACAATTTATTTTTCATTTATTTTCATTTCTCCCATGAGGAAAGTATAAGTAACTTGTTTTGTAGTGTGGTTTTTTACAAAGATTAAATGTTGCTTGATTGCATCACTCAAAAACTTTCTCCAAAATTTAATTTAAAATTTTGAAAAAATTAAAGCATAAATTTGTAAAGTTTATTTTTCTTTTATTTTTCTTTTCGGTGTTTCGTAGAGTAAAAAGCTTGACTGCATTATATGGCTCTATGTTTAATGTTAGGCGCCTTATGAAACGCAAAGAATTCCGTATCATATATTATTTAAATTATATTATTAATTTCAGATAAAAAATGTAAAATATATTCAGTACTATGGTGACTATTTCAACTGAATCTCAAGTTACACACATAAATTTTCGAAAACAAATAATGTAAATATGAGTTTTTTTTTCTTTATGTTTTGCTACTTTATGTTTTTGAATGTTTAAGAAGGATCTATGTATAATGTTTTGTCTCTTATAAAATTCAACGATTTCCGTATTGAGAATTATTGAAATTATATTATTCAGTTTAGATCGAAAATATTTAATGTATTCAGTAAACGGTTGATATCGGTCTAATTAAGAACAGTAAAATCTGAAATCACATACAGAATTTTTTAGATAATTGCGAGAAAAAAATTATCCATTCACGTATCGTACATATTTAAATGTACGGACCCCACGGTGAACTCTCTGGTATTATTTCTGACACAATATCATGGATTGCGTTACATAACCAAATCTATTGCCTTGTTAAAGTGCTTTTAAACATGTTGTATTCATCTATTACTATTTAAATGATAGCGAAATAAAAATTTAATATTTATTCCTTAATGGAATAGATATAAATTATTTAGCACTTTACTTAACATTTAAAAGAAAAACATGTTTATCTCACCCCGAAAAGAAAAAAAAAACTATGGGAATGAGCAAATTATCCATTCTTTTTCAAAGTATGTGTCCTTTGACCAAAATTTAATTCGAAGTTAAAAAAATGTAAGAATAAAACAAATTTATATTTATTTTCTTTATCTTTGTAAAGTTTTACAGTTGTTGCAGTTGTTACAGATTTTGCTCCCTTCCCATGCTGTCGCTACTGGAAATTCTATTCAAAACGCTAATTTTGACTATATATTCTTAAATTGCTTGCATCAACAAATAAATAAATTCATTCGATTACATAGTTTCTGAATAAAAAATCCTGCTAATATAATGCTTTTTGGAAAAAAAAATGATTTCAGGAATGTTTCAAAAAGGAGCTCGTTTGGATTTAAGAATGAATTTGGATTTGGGATCTTTAATAAAATGATATAGAAATATTTCCATAAATCTATTTTTATTATACAGCTTCAAAAGTTACGAAGTTTTTAACTTTCGTTTTTTTCTTTTATTCTAAACCATATAAATTTTTTAATGAATCTTTATTTGAATGTTGAAAATCTAAGAATCTGAATAATCATTAACGTTGCTAATGTGCATTTCTTGTAGAAATTGCGATATCATCTCATAGAATTACAGTATTCTTTACATATACAGTATTCTTTAAAAGAACCTTAATTATATAATAAAAATCCGATTTTTTTTAGAAATACTTGAAAATGTGACGGGCCTAAACGGACGGGACAGGACCGGGCCTATTTTCACTGATTTTTGTACGGGCCGGTATGGGCCTAGAAATGTAAAAATATGAACGGGGCGGTCCGGGATTGGAAACGTAACAATATGAACGGGCCGGGACCGGGTCGAACTTTTGAGTTTTATAACAGGCCGGGCCCGGGCGTGTTACTCCGGCCCGTGCAGACCTTTACAGAATATAAATGCTCTTCTGATTATTACTGTAAATCATTCGAATTTATCGATTACGTCATTTGCATTGGTTGAAAGAAAATTATTTTTACAATCTACATTTAGCGCAGTTTATCATAAATTATACAACTCCACATTTGTTAAATTTTCAGCATACGATTGCGAGCACCTACAGTTCCACTTCTTACCCTTTTGTTTCGTACAGCTTCATAAGGAGTGTTTCTTGCAATTCCAGCCAAAATTTTCTTTACTTGAACACATTAAAAAAATGAGACAAAAAGCAAAATTGAACGCTTTTATGCAATTGTAATAACCGCGTCGCTCTCTAAAACTGCTATCTTGTTTCAATCAAACCGTTTCGTCTGGCATAATTATTTTAATAGTGGTGGTATTTGGTTAACATTGCACAAAATTTATGCTCATAATTCTGAGACAGCACGTGATTAGACTAATCGATAGCTGGATTTTATCTGCTTTCTAGCCTTTAGCATACATTTTGAACATAAGATACGCTGAAAACCAAGTAATTGGTTGAACATTGTGAACGTTAGACACGGTGTCGTATTTCTCTGCTAGAATGACATTTTTTTTTCTGGCAGAAGTGTATGCAATTGCTACGGATGTAGATGGTGAAACGACGAAGAAATCACTTGTTCGAATGTCGAAAGTTCATTGATTGTGATCCCAGAGTTTCGGATGAACGCTCAAATGAAGCAGACCCATGGAAATCCAAACGATGATCATGTCTTCGAATTTGGCTTTAGTACGGAATTCAATGACAGATTGTGTCGTTCAGATTGCAGATGGCTAGTAGCAGCCATTATCGTTGAAATTCGTGTGAGTAAAACTGCGATACAACTCGTCACCCAAGTCAAATGCTCGATTAGAGGATTTCCGAGCAAAATTCTTTTTTTGCTGGCCATGTGTTTTTAGGTGCATTCTTCTTACATAAATAAGTAGCGCATATATTCGTCATTCAGTCTGTCGGTCAGTCTGTCCGCCTGTTTGTCTATCCGCATATAACAACGCAAAAATTTCTAAACAGAGTCAGTTGAAATTTAAAATGTATAACTGTTGCATAATTTTGTCGAGTTATTTAAACATTTGATAAAAAATCGGATGCATAGTTCAATTACTGGGACAATCAAAAGTACATTCCGGCATTCTCCTACATTCCGGTTAATGGAGAGTAAAATATTTTCATTTGAATTTTAACGATGTTAAATTCTTTCGAACATTATAAAATAAATATACATTTATGAAGTATATATAAAAATATACAATGCGTACAATTTGTGGTGAAAAGGATATTCTTTTATTAATTTACAGGGCCACACAAAAGTATATTCATTACATAGCGATATAGGAGGAAACATTGTTTGAGGTGCGTTTTATTATATTAAACTATTTCACGTTTTATGAAACTGACTACGTTTCTGAAATGTAGTAAAGGTTACTTCCAGTATAATAAAAATCAGATAATACTTCCAGAGACACACAAAAGATTTCGGATACTTATAAAGTATTCAAAGTACTTATACTATTACATCAAGATCTGAATATTTTCAAAACTTCGTTATATTACGAACGCATGCGCATTTGATATCTTTAACTTGGAAATTCCGATTTGTTCCGTTCATTTAAGCATGACTGTTAGTTTTCCGTTTACGTTTTATATTAATTTTTTTGTTGATTTCTTTATGTAGGTGAGCTGGTAAATTTGGCAGCCGTGAAACGCTTAACAATCGTTCGTTTTTGACATACATTCATTTCAACTGCTGTAACTTTGTTTTGTTGATTTTTGGGGACGTTCCTATAAAATCGGGTTACTTTTTGGCATGAAATTCCTTCTAGTAACTTTGAAGTACCTTTGAAGACTTTCGTATGTAGTCCATTTGGAAATATGTTTGAAAAAAAAACCTTCATGCAGAATTTTGTTTTTCAAAGACGAATACTGTTTACTTAAAACTTGTAGACCAACATACATATACACTCTTCTTGTGACTCAATTCTCTCAAAATAGAGATTATATAATTGCATCTCGGTTAATGAGCGTGCCCTTAGATGAAAATACACAAACGTGAAGAACCATTAGTTACAATTATTCGAAGCAAAATTGAAAAAAAAAAGTGACTAGAAAAATGCTAAGTAGTTCTTTTTACATGATTTGAATCCCTGTACTGTGTACGAAGACATGAAAAAAAGTTTTAAATAGAAAAACATAACATTTCCAGACTGGTATTCGAATCCACTCGATTTATATTTGTTGATAATTTCCAGACTTCGGAAAAAAGAACCAAATTGATGAAACATAATTGATTTTGTAATTTGATTTAGTCATGATTTCAGGAAAAGGCTATGAAAGAAATATACAGATTATTTAATTACATCTTGGTTATCCAGCGTACAATTATATAACTGTGAACTGAAGATGTGAATATATACAAACTTGAAGAAACTATTAGGAAAAAATATTGGAAGCAGAACTTAAAAAAAGGACCAGAAAAATACTAAATAGTTCTTTTCACATGATTCTAATCCCTGTACTGTGTACGAGGACATTATAAAATATTTTAAATAAAAAAATCGTAGCTTTTCCAGGCTGGTATTCGAATCCAATCGATTTAAATTTGTTGGTAATTTCCAGACTTTGGGAAAAGAATTACATTACTGAAACATAACTGATATTGTGATTTGATTTAATCATTTCTTTGGGAAAAGTATACGTAAGATATATGATAGAGTCTTATAAAATATGTTCCAAAGTATATTAAAGACATTATTAAAGTCAATGAAGATGACGTTTCCATTAAAACTATTAATAATATATAGCTATACGTTGGAAATGCTGATTTCGGTATTGTCACTTATTTCAAATAGTCAATTGTTTCACGTAATTTCAATTAGACATAAAATGTACAAAAATAAAATAAAAAACACAATAAAAAATAAACAAACAAAAAAACATGAAACATAATAATTTGAAGAAAATTTTATATTTTAAAATATGTTAGCAAATAACAAAGACGTTAAAATTTTTTTTCTGAAAATATCTAATTATTTGTTCTAACAGAATTATTTCAAACATTCTAAACACATTTTAACAAAAATTTTAATTGTTTAAAAAATACTTTCTTTTTTTAAAAAAAGGATTATGCATGTAACAATATGCATTTCAAACTTCTAACGACAGAAACTTTTTTCCCTTTTCAAAATTTCACTCCTTAGAAAAAGAACTCGCAATTTTACAATTGCGATAAAGAAATTGAAGTGATTCTTTTTTATTAACTAATCCAGAAACTATTTTCAACTATCGTTTTAAACAAACTTTTGGGTTCTTAAAATAAATAGATTAAAAAAATGAAATCGTGAGATATTTGATGTTAAAAATAGTTCAGAACAATTTCAGTAAAGAGTTTCGGAATATTGAGAGAAAGGTTTTTAAAAAAAATGAAGATTCTGTATTATATTTCAGTTTAACTAATGATTCCCTCATTCTATTTTGCTTAGATTACTAGCGGATATTTGTTTGCTAAAGTATAAAGCGACGGTTAAGTATAGTAAAACAGGTATGCACTATACAATGAGGTACCTAGTAATACCCCAAATGGCGAATTTGGTTGTAGTTTATCTTATCACAAAATCTATCGGAAATAGAACCAGGATTCCCGTATAGACCGCCAACTAATTATCAATATTTCCTTTTAAAAAAGTTTCTGGGAATTAGGATTCTAGATTTTTCTCGAAAATTATACAGAAAAAAAAAACTCTGAAGGGAATTCTTGCAAAAATGTTGTAGAAATTTACCATATAACTTTCAGTTAAAAATACTGATATTCAGTTCGCGGACCATTTGGAAGCCCTGGATACGACCAAAATATTAATTACATAGCAATTAAATCGTCCACTCCTTAAAATAAAAGAATCGAAATTTTTTGTATATCATTCATCAGAACAAATACATCTAGAGTCCGAAAAAAAAGCTGCGGATAATCGAGTTTTCTGATACTAAATAGTTTTCTTTCCATTAATACTTACTAAATGAACACTTAATTTCAAGTCTCTATCTCAATTTGTTCGGAAAGTAAAGCGTTTCAGGCACACAGACAGACGGAAGACTTTTTTTTTCTAAAAATATGTTTTTCGGAATCTCCAGTGCCTGAAACGTGTAAATCCGTCAAAATCTTGTTTTCGATTTTCAAAATGATTACAAGACTTACCGCATACTACATATGATGGGTGATTAATAATTCTCAGTTCCGGTTAGGGTCCCACAATACTTTATTTATATTGTTTTATATTACAGTAACGATGAGATTTCTATAAATATGATTTTGTTATTAAACAATCTAATTATCTTTTTTTAATATTTTATAAAAAGTAAAAAAAAAACGATTTATTAAATTAATTTTACTTTAAAAGGCTATGTAATTTTTTTAAATTTATTATTTCATAAACATTTATTATAAATGTCCTCAAACATTAAAGAATATGATTAATGAGTTGGAGCGATTCCTTGATTAAAAATTCCGTAGGTAAAAGATTAAAGTATTAGAAAGATTTATTCCGCGTGCACATTTACACATTGAGATCAAAGGTGATATTAAACTTACTTTGATTTTTTTTCTTTTTTTATATTTATTACGCATTATTTTTTATTGATTAAGTTTTTGATTAAATCATCTAATAATATTTCTTAAATGTGTATCATTTTGAAAACAATTGGGACTGCTACATTTAATCTTTCATTTAACAAAACTTCTGTTATAATCTACTTATATTTTTAATGCAAGTTATATATTGTTATTTTATATATGTCACAAAGAAAATTGATTTGACAATTGTTATTGTAATATAAATTTTACTCTCTGTTATTCTTTATTTTATTTATTTTATATTTTATATGCGATTATATATTTGTAGGAAATTTTTTAGTAACCTTTATTATGAAACCAAAAACATGCTTAAAATTTCAACAACTAATTATTTAATATTAACTATTATTAACTATTAAATTATTAATTATTTAAATTGTTGAAGCGTAATATTAAATTTTTTTGTATCATTTCTGATTGTAAAAGGATTATTTTACGAGATATAACTTATAGACAGTGTACCGCATAAAAATTTAAATTTAGCATTATTTTAATAAAAGCTTTTTTATCTAAATCGTTTCAAAATCATCTTCACCTCATTTAAAATATTTTTGTAATTCAAACAGTATGTCTATGACAAACGGTTTAGGAATTAATCATTGGCATCGCTGAGAGAGAACACAAATTTATTACTTTTTAGTCATAGACATATCATAAATATTTACACATCAAATATGTAAAATAAGGAGCTATTTTTTTTGCATAAAATTGAATTGTCATATAGCTTTGTATATAATGTATATTTCATTTTTTTTTTCTAAAATATATTTTCTTAAATAATAAATAATTCTATGTACTATGCAATAGACTGCGTTGACTACATCACATCTGATATATGCAGATGAAAACATTTTAATACTTTACCTAAACTCAAAAAAAATAAAATTTCTTTTTGCAGATATTTTCAAAAATAGGTTTAGATTATATGTAACTTTAAAAAAGGTTAATATTGCTGAAATGAATTATAACTTATTTGCACTTAAAAGATGATATAATTGTATGAAAAATGAGCAGGTTTAATGAATAATTTTTTATTGATATCAAAATTACATTTGCATATTGTATTTGCTAAATGTATAGAGCAACTTCTGTAAAAGTTTCAAAAACGTAGCTTGAAAGTTCTGAAAGTGATCTCTATAGAATCAACTCAAAATGCCTTATTCCCTAAATGAAGCAAAAAATTCAAGGGTTTTATCTAAATGCAGTAGAACGTGTCATATTGTGTATTCTATATTGCCATTAATCAATAGATATATGGGAACAACCCCTCGTCTTTTTGCCTCTTTTTGGGAATAATGGATTTTGAGCTGATTCTATAGACGACCACTTTCACAAATTTCAAGCTATGTTTTTGAAAAGGTTACAGAAGTTGCCCAATACATTTCGCTAACACAATATGCAAATGAAATTTTGATATCGTTGACGCATGCGCAATGAAAAGTTATTTAGTAAACCTGCTCTTTTTTCATATAATCTTTATTGTTCTTGAAAATGAACTATCGAAAATGAACACAATATATTACAATAAGTCACTTAATCATGATCTACAGCTATAGTGTTTTTCCTGTAGTAGTTTTGACAGGGTTATACAAAAGGTATTCGTTATTTTTCAATTTCTTGAAGGTCCCCTACAAAGTTTTCGGAAAAAATCTTCACGAAAAATTATGGCCTGTACTGTTATGTTTACTCACTTGGAGGTTCTGTATAATTCCTTCTGTATTTTGTTAGATATTTAACAAAATGTCTGAAATCGCGAGTGTCTGGTCATCTTTGGCCATATAGAGTACTAAAATACTTAATTCATTATCTTTTAATTTATGTAGTGATTTTAGTACATTTTTAGGTTTATATATATATGTGACATTTTAAAGTTAGGAGCCAGACACACCATCGCCGGGTTTCCCTTTCACCACACAGAAGTCATGGTCAGCGAGGAAAAAAAAAATAAATAGATGTAGAGGATCCAATAAATTACTCATTGCTGCAGTAAGTTCATTTATTAAACTGTAGTCATGATAGAGCTAAAAGCTCCTTTTGTAAACAATATTTAACCAAAATATCGAAAAAAAAATATTCCATCATTTACTTCAACCAGTTATACTCACGGAAGAGAAAACCGAAGAATCTCTCTTACCACCTCAAGGCTTCCTCTCTTCAATCTAAAAAGAAAATTCTAGAAAAATCTTTACTCTCGAACCATTATTCTTTTATGTAAACATAAGTCATGCGCAGAGCCGAGACGATATTCCACAGAGGATAATGTAATTAAAAAAATATTATTTAACCAATTTATAATCGACTCAGTATTTTCAAATATTCGTGCAAACGATATAGTTTGCAGAGAAATAAATTTAAGAGAAAAAGAAAAGAAATGAATTTATTGTTATGCACACATATCGAATGTTGAAAGAGGGAAAATAAATAAATAGATAAAAAAAAAATGATATTTTTGAAAGTTTTGGTTTTGGAATAAATTTAATAAGACTTTCTTAAAAAGGGTTGATAAAAGCATAGAAAAAAATGAGTTATATTTGGAATATTAAGAAATAAATTTAATTAAGAATATTTTTAATTTAGAGCCATCATTTAAATTTACACATACTGGAATAAATGTTTTTTAAGGCGAGATAAGAGTTTATATAGTTTCCATAAAGATTAATAGATTAGATCTAGAAACAAGATTTTAATTTAATAAGTTGAACTAAGTATGGAATAATGTTATAAGGAAATTAATAAAGTATAAAAGTTAATTTCGGCGAAAAAAAATTAAAATGTGTAATATATATATATATATATATATATATATATATATAGATAGATAGATAGATAGATAGATAGATAGATAGATAGATATATAGATATATAGATATATATATATATATATATTTCTTTTAAAAATTCATTAAAACCTTCACTATATAAAAGGAAAAATAGATTAAAATATTTTTTTCTGTTTAGTTCTCGCAATAATAATAAAACTTATGTAAATGTTTAGCGCTTATTAATTATCATTTCAGAAAATCAAAATGCAACATTTTTGTACGAGAATATTGCACAAATTGTGCTCAAAGATAATCCTTCTACCTGTGAAAATAAATATTGTTAAAATAACCATACTGGGACGTTGCATACTGTTCGGAAGAACGCGAAATGCAAAGCCTGAAGTTTCAGAATGTATATCAGTTCCGCATTACATAACCATTATACTGATCGAAAATGGATTACACTATGGAACTGTCACGAACAGAATAAGTTATCATCAAATCAAATAGGATAATGTTTCCAGCCGTTGCATTTTAAAATGAACGAAACAATGGAAGTTCATTTGCATAATTTTAATTACTTTATCAACATTTATTTTATATGCATTAATTATTTGCTGTACACCTATCGTCTATCGCTTACTGAATTTTCTCCTTTAATAACGTGTCAAAAATATTCTTATCATTAAAAATCTTTTGATATAAACTATGTTTCTCATCACTTTTGCTGTTTTTCTGTAGCCCTTTTTTTTTTGTGCTTCGCGACACAAAAGAAATAGACATCCTCGAATTATACTCATTGAATCACCAGATGCTCTTTATGTTACTTGTTTTAGGACATCAACCACATACGTGTAAAGAGCATCATGCGAATAAAGGATTCTGAATGAAGACATACACGTGATGCAAATTCGACCATTGACAACTGATGAGTCGTTTTCGGACAACAACCACACATGCATAAAGGAAAAAGCATTGTGTGAATTCAGAATTCTGAATGAAGACAAACACGTAGCTCAAATTTGACCATTGACAACCGAGAAATTGTTTTCAGACAACAGCCACATCTGCGTAAAGAAAGAGCATCATGTGAATTAAACTTTGTGAACTGAGGAGTTATTTTCGGAAAACAGTAAAATCTGCGTAAAGGAAAAAGCATCATGTGAATCAAATATTCTCAATAAAGATAAACACGTGACGCAAATTCAACCATTGACGATTGAGAAGTAACAAGGTGTCTGGTCAAAGTCATGTGCAATGAGAAATTTGTTAATATTTTAAGGCTCCTCAGATGAGGAATTTTTCAATGGGAAAGCCATGATATCTTCACATGCACTGTCACGTCAATTTGAGGAACTGCACAACTACCTGCTTACATAATCTTTATGGCGCAGGCACTTAGCATGCGCACAAATACGTCAGACATTCCAATCACGTCCCTTGTTGTCTCACTACATTATCTTAAATCCGCGTATTAAAATTTCAACCGGTTTGGTTACTACGATGTTTTGCGCTTTTCATTTCAACACTTCTAATAAAAGCCCTATATATTCATTATTTAGCATGTTCATTAACTTATTAATGACCAGGAGATTAAAATTTCTGATGATAATATTTGTAATCTACCATTGTTGATAGTAAATACATACTTTGGTACTATATTAAGATTTTGATATAATATAACACATACAAGTATTAAAAAAACAAGAAAAAAGTTTTTAAGCGAAAAAGAACTTTTCAAGTCCATTTTAAGTTGAAAGCTTACTTTACAAAATTACAAATTGACTTTTTAAAATATATTTTCTTTCTTTTGGAATCTGTTTTATTTCTTTTTTCCAAATAACAGGATAAAAAAACGTAATTTCTTTATTTTAAAATTACTTTCTGAAAATACTACTTATTGAAAAAAAAATATTTTTAAAGGTATTTTTCTTTTAAAAATGCTTGTTTGAAACTTTTACATGAATATATTTTCCTCACTCTCAAATTTTGATTAATGAAAAAATTACAACGTGGTTAAAAAATTACGTTAACGAAAAAGAAGTACATATTTTTAAGTAGCTTATTCGGAAACTTTATCTCTTCTTTCTTTAAAATTAACTTTTGGTTGTTTAAAATAAATGTTTGAAAAATGCGAAAAAGTGAGATTTTCGATAAAAGTTTTTGAGCCATTGTAACCCTTTAAAAATCCTTGCACTGATTTTAGATATCGTTAAAGAACGTTTAATGTACTTTTTTATCTGTAAACTACTAAATGTAGATTACATTTTTCATAAAAATAACTGGATCAATCTTACTAAGAAAGTATAGTAAAACAGTCGAAGCGAAATTATTTTTATATGAATATTTTATTTTCTTAACCATTTATGCTGTTTAACAAATAAATAAATAATTGAAAATCACGGATATTATTTTTCCTGAAATTCAGAGAAATTCTCTTTTCACGGCAGAATGATATTGCATGAATAGAATTGCAAGAATATTTAGTCATGATTTCGGGAAAAGGCTATGTAAGAAATATACAGATTACTTAATTAACTCTTGGTTATCGAGCGTATTCTTGTATAACTGTGAATTGAAGATGTGAATACATAAACTTGAAGAAACTATTAGGAAAAAATATTGGAAGCAACAAACGTAGCTTTTCCAGACTGGTATTCGAATCCAATCGATTTAAATTTGTTGGTGATTTCCAGACTTTGGAAAAAGAACTACATTGCTGAAAAATAACTGATATTTTGATTTGATTTAGTCATTGTTTTGGGAAAAGTATACGTAAGAAATAAGTTAAAGTCTTATAAAATATGTTCCAAAGTGTGTTAAAGGCATTATTAAAGTCAAGGATGTTGACGTTTCCAATAAAACTATTAATAATATATTGCTATACGTTGGAAATGCTGACTTCGGTATTCTCACTTATTTCAAATAGTCAGTTGTTTCACATAATTTCAATTAGACGTAAAATGTACAAAAAAAATAAAAAACACAATAAAAAATAAAAAATAAAAAAATATGAAACATAATAATTTGAAGACAATTTTATATTTTAAAATACCTTAGCAAATAACAAAGACATTAAAAAAATATTTTTCTGAAATTATCTAATTATCTGTTCTAATAGAATTATTTCAAACATTCTAAACACATTTTAACAAAAATTTTAATTGTTAAAAAAAATACTTTCTTTTTAAAAAAGTATTATGCATGTAACAATCTGCATTTCAAACTTCTAACGTCAGAATTTTTTTTCCATTTTTAAAATTTGACTCCTTAGAAAAAGAACTCGCTGTTTTACAATTGAAATAAAGAGAATAAAATGATTTTTTTATTAACTAATCTAGAAACTTTTTGTCAAATATCGTTTTAAATAAACTTTTGAGTTTTTAAAATAAATAGATTTAAAAAAATGAAAGCGTGAGATATTTGATGTTAAAAATATTTCAGAACAATTTCAGTAAAGAATTTTGGAGTATTGAGTGAAAAGTTTTTAAGAAAAAAGGAAGATTCTGCATTACACTATCTACCAAAAAGTATTTGTACACTTTCAGTTTTTGACATTCTGTCAAATATTTAAAAATGTACTAGTCGGATTCTTCTGGAACTTCAGAAATATAAAGATTATGTTTTACTTTATATTTATTTACATTCATTTGTTAAGCGGGTAATTAGGGGGCCGGCAAAAAAACAAAGAATAATGGAAATATTTGGGATCGCCCTGTACATGAAAATGCATGAAACGACTTATCGCTTTAGAATACAAATACATGAATACAGTAGAATATGTACACTAATTTTTGTGAGAATAGCATGTATATTTATGGCGATAGAGCGATTTTTTTGAAAAATTCAAAAAATTCTGGTATGTTTTTTGTTTATATCATAGAGGGTTTTTGACCAAATTTAACGCAAATTTCAGAAAAATTGGCAAAATCTATTTAAAAAAATATAGCGCAATTGGAATATAAATATATTTAATATTTTATGAAATATGAGTAGTTTTATGAAATAATTTTTATCTGCGCATGCGCGAACGATAAAAACAATTCTTGTACATAATTTAATAGTCAATTCTATGGAGTAACTTATAAAAAAAATCCAATCAAATATCGTGAAAATTCAAAAAGATATCATTATTATAAGTAAGCTGTTTTTACATTGCTCTCTAAAAACAGCTGAATGATAAGGGATTCTCCACAAATTGACATTTTTTATTAACTGACTTTTAGGAAAAAATTAGTACTATTTAATGAATACAATATTGCTGCTAATAAGTATCTTGACACCTGTGATAGAAAAGGAAAAGGGCTTTTATTCTTTTCCATCACAGATGTCAAGATGCTTATTAACAGAAATATTGTATTAGATATTGTATACATTAAATACTAATTTTTTCCTAAAAATCAGTCAATAAAAAATGTCAATTTGTGGAGAATCCCTTATCATTCAGCCGTTTTTAGAGAGCAATGTAAAAACAGCTTACTTATAATAATGATATCTTTTTGAATTTTCACGATATTTGATTGGATTTTTTTTATAAGTTACTCCATAGAATTGACTATTAAATGATGTAAAATAATTGTTTTTATTGTTCGCGCATGCGCAGATAAAAATTATTTCATAAAACTACTCATATTTCATAAAGTGTTAAATATATTTATATTCCAATTGCGCTATATTTTTTTTTAATAGATTTTGCCAATTTTTCTGAAATTTGCGTTAAATTTGGTCAAAAACCCTCTATGATATAAACAAAAAACATACCAGAATTTTTTGAATTTTTCAAAAAAATCGCTCTATCGCCATAAATATACATGCTATTCTCACAAAAATTAATGTACATATCCTACTGTATTCATATATTTGTATTCTAAAGCGATAAGTCGTTTCGTGCATTTTCATGTACAGGGCGATCCCAAATATTTCTATTATTCTTTGTTTTTTTGCCGGCCCCCTAATTAACCGCTTAACAAATGAATGTAAATAAATATAAAGTGAAACATAATCTTTATATTTCTGAAGTTCCAGAAGAATCCGACCAGTATATTTTTGAATATTTGACAAAATGTCAAAAACTGAAAGTGTACAAATACTTTTTGGTAGATAGTGTATTACGATTGGTAAATATTTGCTTGGAGTCATAAGTAGTATTTTTTCATGGATGAATAAATCTTTAGACGTCTCCACGAAGAAATAAATTCGTTTCCTTTCTTTTTAAAGAATTACATCTTTTTTATATAAAAATGCTGATCCTTAATCACAAAACGGAACAATTTAGTTGGCATTCCACACACACCATCACCGCAGGCGTTCACTACCGACTTCTGCTGGCTTCTGTTCTGACGAAACGAAAGCCGCAGCCAAGGGAAGAAGGGAGGGGTTGCTATAAATTCAAAATACGCCAATTGGCAGGGCTAAGGAAATGGCGATAAAATACAGAGGCCAAGAGCTTCGCCACTCATAGGGAAATTGCATTTTTAAGAATAAACATTTATATCACCAGATGCGGATCCAAAAATGAATATCAGGACTCGCATATTTTTAAATTACGCATCAGAAGAATAGAATCTGATTGGACAATAGGAGGAGCATTAAAACGGAAGTACACACCCCATCGAACATTCGAGAAAACACAAGAAAATTCCACAACCGGAGGGAACAAAATTCTAACTGATTTGAACATTTTGAAATCAACAAAATGTTAGGAAAGAAAATGAACTTTACAGGAGAGATTAAAAATGCGAGAATTAAGATAATTTTTAGAATGCAAAATTTATAATAAATGAATAAAGATTAAAACAAAAATAAACGATAAATTAAATTAAATACAAAATATGGCAGTGGTTAAGAGCAACCACAACTGTTGCCCAATGCATTTCTCTAACACAATATGCAAATGAAATTTTGATATCGTTGACGCATGCGCAATTAAATGTTATTTAGTAAACCTGCTCATTTTTCAAATAATTTTTATCGTTTTTTAATTCTGATGTCAATATATTTTGTAGAATGTTGTTTGTCATATTGTCAGAAAAGAACATTACTTTATATTAAGAACTCTGCAAACTGTAAGCAAAAAAACTTCGAAAATTTTTGGACTGTTTTTATAAAAAACCTTAATTTCTCAGCGAGTATGCATGCTATCTACATGAAAAAGAACGCAGTATATTACAAAAAGTCACTTAATCATGATCTACAGCTATAGCGTTTTTGCTGCATTACTTTTGACAGGGTTATCTAAAAGTTATTCGTCATTTTTTAATTTCTTGACGGTCCCCTACAGAGTTTCGGGAAAAAATCTTCACGCAAACGTATGGTCTGTACTATTATGTTTACACACTTGGAGTTTCTGGATAATTCTGCATGTATTTTGCTAGATATTTAACAAAATGTCTGAAATCGCAAGTGGCCGGTCATCTTTGGCCATATAGAATACTTACATATTTCATTCAATATTTTTTAATTTATTCAGTGATTTTACTACATTTTCAGGTTAATATATATATATATATATATATATATATATATATATATATATTTCTTTTAAAAATTCATTAAAACCTTCACTATATAAAAGGAAAAATAGATTAAAATATTTTTTCTGTTTAGTTCTCGCAATAATAATAAAATTTATACAAATGTTTAGCGCTTATTAATAATCATTTCAGAAAACCCAATGCAGGATTTTTGTACAAGAATATTGCGCAAATTGTGCTCCAAGATAATCCTTTTTTCTGTGAAAATAAATATTGTAAAAAAAACCATACAGGGACGGTGCATACTGTTCGGAAGAACGCGAAATGCAAAGCCTGAAGTTTCAGAATGTATATCACTTTCGCATTACATAACCATTATACTGATCGAAAATGGATTACACTATGGAACTGTCACGAACAGAATAAGTTATCATCAAATCAAATAGGATAATGTTTCAAGCTGTTGCATTTTAAAATGAACGAAACAATGGAAATTCATTTGCATAATTTGCATTACTTTATCAACATTTATTTTATATGCATTAATTATTTGCTGTATGCGTATCGTCTATCGCTTACTGAATTTTGTCATTTAACAACGTGACAAAAATATTCTTATCATTAAGAATCTTTTTATATAAACTATGTTTCTCATCAGTTTTGCGGTTTTTCTCGTAGCCCATTTTTCGTGCTTCGCGACATAAAAGAAATAGACATGCTTGAATTATACTCATTGAATCACCAGATGCTCTTTTCGTCCCTTGTTTTAGGACATCAACCACATACGTGTAAAGAGCATCATGCGAATAAAGGATTTTGAATGAAGACAAACACGTGATGCAAATTCGACCATTGACGACCGAGGAGCTGTTTTCGGACAACAACCACACATGCGTAAAGGAAAAAACATCATGCGAATAAAGGATTCTGAATGAAGACAAACACATAGTGCAAATTCGACCATTTGCAACTGAGGAAACAATCACACATGCGTAAAAGAAAAAGCATCATGTGAATTAAGAATTCTGAATGAAGGCAAATACGTAGTTCGAATTCGACCATTGACGACCGAGAAGTTGTTTTTGGACAACAACCACATCTGTCCAAAGGAGAGAACATCATATGAATCAAGGATTCAGAATTTAGGCTAACATGTGATGCATATTCGACCATTGACGACTGAGGAGTTGTTTTCAGACAACAGCCACATCTGCGTAACGGAAAGAGTATTATGTGAATCAGGGATTCTGAACTAAGACAAACACGTAATGCAAATTAAACCATTGACGGCTGAGGAGTTGTTTTCGCACAACAACCACATCTGCGCAAAGGTGAGAGCATCATATGAATCAAGGATTCTGAATGTAGACAAACACGTGATGCAAATTCGACCATGGATAACTGAGGAGTTGTTTTCAGACAACAACCACATCTGCGTAAAGAAAGAGCATCATGTGAATTAAGGATTCTGAACTGAGGAGTTATTTTCGGATAACAATCAAATCTTCGTAAAGATAAAAGCATCATGTGAATTAAATATTCTCAATGAAGACAAACACGTGATGCAAATTCAACCATTGACGATTGAGAAGTAACAATGTGTCTGTTCAAAGTCATGTGCAACGAAAAATTTTTTAATATTTTACCGCTCCTCAGTTGTGGAATTTTTCAGTGGCAAAGCCATGATATCTTCACATGCACTGCCACGTCAATTTGAGAACCACACAACTACCTGCTTATATTATCTTTAAAGCGTAGGCACTTCGCATGCGCACAAATACGTCAGACATTCCAATCACGTCTCTTGATGTCTCACTACATTTTCTTAAATCGGCATATTAAAATTTCAACCGGTTTAATTACTACGATGTTTTGCGCCTTTTCATTTCAACACTTCTAATAAAAGCCATATATATTCATTATTTAACATGTTCATTAACTTATTAATGACCAGCAGATTAAAATTTCTGATGATAATATTTGTAGTGTACCATTGTTGATAGTAAATAAATATTTTGATACTATATTAAGATTTTGATATGATATTACATATACAAGTATTAAAAAAAACAAGAAAAATTTTTTTAAAGCAAAAAAGGACTTTTCAAGTCCATTTTAAGTTATAACTTTCTTTACAAATTTACAAATTGACTTTTTAAAATATTTTTTTCTTTCTTTTGGAATCTATTTTATTTCTTTTTACCAAATAACCGGATAAAAAAACGTAATTTTCTTATTTTAAAAATACTTTCTGAAAATACTACTTATTGAAAAAAATATTTTTAAAGATATTTTTCTTTTAAAATGCTTGTTTGAAACTTTTACATGAATATATTTTCTTCACTCTCAACTTTTGATTAATGAAAAAATTACAACGTGGTTAAAAAATTGCGTTAAAGAAAAAGAAGTAGATATTTTTAAGTAGCTTATTCGGAAACTTTATCTCTTCTTTCTTTTAAATTAACTTTTGGTTGTTTAAAATAAATGTTTGAAAAATGCGAAAAAGTGAGATTTTCGATATAAGATTTTGAGCCATCGTAACCCTTTAAAAATCCTTGCACTGATTTTAGATATCATTAAAGACCGTTTAATGTATTTTTTTTATTTGTAAACTACTAAATGTAGATTACATTTTTCATACAAAATAACTGGATCAAACTTACTGAGGAAGTATAATAAAACAGTCGAAGCAAAATTCTTTTTTTATGTGATTATTTTATTTTCTTAACCATTTACACTGTTTGAAATATAAATAAAAAATTGAAATTATTATTTTAAAAAATTGAAATTATTATTATTCACGGATATTATTTTTCCTGAAATTCAGAGAAAAAAAATCTCTTTTCACGGCAAAAGGACATTTTTTGTTAAAAAATTAATAATAATCATTTTTTCTAAAAGTAACGAAGCGGACGGAGCTTGGCATAAAAAACGGAAATACTTTGTTATTTGCACCAAATTTCCGTTGAAAGTTAATTTCTTTTACATTTTTACCACTTTTTGAAACAGAGTTTTTCCTTCTTTTTTTTAATAAAGCGGAAAACATGTGTAAAAAGTCCGGAAACTTTGCTGCAAGTAGATTTATTTTTAACAAAGTACTTAGTAGCTTTTATCTCCATAAAAAATGTTATACGAAAAATTTGCAACTACAAAATATCTGTAAGTCTTTTCATATTTCCGTAACAGTGTTTTTTATTAATCTAAATATCATTATAAATATTTTGAATAAAAAACTCTATCTATCTATTTGTTAATTCATTTTTAATTGAAAATACTGAGATTTGGCAATCTCATGCATGTTAATACTTCAAGAAATGGGAAGCATAACTGTCCTACCGGCTAGATAATTTGCACCAAAATAAGCAGCAACTTATATCAATTTCTAACTGATGTTTGTTTCATAAAAATCTGTTCCTTAGTTTCAAACATGGAGCTATTTAGAAATTTTTGAGTTACAGCACTATTTGTTTGTTTATGGAACATAAAAACTAATCAGGATCAATTTTTATCATTTACTAACTGAATCTTAAGATTGATGAAAATCCATGTATTAGTTCTTGAGATACAGCTATTGAGAAATTGTGAAAAAGGCAGCAAACCAGCGCCACATGTCGGGCGATTTACACAAAAAACGAAGCAAGACTAATCTGTATACGGGAATAACTGAATATTCTGTTTGATGAAAATCTGTGTATAAGTTCTCAAGATATAGCTGATGAAATAATCATGAATAATGCAGTATAGCAGCTCCTCGTCTTGAGTGATTTACACTAAAATGTAATCAAAGTCAAATTATTTAAAGGTTTAACACAATTATTTTTTTTTAAAAAAAATCTATACATTAGCTCGTGAGATAGAGCAAT
This sequence comes from Maratus speculifer, assembly GCA_964019185.1. Classification (NCBI taxonomy): domain Eukaryota; kingdom Metazoa; phylum Arthropoda; class Arachnida; order Araneae; family Salticidae; genus Maratus; species Maratus speculifer. Next base: position 406,762,411 of record OZ025290.1, on the reverse strand, counting down.
TGTCGAAATTGTGGATAACGCAGTATAGCAACGGCACCTATTGAACGATATACGCCCAAAAGTAATAAGTTCCAATGTATAGCAAAGCCTAACTGAATATAATATTTTGTAAGATTCCGTGCATTAGTTCTTGAGATAGAGCACAATTTTTGTCACGTACAGATGCGCTGAGTGATAGAATGGCAGAGTGACAGACAGATTCACAGACAGATATTTTCTAAAAATCATCAAATAGTGCTCAATACATTCTAAAATGTATAAATCCATCATAAACCGAAAGTCGATTCTTTTCAAGAATCTAATACTTTTTTCGTGTAAAGATTTAAAGTTAAGTAATTAGTAAAATTTATCTACAAGTCAAATTATTGTTATGTACACTATATGGCCATAAACCTCTTCAGTTCCAAAGTTAAAATATTAATATAAATACTTATTCATTCATTTTTTTTCAAACAAAATTCCATTGTAAATGCAGAAAAAAATATCTTTTCTGAAATTAATCCTTTAGACGCTTAGCAATTTAAGGATCTAATCAAATCTGGATCTAAAACTACAAACCCCGATAAAACATTAATTTAATATCTATTAACCTAAATTAAAGTAATCACAAATTTAAGATCTTTAAACAAGTAAAAATTCAACAAGTCCTCAAAAAAACTTATTAAAAAAGATTTAAGTTAAAATGCTTATGAAAATCTATTACTTTCTTGGTCACACTGTCTTTTTGCAATTTTAGGTATTTTGGAAACTCAGGCGGTAATAACATTTATTTTATGAGAGATTCAGCCAAGTTGCAGACATCTATTCGTTTGCTTTAAACGAAAGAAAAAAGAGGTTAATGATTGTACACTTGCAATTTCATATGTTTTGTTAAATATCTAAAAATACACGTGAGGAATTATTCTGAAATTACAGGTGTGTAAACAAAATAGAATGGGTAACATATTTTTGCGAAGATTTTTTTTTCCCCGAAATACCAGAGGACCGTCAACATATTGAAAAAGAACAATGGTTTTTTTTATATCTCTTTCAAAACTATTCTAGCAAAAGCGCTCAAATGACAGAGTAGGTGGCATTGTTGTAATAAATTGTATTCATTTTTTTATTATTGCATAAAAAGTCATTGAGAAATTAAAGTTTTATAAAAACAGTCCCAAATTTTACAAAACTTTTTGCTTATAATTTGAGGACATTTTAATAAAAGAAATGATCTGAAAATTTGACAAACAACATTGAATATAATACTCTGTAATAAGAATTAAAAAATAATAAAAATTGTGTGAAAAATGAACAGGCTTACTAAATAATGTTCCACTGCGCATGAGTGAATGCAATCAAAATATAATGTACACAATGAGTTACCTAAATGTAATGAGCAATTTTTCTAAAAGTGTCAAAAATTACGTTTGAAAGTGCTGAACTTATTGTTTGTAGAATAAGCTCAAAATTCGTTGTTTCCAAAATGAAGCAAAAAGATGAGAGACTGTATCCATACATCCATTGATTAGTGTTAATATAACATACACAATATTGCACGTATTACCATATTTGGATTCATTCCGTCGGGGAACATATCCCCTACTCGAGAAGGCGAGAATGGATGTGCGACAAAACTACCTCGTGAGAAGTGGCAACTGAAACTATTGCACGCCCAGGCTACATAATTAGAATTGAAATTTGTAAAAGGCGTTTATAGATTCAGTTTTAGTCTTTTAGTAGGATGTTGTGTATAGGTATATTTTGGAGCCAGTTTTCTGGTGTGAATTCCGGGCTTTTTAGGAGCTCACACCACTAACTGACAAAACCCCAGATGATAATGTTAAGTCTACGGGCGCGTTCTTTTCAAATATCTCGCTCATATTTTAATATCATTATATGATTTTTTTCATATAATAACTGAGGACGATAACGGGATAGTTTTTACTTTTCGATTTTGATTTCATATAATTTTTTTTTAAATTACTTTAACTTTCGAAACCAGTTAGAACTGGTTTTGAAATTGAAACTATCATAATATAAAAAAATATATGTAACCAAAATCTAAAAAGTAAAAACTCTCCCAGTGGTGGATCGTCCTCAGCTATATCGTCCTATGCAAAAGAAATCATGTCAAAATATTAAAATTTGTGGGTTATATTTGAAAATAACGCCCCCATATACTTAACATTATCATCCGGGTATTTTCAGTCAGTAGTGTGGGCTCTAGTGCAAGCTTCGCGTGAGTTCTTAGTGGAGGTAGGCATAGCTGCTATGCCGACCTCACAGCATTCACATTTGATATGCACTTCACATTATGTACCGAACATGCCATATTAAAGATAATTAATAAATATCATTTTAAAATCTAAGGATATGTACACAAATTAGATTTGGACTGATAGACTGTCGGACGGACAATTTACAAACAAACATATTTTATAAATACTTTTCTGATATGATTGTATGTGTCATATTGGGTATATGACTTTTTAAAATGAAATATATAGAAAAGAATGTAAAAAAATAAATAGAGTTTTTGGTTTGTATAACTACATTTATTATATGCAGCACACGATTTTCCACAATATGGGAATATTTTTTTTCAATACATTCATCCTTCTTAATTAATGTTATATTATTGTAAAATTTTTGTAGCGCATATCAAACCTTTTCAAAGGATTACTAAAGATGAAAAAATAGAAAATATAAGTTGCATAAAATTGAACTAACCCATCTGATTTAGTATTATTTCAAGTCTTTTATAAGACATGTAAAATCTAAAGAGAAGCTTATAAAAAAGTACTAAATAAAGAAAAAATAAAGAACATTTTACATGGTTAATACAGAGTGATTTTTAAAGTGTAACAAAACATCTGAAGAGTTACAAAACTTTTTTACATAACGGCAATATTTAATAAAAAATATTATCGAATGAAACTTAATTTTTATGTCAAATATCTTGGAATTACAAAACAGAAGCGATAATTTCTAAATTTACAATCGTCCATATTGAGTTGATTTAAGATTATACATGAATTTCCAGTTCAATTTTAAAACATTGTTATTTTTTTTTCAAACGAAATATATTTAATCAAAGTAAGAACGATTATTATCAATATGTGTATTTTGCCAACGAGAACGTACTTTTAGTTGATAACTTCTCGATGTAATGCAATGGGCTTCTGATACAGGGGCTTTGTTAACAGGGGGGAGGCATGTGCACCCCCCAAACGTTTACATATTGATTTTACAGTTGGCAAATTTTCAAACTGAACAGGCAAATTAGTCCAAAATATTAATAAAAAACTATAATACACGTCCTATTTCTGATAAATTTGACGAAAGTTAACAATATATTTAAAATATTAAAAAACTTTTTACAAATAAAATCTATATTACATTTTTAAATTTTGATAACTTGGTAAAATTATGAAACTAGTTGTCAAATGCCGAGATCTTTTTATGTTTGCTTTTCATTGAGTTGGCAAATGCTGAGTTTTGACTTGGGAATTTAAGGCTCTCTCCCCAGCAATAGAAAGTCTTCGCGAGCGCTTCAAGACAAACTTCGACATCATCTTGATTGTTCTCGTCAAAAAAATATCTACGTGTTTAAATTATAATCGACTTTAGAGAGGTCTCGTAAGTGCGGAGAGTGCAACAGTATTTTGTAAGCCAAAGCATATAACTTTTTCAATGTCAGTTATAAAATGTGATGCTGGGCACCTACTTGTCGTGTTTCTTTACCTTAACTATTTGTTCAAAGTGGCGAACGCTAATGGAATGTTCAACGTCGAGTTCATTCACAAGTTCTTAAGGCCCAAACACATCTGACCAGTTCTTGAAGTTCAGTGGCAGCTCGTTTGTTTTGACGACGCGTCGTTTATTATCTTAATGAGTATTACAGGAAAGGGACGGTTGTCCGGCAAGAGAGAAATATTTCCGTCAAGTGGATAGCTTATCTCCCGATTCTTTTGTTAATTCCCCTCCGTTCTATTATGAAGGAACTTCAAATGGATCCTATACAAAAGGCTTCCCTATTTTTTCCAAGAATTCAGTTGACATGGAGAATATTGCAATCTGAATGCAGCCTTAAGTTGTTTTTGCTGAATTTAATTCGACTGCTTCCTGCACTTGACCATTGTCGAGAAATGAAAAACTTCGGAGACGCTTGTCGTTAAGATCTATATCTCCTAGACGAAATTTTTTAAACCCAGCCAAAAATCTGCTTAAAGTTGATGTTTTCTATACCCCAGACATCATTAATCTCTAACACGAATTGTGTGGCACTGTGACCGGGTTTTAAATCGTAACTATGAATTTTAGAAAAATCTTGTTTCAATATCCTATCTTTAGAAATTAATTAATCTACTGAAAAATACCCAAATAATTAGTATGCAAAGTTAATTCTTAAAATAAACTACAAAATGTTACATAATACTTACAACTAAAACTAAATTTTATATATATTATATTTATAAAATATTGCATTGCACAAATAACCTCTTGTATTGCACAACTCCAATAGATTCAAAACAATAATATTTTGAAATGTTAATTACTCTTTTAATTTAACTAATAATGATAATTATTTGGTTACTATTACTTATATATGCATGCCAGTTCTAAATTATTCCAATAAGAAATAGCTTTTAGTACGAACCGGATTATTATAGATATATTCAGAATCTGTTTGATAACTGTATGGCGGGAAGTCATCTTATAAATTAAACTTAAATGCAAAATGCTGTTACATGCAGACCTACAAGACTTAGACAAACGGTACATAATATAGATCTTCCATAAACTATGTAGTAATATTATGCGTAATAAAGGCTTTCATGAGAATATTTGTTGACCCTAAAGTACATTTGATAATTTATTCATACTCTGTTTCAGATATTCTGAATACAAATAATAAATTGTTTTGTATATATGTGCAGTATTTTGTAAATATTGATAAAAAAATACAATAAGCATACTTTCTAATATCTGGCATTTAAAGGAAAAAAAAACATTTTAGCCATAGGTTTATTTCAAGATTAAATTATTTAAGGAATGTTAATAAATGATGCCATTCTATTTAAAATATGTCACATTTAAGACATGTTTCCTTGGAAACTACTTGTCAGATTTTAATGAAATTTGAAATCCATACTCAATGGATTTTTATCAAGACTTATGGCACGAAGATTGTTCTTCTGTGATAAAAACATTTTATTTGAAAAATAGAAATTTTAAAAAATTGTTCATTTTTCGGATTTTTTTTAATTAACTGAATTTTTAAAGCTGTCTGCCATGTATGATATTATATTTATGCTCTACCACCCAAAACAAATTATTAAAATTGCACCTGTATCTAATAGGATAATGAGAACATTACCTAAAAAGTAGGTTTTTTCAAGAGAGACACAAAAACTTAGAAAATTCTAAATTGCGTCATGTTCTTTCAAAATTTTATCAAACTCTTGAATATATATATAAACACTGGGATAAAATTCATGTATTAACGAGATAATCTTTTAACCCTTAACGGTGCTATGTCACTTCTCACGAAATTTCAAGATCAGCATCTCTTGCGAGAATTTTATACGGTTTGCACCGCGTTATTCACTTCACCTTGCACATTGATGACATGTGCATATTACAAAATTTATTTTAAAAGTGTAATGGTGATGACGAATTTAATGACAGAAATGAATAAGGTACCTGTACCCAATATGGACACCCTAAGAAAACTGTATTTTTTTCACCCCCATGTACAAGTCATAGGACTCCAAAAATATGTGTCCACTATCCTTGAACTATTGACTATCATTATTAAAATTAGCTACCTGGTAATTATTCTGGTTTAATTTAAATGATAAAAACAAAAAAAAATTTTACAAGTGTCCATACAAGGAACTACCAGTCCCTATTATGGACAGGTGTTTCCTTATTGACTTTCTACACAGTGTGTATGGAAGAGCCACTTTTCCAAGGGATTTTAGAGGAGAGGGAATAAAAAAAATGTATCTTAAAGTAATCGGAGGACGAGGGGGACAGTAAATATCTTCAGAACATGGATTTTAGAAAGGAGGGGTCATTCTCGGTTTTTACCCTTCGAAGACCCATGCAAAGCCCCTTAGTTACTAGTAAATATTATGAAATAATATTGTTGGTTTTGCTTAGCTTTAATTTACAGAGAATTAGAATTTACATCTTTTATTACTCAGTCCTCACAGCATGGACAAATAGAAACTTTTTCACCATCGGAATTAAGTCCCACATAATCCTCATGAACATATCGGCCACATGTCATGCATGGACGCATGTTTGAAAAAAGCATCAATACTGCAAAAGAAGCAATACCAGCCCTCCCTTGTTGAGGAAATCATACCATTGGTACCTGCGATTTCGCAAACAGATATCCTACTGGCGGGGGGGGGGGTGCTTCTTTTTATTTTTCTGCAAGGGTTTTTTGGAGGAAGGTTTTGTGGAGATTGTTCAAATGGCATCTTGTTGAACAAAGGTTTTACCACTTTAATGCCTTTTCAATTTATAGCTTGGCAACGATGAATTTTCTTCTTTCTTACAGTTGTAGTCGATGGAGACATCAGCTGTCCATATTGAGAACCAGGCATAGTTTTACTAAATCTTTTAACGAATGAATAAGGGAAATATTTTAAAGCAAAATATGCAATAGCAATCGAAAATATGTTTTATTAGCTTTCTAAAATACTCCACTTTTTAACATTCAATGTAATTTTACCTTATCTAAAATGAATTTAAGCTTATAAGTAATTAAGATCAGCACATCTCGAAACAACAAGTTTCCTCCTAAATGGCGAACAGCGCGCTTTTTTACACTTTCCAGCCTTAATTATCTTTTCAACTGCTTTTCTTCGCGAAAATGTTGAGTCATCTCTCGATTAAAATTATTACCTTTAAAAATATTAGGGATGTCCATAATGAGAGCCCTGTCCATATAGGGTACAAATACCTTATAAATGCTAGCTTAAAAATGATGTAAATGGGTGTGGCGCCAGATTCTATGCATCCCCTTAAATTTTTATGAATATTTCTTATAGTCAGAAAAAAACTGGCATGTTAATAGATTCAAGAACGTACAAAGAACTTTTTAAGCCAATAAGGCAAAGGTAATTTTTTTTTCTTTCAAAACATTTCTCTCACATCTTCTCTTAAGATCATTACAAAATAGAAATTGTAGACAAGAACATTTGTGCAGATGTAAGTCACACTTAGTTTAACAAATTTTGCAGTAAAAACTTGTTCTTTAAGATACCTTGCAAGTATAAATAAGGATAAATCAATCCATTTAAAAAAATCCAGAATATTTTTTTCAGCAATATGTTCTCAGTAAAATGAGCTAAGAATTTGGTAATACAGTAGGCTTTAAAACTAATAATTTATTCGAAAAATGTTAGCATAAAGTCTAAGATTTTTCAAATTTGTTCATTTACAAAAGAAAAACTTTTCTAGCAAAATAACTTCTTAACAAGACTTTTTTTTTTTTTGTTACAAATAGGGTGAAGGTATTTGTACCCATACGGTATGTTCCAGACCTAGATCTTGATTTCTCTTCATTAAAAAATTCTCAAAATTTTTAAAATTTTCAAAAAATGCCCTTTTATGGCTTTGATATTTCTGGTGCAACACAAAATAAAAATCTAAAGTTTTGGTTTCTGATAGTATTTTATATCGGGCGTTATATAAAAAAAAATAATAATAAGATGGACATTTGACTACAAGCTGTGATATGGCAAGGACAGTGTGTCAAAATTGTTACGACAAGTTATTTTGTTATTGTTGTTACAGATCATATTTATCTCAGAATATTAATTTGGTTTAATTTTTGTTATCATCTTTAAATAACAGTAACGGAAATGAAACCCTTTGCAAAGAAAAGCAATAAGTATTTTGAAAGATTATGCTTAATTCCTACATTTCAAATTGTTTCAGTAAATTTTCTTTTAAGTAATTTTTGTAAGTAAAAGAAACTTTAATAATTTTGCATAAAAAAATAATTTTATACAAGGCGCGAGTCAAACACAGAAAAGGAAATGAAAGAAAGATTTTTTTTTTATGTTGGTCTTGTAAAAATAAGTACCATTAAAAATAATTATTATAAAATTCTTTTAATGCGTCAATTAGTTGTAATACTATTTAAAATAAGTTACAGATACAATACTTTATCTTGTTCCAAAATCATAATTGGTTATAGAAAACAAAAATATTTTGAAAAGGATGATTTATTTGCCTTTGTATCTTTTCAGCATTTTTGGCGCTGAGGGAAGGGGGATGGGGACATTTCAATTCGAAAATTTTGCTATATTTATGTTGTAAGAACATCATATTTGTACATTTATAATGCTACAAAATACTAAGAAAATAATTTAAACTAAAAGATTTAAGTGGGGTTATAAATATAGTTCAAAATTTCTGTAAATTCAAGTGTAAAAAGCAAATCAAGCACCCTTATTAGCGTGAATCACTGAGTGAGATATCAAACGGCACCCCAAACATATTTTCAAGTTCGCGGGTGTCAAATGGTAACACCTTTTCACCCCTGGGCGCCAAATGCAACTAGTTTGTCACCTTTATTTTTAACAGTGTACTAGCTAATAGAAATGAACTTTGAAATACATATTTTTAAAGCTCACTATATTAATAATTGCAAGGTATTACTTCTTATCACATACACAAGCAGTAATCTTATTGTTCTTCAATATAAACTTTTAGTATTTTTTTGTAAACGAAATACTGATTCATTACCTGGAAAATAACAGTGCTCGAACAAACTGTGTGCCACATGGGTGTATTTTGATTCAAACTGCTTATTTTCCGATTTATTTTTAAATTCATTTTTGCTCTCAAGTGCTTTAAATTGGCAAATTGTCTTATTTAAAAAGTACACGAGTTGCCGTGATTGTCGATTCTTGGATAAATGCTGAAAATATTGCAAAAAAGCAATAAAAATGACATTTTGAACCGATTTTTCCGAAGCGGAAGATCTGTGAACAAAAAAAGGAACGCATCACGTAGGCAATAGCTTATAAATCAAATTTGAATGAATTGAGCGTAAAATAACATCACACGACACCTTATACGTCACTTCATAAATTCCCACAGCAAGTTTCATGTAACTACTTATAAAAATGTGTCAGAAAATTTCGAGCTGTTGAAGATGGAAAAGCGTTTTTTTCAAATACACCCTTAAGTAAAATTGCATTGTTTAATCTAATAAAAATTTATTTCTATAAAGGACTGAAAAAAATTTAGAATTATTGATACTTTATGAAAAACTTAGGCACACAACCGTATGACATTTAGTACAATTTATACTGAGATAGCATTCATTTGTTAGTATTCTACATATTATTATTTATTCTGAATAAAATATTTAAATTACTATTTTCTGAAGCCTAATAAAGTAAGCGCTTCTACACGCCTTTTTTAAAATATCCAAATATCGATACGTAATCTTATTTCATATTTTTCCAAATATATACTACATGAAATATTTGAATGAAGCGTAATATTATTTTTGTGTATTTTTATTTCATGAAATTTTACTTCTACATAAAATTTTAAAAAAATGAAGAAAAAATTATGTTTTGTGTACTACATTAATTAATACATCACCATAAGAAAATTCGAGACTATATTTATTATTTTATATAAAAAATGATTCTGCAATATGTAAAACACAACTATTTTTAAATAAACGAGCAAAGTTACTTTTTCAATTTCCTGTCTGAAACAAAAGTGTATATATCGTTTAAAGTTTTAACAGTAAAAGTAAAAGAGATAATGAAATGTTTTAAGCTAAAAATTTCTTCTGGTCAGATCTCTAAAGCGTCCAAATAAAACTTCAAAGCCAGTGGCGATTGAGGTACTTTATTTTTTTCACTTCTTTCATAAGTATAAGTAACTTTTTTCTATATATATAATGCGGCTTCTTGTAGAAAGATTAGATGTTACTTAATTCCATCACTCCAAAACTTTCTCCAAAATTTAATTTAAAGTTTATTAAAGTTTCAAGTATAAATGTGAAAAAAAATATTTTCTTTATCTTTGCGATGTTTTGCTACCTAAAATCTTTAAATGTTTAATATGACTTTACGTTTAATGTTATGCATCTTACTCAACGCAAAAATGTCCTTATTGAATTTATGTAAATTGTGTTTTTCAGTTAAGATGTAAAATAAAAATTATATTCAGTAATGGGTTGACAGTTTCAAATTAAGAATAGTAAATACTAAAATAAAACACAATAAATATTAGATTCGGCACAAAAAATGTATTCAGTTTTATAAAACTAATTTTTAGTTTAATGCGAAAATATGGATTCATCGAAAAACTCCATAGTATTCTTATGATGGCTTGCATTGCATAGCGCAATCTGTTTTCTTAATAACGTGCTTTTAGACAAGTTTGATGTCACCAGTTATTATTTTTATTATAATGGAATTAAAATTTATGAATAATTTTATAGCGGAATTACTATTAATTAAATTTATAGAGTTATATAATTTACTTAGTATTTTCTCTAAGTAATATATATATATATATATATAACTTCATTAAAGTGTTTCAATATTTTTTTTTATAAAGTTACCCAAATATCAGTAAATGTAGTAATGAAAAGTTTTAAGCTCAACATTTTCTGTCGTGAGACCTCAAAAGCATCCGAATAAAACTTAAAAAGCCAGTGGTGATTTAGAAACTTCTTTTCCCACTGCTTTCATGAGGAATGTATAAGTAACTTGTGGTTTCTAGGTAATGTGGTTTCTAGATGAAATATTAAATGTTGCGTTATTGCATCACTTAAAATCTTTTTCCAAAATTTAATTTAAAGTTACGAAAAAATTAAAGTACTAACATGAAAAAAAAAATTATTTGATTTTTCTGTTCGCTGTTTTGCTGCTGTTAAATCTTTGCTTGTCTAAGATGACTATCTGTTTATTGTTATGCCTGTTATTGATTGTAAAGATTTACATATCGAATATTATTTAAATAATACTTTTCATTTCAGATTTATTAAATGCATTCAGTAATAGATTGGCAGTTAGTAATAAAAAAAAAACTAAAAACGCAATCTGGATACAGAAAATTTTATGTGTGTATCAAAAAATTTGCCACGTTTCTATAATGTCCATATTTATTTTAATTTGAAAACATAAACACCATGATGAACTACGTGGCGAAGTAGTTGATAAAGTACATGGTTTGCATTAGCCTAGTCTATATATTTTCTTTACGAAGTGCTTATAAACACGTCCACTGACGTAAACTATTATTTTAATTATAACGAAATTAAAATTTCTATTGAATTTTCTACGAAACTGTTAATAATTCCACTTTTAAATATACAGATATATGTTTAAATATATGTTGCAGCCAATACCCAAAATTGGCCAATTCCAGAACTGGCCGGCCAATTCCCGAATTGGCCAGCAACGTTAAAAAATGACTGGCCAGATGCAATTGGCCAATTCGAAAAATAGATATTAGCACTCGGCTTAATCCTTTCTAACATAGTTGAAAGTGTCTATGAATTCAAATACTCTAGACGTCAGCCTGTCCGTGATCTAACTCAAGTAAAGTTACCGGTTAAATTGTAATTGTCATCGTATTTGGTTTATCAATTAATTTCGATATTGAAAGGGAATTGTGTACATTTTTGGTTAATTTAATTGGGTGCAAAAAATATTTCGTTTCAATATAATCAATGGGAATCTTTTTTACTGTAAATTTTAATGCTACATTATCTTAATTACAAAAAAATTGGTACCTATGCATCATAGTTCGGATGCTGGCCAAGGCATCCCGGCCAGTTCGCGAATTGGCCGGCCAAAACCCAAAATACGCCATTCATTTCATGTATTTTGGGTTTTGGCCAAGAAGCTTGGACAGTTCTAGAATTGGCCAGGCTCCGGGTATTGGCCGCAACATATACATATACATATATATATATATATATAGAGAGAGAGAGAGAGGTTGATTCCAATTTTTTTTTACAACAAAAGAGGGGTGATAATACACATCAAGAAAAACAATATTAAATAGGAGACCAAGGGTCCTAAACGTTTTCCAAAGGAGGTAGCCGCCAATAAAGTTTAGGGACCAAAATTTCAAATAAACATAAAAAACGGAAAAATCGGTCGATTGATTTGCGGTTTTAACTAAAATTATTCTTTACGTCGGCATTTTCTTGAAATTAAATTATAAAGATAAATTTCAAAAAATGCCGATAGAGGGCGTTTTAGACTTCGGAGTAACGAACAACTATTTTTTGCCGGTATTTTGTGCATCTCATTAAATGTTTTCGTAAGCTTAGACTCAAACTTTAATTTTGAGCTCAAAATCTGAAAATAGGAGTGGTTAAGTAGCACAAACTGAACTGTGTTCAGAGGGTTCAAATTTCAAATGATTATAATAAACGAAAAAATTGGTTCATTGATTTGCGGTTTTCACTAAAACTATTCTTTATGTCGATATTTTCTTAAAAATAAATTATAAAGGTAATTTTCAAAAAATGCCGATAGAGGGCGTTTTAGACTTTGGAGTAACGAACAATTCTTTTTTATTTTTAATAAGTTTTTGAAAGCATTTAATTAGAACAAAAAAATAATGGTTAAAAACAATTGTTTTTTACTCTGAAGTTTAAGGCGCCCTCTAATGGAATTTTTTAAAATTTATCTTTAAAATTTATTTTCAAGAAGATACTGACTTAAAGAATTGTTTTATTTTAAACCGCAAACGAATCTACAAATTTTTCCCTTTTCTGTTATTATTTTAAAATAATAACAGAAAAGGGAAAGGTGAGGGGGGTGTTCAAATTTAAATTTGAACACCCCCCTCACCTTAAAGACAGTTCAGCTTGTGCTACTTAACTACTCCCTACTATTCAGATTTTGAGCTCAAAATTTAAATTTAAGTCTAAGCTTCCGAAAATATTTAATGAGATGCAAAAAATAACAGGAAAAATTAGTTGTTTGTTATTCCAATGTCTAAAGCGCCCTCTATCGACATTTTTTGAAATTTTGCTTTATAATTTATTTTTAAGAAAATATCGACATAAAGAATAGTTTTAGCCAAAATCGCAAATCAATGAACCAATTTTTCCGTTTTTTTTTTTTTTTTTTTTTTTTTTTTTTTTTTTTTTTTTTTTTTTTTTTTTTTAATAATCATTTAAAATTTCAACCCTCTAAACACAGTTCAGTTTGTGCTACTTAACTACTCCCACTTTCAGATTTTGAGCTCAAAATTAAAGTTTGAGTCTAAGCTTAGGAAAACATTTAATGAGATGCAAAAAAATACCGGTAAAAAATAGTTGTTCGTTACTCCAAAGTCTAAAGTGCCCTCTATCGGCATTTTTTGAAATTTATCTTTATAATTTAATTTCAAGAAAATTCCGACATAAAGAATAATTTTAGTGAAAACCGCAAATCAATCGACTGATTTTTCCGTGTTTTATGTTTATTTGAAATTTTGGTCCCTAAACTTTAATGGCGGCTATCTCCTTTGGAAAACGTTTAGGACCCTTGGTCTCCTATTTCGTATTGTTTGTCTTGATATGTACTATCACCCCTCTTTTATTGAAAAGAAAATTTGGAATCACCCTGTATATATATACAGGGTGTATCTAAATTACTGGGTAAAACTTTAAGGGATGATACTAATCAATGAACATATGGATACAACCCCTCTTGTTTTTGCTTCATTTTGAGAATAACGGATTTTCGACTTATTCAATTGACGATTATTGTCAGAACTTTCAAGTTATGATTTTGTGACTTTCACAAAAGTTGCTCTATACATTTAGCTAACATAATATGCAAATGTAATTTTGATATCGTTGATGTATGCGCAGTAAAAAGTTATTTAGTAAACCAACTCATTTTTTATGCAATTTTCATTATTTTTTAATTCTGATTACAGGGTACTGTGTGCAATGTTGTTTGTCATATTTTCTAAAAAAAATATTATTTTATATTAAGAACTCTGAAAATTATAAGGGAAAACTTAGAAAAAATTGGGGCCATTTTTATAAAAACCTTAATTACTCTGCGAGTATGCATGCTATTTGCATAAAAATGAACACAGTGTATTACAAAAAGGCATTCAATCATAATCTAGAATTTGAGCGCTTTTGCTACATTAGTCTTGAAAGGGTTATTCAAAAGATATTCATTCTTTTTTAATTTGTTGACGGTCCCCTATGGAATTTCGGTAAAAAATCTTCACGGAGATGTATAATGTATACTATTATATTTACACACTAAGAGTTTCGAGATGATTCCTCATGTATTGTTCTAGATATTTAGTAAAATGTCTAAAATCGCAAGTGTCCCATAATCAATGGCAATATAGTATATATATATATACCAGTAAGTACTTCCGTAACAATTAAGAATAGTTAATTTCGTCAAGAACAAATTATTAATCCAACATATAAATGAGCAAACAGATCATTCTTTTGAAAATATTGTCTTATCATGAGTCGTTAACCTCCTCAGTCCTAAAAAATTATTACAAGAGATTGCAAAAACCAGCTCAATTATACAATATCTCCAAAGATGGCTCAGGTCTTCAAACAGGAAAAATCTTTTTTCGCATCATTCGGGCCCATGTGTTGCGTAGGAGGACTTATAATTATTTACGTATGAAAAAAAACATAATACTTTAATATAATCAGTACAACGACATACCCGATTCTTGAGAAATGAAAAAGTGAATACACAAACGTGAAAAAACTATTTGGCATAAATGTTGGAAGCAGAACTGAAATTAATTGACTCGAAAGATGCCAAGAGGTTATTTTCAAACGACTCGAATCCCCGCTTGATAGAGTTATGTAAATATAAACAAAAATTTTTTCAGACTGACCATTAAATTCACTGGATTTCAATTTGTTGGAAATTTCCAAATTTTTGAAAACAAACTCCATAAAGAGAAATGTATTACTTTAACTTAATTGCTTTTGTTGCATTGCTTAAAATTATCTGTTTTTTGAGATTTAATATGGTTTCAAACTCGAAACATTTACGAACATTGCAATAATGAAGACTTTAAAAAAAATAATGAAATTCACATTTCTATTAGAAATATTTCTAAAATATTGCTATTTGTTTGAAAATCAGTTTCTGAAATTCTCATGTATTTCGAATAGTCACTCATTTCACATAATTTCGAATATACACGAAAGTTGCAAAAATAAAATCAAAATAAATAACCAAAAACAAATAATTAAAAAAATTAAAATAAATTGAAGTCAATTTATTTTTTTAAAGCTAATTAAATGACAAACGTATTCTTTTAAAGTATTAATAAAAAATATTTGTAAAAAACTTAGTCAAATTATATGTTCTAAAAGAATTATATCCAACATTTTAAATAAACTTTTATAAAAATTCTCCCTCTTAAAAAAATACTTCTTATTCAAACAATGATTATGCATGTAACAACTCGTGTTCGAAATTTCTAACAGAGATCTTTTTTTCCCATTTTTAGCATATGATTCCTTAGAAAAGGATTGTTCAGTTTAAAAATTGTTAAAAAGAAAAAAAGCAGATTTTTTTTTTTTAATTAAGTAATCCAAAAACTATTTTTCGACTGTAGTTTTAAATTACATTAGTACTAAAAATAAATAGATTAAAAAAGCCAAAGCGTGAGATATTTTACGTCAAAAATATTATTGAAAAATTTCAGAAAAGAATTTTGGAATAGTGAGTGAAAGGGTTTTAAGAAAAGAATGAAATGTTTGTATTGTCTTTCTGTTTAAAGTTCATAGTGCAACGTTGTTAGCTACAGCCATATAAGCAGCATTTACGTATAGAAAACAGATATTCATTACCTAACAAACAGCCTGATAAAACTTCTACTGGCAAATTTGAGTATTAAAGATCTTGTCACAAAATCTATAGGAAATATCATCAAGGTGTTAATTACATATTATTGGAACACCCTCTATTAGGTATGACATCTTAAATATAAAACTAACTTCATTCGAATCTCTAAAACTTAGTTATCTAAATGTAATGCCTATCTCTCTCATAACTAAAAACAAATAAGCCATGAGTTGTATGGAAAAAATGGGTATTTTAAGGAGTGTGCAGATTTTCTAAGTTCACATATTAGTATTTTTCACAAAATTTAATAAGAAAATCAAGATATTCAGCGCGTCCGTTATTGAATTCCAGATCTTGTATTTAGTGACCCTATTTAACCCGGTTATTAGTTATAAAAATTAAATTTCTTGATTTCTAATAACTTCAGTTTTAATAGTCCGTTGCCTTTATAGTACATAATTCCATACTATTTACAACTTTAGTACTGAACATTTTGGAGTGTTTCACATGATTTACTAGATACAAGCTGTAATTCCCAAATTTACCGCTGGTTAGCGCCTTGGTGTACTTTATCGTATAGTAAATATGCGTTTTACTGCATTTAAAAACCACTGTTATACCTGCAGCTATCTCGATTCATCAGGCGAAACAGAATTAAGAAATTACGCTGTTTACAAAATAGATGTATTTTAATATCACCGCCATAGACATTACTAAAAAAACCATAGTACTAAAACTGTTACATAGACAATATTTGAAGAATTTAAAGTATCTATTTTTCATGTAAATAACGTCCATTACCACAAAGTACATGGCAATTAATTATGTATAATTGTAATTCTATCTAAGCTATTAAATGTTTATATATTCACTGCTTTTATACGTGTGACTATAAAACTTCAACAAATGCCCTAATTTAAGTTATAAATATGCAAAAAACAAATTTCATTCTATTAGAGATAGAAAATATAAAAATATTATCTGTTTTTGGTAGTTAACACAAAAAATATGTTAATATTCGATGATTATTAAATGTCATTTAATAATATAAAAATACAGGGTGTTTATACAACAGAACAAACGTAATGAGAGTCTTTCTTTCTGTGGAAATAAAAGTTCTTTAAAAATGCAATTTAACAAATTATAACACCATTTGGAATATGATATTTTTAAAGACTAAAAATTTAGACTTATAAATAAATTCTATATTAAAATAATAATAATAATAATAATAATTTTTAAGATGCATGAAGCGTTTCTTACGTAATAAAAGAGTCATATTTCATAGTCATGGATTAAACTTTAATATTCCTGGACCAATCATAAACAAATTTTAAGCAAAATTTCAGTTTTACAATTTTCTATACTGCAAATTTTTAAACTTCTAAACACCGCATGTTTTAATTCTACACCGTTGTAAAGGGAAATAATGTACTTTTAAATGCAATTTGTTTGAAAGGTGTTTTACAATTTGTTTTTGAGTTATTATTATTGTAGTTTTTAATGTTTTTTTTTTTTTTTTTTTTTTATCATCGCAACAGAAGTTTTCCATTTCCATGGGCAAATCAGAAAACCAATAAAATGTGAACATCACAAGGATTCAAATATGTGTCAGATATCTCTAGGCCGAAAACAACAACCATTTTCCGACTTGTTAATAACTGCATTTAGACAGCCCATAATGTTCAAAAAAGGCTAACTAAAAAGATTGGCGTGTTGCATTTCCTATGTATCATTTTGTGCAGCATACCCATTATGATGACTAAATATAGAAAACACATTGGAATTAAAAGAGCAAGTAAATCCTTTGTGCAAAAATGTATAAGAATAGAAAAACAACGACTATAAATGCAGAAATGATGCATGAAAAGGTAGCAAACAGCCGTTTCCAAACTACTATCCAGATTCTTCATCAGTGCTAGACTCAGTGTGCTGAGTCGATTGCTGTTTACGAGCTTTTTGCTAATTATTTGTGCATTTCTAGTCAAGGCTGCGGAGTCGGTAAAAAATGACTGACTCCGACTCCGACTTCTGACTGTCTTGTTTTCTGGCTACTTTTGCTTTCGGTTAACCTTTACAGAGGGGCTGTGACAACATCTGTCCGAGAATACATGCTAAGCCGGATTGATGCTGTCTGAGCTTCCGTGTAAATGTTAAAATTATGAGGAAATGTAAGAAAAATAAGGCTAAATTTTCAGTATATCAATTTTTCAGTATTAATTTAATTCTTAGAACTTTGAAAGAAAAAAAAATTGAAAAACATACTAATTTTTAAATTTCGCGTATCACAAAGTCGAACCATCCAACTATCGAAATCTAAAAAAGGAAACAAAACAGAAACTTTACTATTTCGGATATGAGGACTTAAAAAGAGGAAATCTTTATAATTTTGACGTTAATTCATTTCTTCGAGAGCAGAAAAAAATTTGATGAAAGGCAACAACAAAATAAAGATGAAAATTTTACTAGTTCGCAAATAATTCGAGATCTACTACAGTTTATAATGGAAAACAGTTTTCGTCTAATCTGTACGCGTGGCAATATATTAAGAATCTTTAACTTGGGCAGCCAGATATAATTCAAAATTAACAGAAATAATTTCTTTTATGGCTTTCAAATTACATATAGCTGGTTTAATTTCCCTTCAAACTATCTAACAAAAAAAGCCGCAGTCAGCGTGGGTTGTTTTTTTTCTAGTGACTCCGGTTCCGTCTCTTTCTCTCAAAATAGGGTCCAAGGCCGACTGAGACTCCGCAGTCGGTTTTCTATCCAAATTCACATTGGAATTGTCACGAACAGAATAGTTTATCATGATGCGAAGACTAATAATTTAACCTTATGCATTTCAAAACAATGAATGTCCATATCCATATTTGCAACACTCCTACTATCCATCGCTTATTGAATCGTTCTCTTTAATGACGTGAGAAAGAGATGCAATTTTTATATTATAAAATATTTTCATGTTACATATTTATATCAGCAATCTACCGCTTTCACCGCTTTCTATAAAATACTTTGTCGTACTCCGCAACATTGACGAAGTAGACATGAACCGGTTCGTCTCCTTGAATTAACTGGTGTTCTCTTTGTGAATTTGTTTTCGTGTATCTGATGTACCGGGTGTCCCAAAAAGGATTGATGGATTTTAAAATTCAATAATTTGCAAACGGTGACAGCTATTCAAAAAAAAAAAAAAAAATTGCAGGAGGGTTATGTATAATGTCAGGAGTTTTTTTACCGTAATTTTTTATTTTAGTTCGAATTTCAAACAATAGATGGCGCTGACGGCTATTGAAGGCCAGGTCGACGCCGAAACTGGCCTCATTCAGCAGTAATCCCCGGGCCTTCAACCGCCGTCAGTGCCATCTATTGTTTGAAATTCGAACTAAAATAAAAAATCACGATAAAAAAAACTCCTGACATTATACATAACCCTGATGCAATTTTTTTTTAAATAGCTGCCACCGTTTGCAAGTTATTGAATTTTAAAACCCATCAGTCATTTTTGGGACACCCGGTATCTACGTAACAAAAAGAACATAATGTGGCTGAAAGGATCTGAAGGACTATGAAAATGCAAAGTCAATGCAGCTGCTGTCTTGTTTGTGTTTCGACTGTAAAATCATATATTTTTTCCACATTGGCCCTTAAAAGTATATGTTTTAAAGGATTTTATTCTTGAACATTTTTTATGTACACCGAGTAGTTTTAGTATACCCAGTTTGCACCTTGGTATTTTGAATTCAGTATAAAACTCAACTAAGTGTAGTTCTGACGTGCAATAATCAAGAATAATATAATCACACTGAAAAGAAAAAAAAAAAGAAAAGAAAAGAAAAAAAAAACGTTAAATTTACTGCAAAAACTGCTGGCAGAAATGTTGCCAGAAGTAAAAATTGCATTAAAATTAGACGTAATAAAAAAAAAACTTACATCTAATTTTACAGCAATTTATACGGCAAAATCTGCTGACAACATTATTGCAAGCAGATTTGCAGTAAATTTAACGGATTTTTTTCAGTGTGCGTTAATCTCTTTTGTAAATATCAATGCCATTTGTATTCAGTAATTAAAACAAGCTAGACAATAACTGAAAGTTTTTGGAGGCAAAAAAAAAAAAAAAAATTATTTTAAAAATTCTTATGTTTAGCAAGAGAAACATAGCTGTCTATACAATACAGACGGTATTGTGTAGTCAATTAATCTTTAACAGTTTCCAACAAATAGATGTATATGGATATCGTCTTCTTCAGTTTGCTTAATATTTCATGCATTAACTTTTATAAATATGTCCAGATTACCATGATTCTTTTCATGTTATTTAGGTTAACTGTAAAAAAATTCCCTTTTGAAAATAAAGTTTATAGTGTTTATTGTCGGTTTACAGTGACACGCATATTAATTTAATGATTAAAGGGAATCTGTCCTTCAATAATATTCAGAAACAAGACTTCTGTTGAAGGCAATAATTAAACAAAATTAAAAAGAAAAAGAAAATATATATAAAGTGAGCGTTCTGTTTACTAGAAGAAAATCCGATTCAAAATCGCTACTAGTTTTGGAAACCTGACTTCGTAAGTTAATCACAAAAACTAGTCGATATGGCCCCCAACAACATCTGAATGACTATCATCTCAATATTTAATAATTTCAAAAAGTAGTTACTAATGTCAATGTCTTCACGAGGGAGCTTTTCAAAAAATTTTTAATTCTTTGTGACCGGTTTTTGAAAACAAAAATTCGAGGCTCATTAAATCGCGAAAATGCTGCGATTAAAAAAGGCAAATTTTACGCTAAAATTTTACTGCTGGGGATAAACAAGAACTCTGAGCACTTTTTGCGGCCCAAAGAGTTAATACTTAATTATTATTTGTCCGATATAATGCTTACTTTCATTTTAAACCAGTACTTTAGTCAAATAATCGGAGTAAAAAAAAAATGTTAATCTATATCATGATATTTAACAATATCAGTAGTTTTTCGTTTTTGTTTTGTACATCAGCTGTTTGCGATCTTCCTCCGTGGTAGGATACTATGTTCTCGTCACTTCCCGAGCCACAGTTATAAATTAGAACTACCAAAGATAAATATAATTCCTTAAAATCGGCATTCCAACGGTGCTTTTCGAAGGAATATTTCAAAATTCAAAGAGAATTAGTGGGATGAAACGAAAATTATACACAAAATAATAATTGTGAATATCTTATGAATAACTTCTTTCATTTTCCGATGGTAAAAGAAAACAAATGACATATGAATTACTATTACAGCAACCCCTACCAGTGGCATGTTTCCGAATTGAAAATTTTCCTGGCCATAGCCAAAAACATTAAAAAATATTCCATTAAATTTTATGCATTACTTCAAACATTTTCCGATGTTACATTGGAGACACATAGACAGATAGAATGGTTGCATAAACAGTTTTTCTATATCTAAAATGTGTAAATGCATTCAAATCCGGAAGTCGAAAAAATTTTGATTTCAATAATTTCTTCTAGTAAAGATAGAAAAAAGGAACGGTAATGAATCTGTAATTCACCTATGATTTGAACATAAAGATGTCAGAACATTCCTGTATATTCTTTAATAAATGTTCAAAAAATTATTAATGACCCGAATGTTCTTATGGAAATATTTATTATAACTTGCTACTATTGGTAGTAAATAAATATTTTGATATTATATTAATATTTACAAAGGATATTACTCTACCGATATTAAATAAATACAAAATATAACAAATAAACAAATACAAATAAAATAAAGTAAAAAAAATAAAGGCAATTTTTAATTAAAAAAACTCCTTACAAAAGTTCAGAAAAATTTATTAAAATATATATTTTTCTTATTTTAAAATCTTATTTTCTCTATTTTTACAAAATAATAAGATTAAAAAAGTAATTTCGTTAGTTTTAAAATACTACTTTCAAAAAATACTACTCATTGGAAGAAACTTTTACTTTTACATACTTTTTACGAAAAGTATTTTATATTTAAGAATTTGTGTTTTAATCCTTTACATGAATATATTTTTTTTATTATTCTCAACTTTTGATTACAAAAAAAATAGACCGCAGATAAAAAAAATTTCGTTACAGAATAAGAAGTAGATATTTTTAAGTAACTACTCCGGAAAATTTCTTACTGCATTTGTTATTAACATTTCGCTCTTTAAAATAAATATTTGAAAAACGTGAAAGAGTGATATTTTCGATGTCAAAAATATCTCTGTGCAATTTTAACCCTTTATGTACTAGCGATGCTTTAAACTTTTTAAAACAAAGTTTAAAAAGACATTTTATTATAATCGCCGACTAATAAACTTAAATTGCATTTTTCATACAAAAAAAAATCATATATTGCAAAACCATGAAAGACTTTTGGATCACTATCTGAACAAAAAATCAACACTTCTAACTAAAATCGTTTTCGATTATGTTGTGAATATGTTGTACGAAATTAAAAAATAAATGTGCAAAAAGTGTTGTTAAAAATTATAAGAGGAGAAATTTTACTTTCAAAACGTATTTAAAAACCTTCATTTTTAGAATTGCGTAATTTTAAAGGCACCATGAAGGAAATATATTTAAAGTGTCTTATGTGTATTGTTTTATAGTATTCTAAATTGTTAATTTGAGGACAAAGTGTTGTGCAGTTTCAACACTATTTAAAGAAATTATTTTCGTCAACACTATTTACAACGCTATTTCAACACAATTAACAGCACTATATTTAGCACACATTGTTCGATAGCAATAATTTGCAACATATCAAGAACATATTTCTGGAGAACAACACTTTTGAAACATATTAAGATCATAATCACAAAATATTGTTACGAATTTTGTAAATATTTAGTGTTGGTACTGTAAAATAATGTAGATAATCTTTTTGAGCTCCATTCCTTTACTAATATCAGTTTTTGTTACATTGTCTCTGTTGACAAGCAAACTTGTCTATTATTTTCAGTGTATGTCTACGGCAGATTGGCGAAATATTAAAGATATCGCCAAGTTGGCGTCACTTTTGGCGACTAAATTTGGTCGCTAAATTTGGCGATATATCGCCAAGTTGGCGACAAACTTGGCGGTTGTTGGCGATGGTAACCCTTCCCTCTCTATAGTAACCCCCCTATAGATATACTGATACATTGAATGTTGTTCCGTGGCTTTGTTGATTTTTCGAGAAGGTTGTAGAAATTTCCAGCACATGCTGCGAGCCTATATAAGGAGAGCAATACGAGCTGTTGTTGTCATTATTTATCAGTCAGTCATTGAGTGAGCTACGATTGTTTAAGCAAGTTTGCTTGAGTTTTATTTACGTTGTTTTGAATGTGATTTAGTGTTGTGTCTCTGGAACCTATATCTGCACTTATACGATAGATTTGAACAATTATTTTTGAATATCTAGTAATATTTGTGAGTTTCGAAGACTGTTGTTCTGAAGTTCTGTAAATAAATTATTTTCTACTTTTCTGACAAGAGTCTGAAGTTGTCTAACCATAAGATCAAAAGAACCCCATATACGCTGCAACAATATTAATGTGTGATGAACTTGGGGACAAAAAAGTATTTCGAAATGTGTTCGTTTTTATGTTTGAAAATTTGCAGAGTATTTATAAAACTCGGTGGAATATTGAAAGGTAAATATTTCTTAATATGTTTACTTTTTTTTATTACCTAGGTACAGCATTTTTTTCAAAAATATATATATTATGCGAAAAATTTGTATCTACAAAACACTTGCCATTTACAGATAGGATCATAATACATTGATTTTCACTGCTCTTTTAACATTCCGTCGGTCGAAATAGGTCTAACAGACACAGTATATTTCCTTTCTTTCCTTTTTCTACTACTAGAATGAGCTGAGCTTTGTTTTTTCATATAATCACGTTTTTTTAGCGGTATTTGTCATACCAAGCGAAATTAACAAGGTATGAGCACCTCGGGAACTCAGCTTAAGCTTTCGAGTGAAAGTGTAATCCCAAGGGGCCGACTAATCCACTAATTGCTCTTGTTAAAAAAGGCTTTTAGAATGTTTATTACACAGTTTTACAATTCCATATTACAACATATATATCAGTGATCTGTTGAAACATTAAACAGGCTATAGCTAATTTATATTACAAATGACTTATTATAGAACATTACTTCAACAAATTATAAGGTACCCTGGGGTAATAACGCCAGGCGGGGTAATAAAGCCAAGTGCTTATATTTTGCATAATTATGAAATAATCAGGTAAATGACACCCATGTGCTCTGCGCAGAAGGGTTTTGAGTCATATAAATCGCAAAAAACAGCTTCAAGTTAATTTGTTTCATTTTTAGGTCTTATTGTTTTTACAAACAACTAAAATTAACGCTTGATCTAAAATATGTGAGATAAGGTTTTTGATGTGAAGACTATATTTTTTATCCGGAAAAACTTTGTTTATTATATAAATTTGTAGCGTATTTCATGTACTTTCAAACTGTTGTAGAAGATTTTGGATATCTTCTCGAGATAATTTGTAGTTTAGGATTTACTGCGCAATAAGAATCCCGGGGTAATAACGCCAGGGATTGGCGTTATTACCCCGGTTGATTCCCAACAGTGGCCGATTTATATCCGAAGGGGGTTTATATATTAATATGGGACAGCATTATCATCATTGTTGAAATGGTAAGATTAAGGGGGGGGGGTGACCAATACTTAAAAATAATCTGTTTTATTTTTTATTATATATATATATATATATATATATATATATTAATACTAATGTAAAAAATAATTTTTAACTCTTGTAAATAA
Organism: Maratus speculifer; assembly: GCA_964019185.1. Lineage (NCBI taxonomy): Eukaryota > Metazoa > Arthropoda > Arachnida > Araneae > Salticidae > Maratus > Maratus speculifer. The sequence continues at coordinate 406,737,776 of OZ025290.1, read as the reverse complement.
AACTATATCAAAATGTTTCCGAGATTCAAATTCGAACATCTTCAAAATCAGGTTTCTATTAAATTTCCACTGGATTGTTCAACTGAGTTCGAAATTTTAACTGTCCGCTTTCTCAGCGTTCGGTTTTTCAAAACTTTATAAATTTAACTTTTAACTGATGTGACAGAAATTGTAACGTATGAATGTGATGCGGTTTGTGAGACCGCAAAATTGAAAGATGAATAAAAGGCGGAAATAACTCATTGGATTGTGTTTTTGTACTAAACTTTTTATACAAGTGTATTATGCTTAATATTCACCTATTTAGTATCTAATGATAGAACTAAAATTCCAAATGAAACAAAATTTCGGTAGTGTTTGCAGTTAAACTGGAAATTACAAGTTAAACTAAAAAATTAAAAGAAAAATAGTGGTCTACGAGACCGGTAACATTAGTTTAAGGTTAAAAGGCGATCCATGATTAAAAATCATAGAATACTGATCCTGCGCTAAACTTTTTGTACAGAATTAATTCTAATTAAATTTAATCTATTCAAATATTTGTAACAATATTACGAGAACTCCAAACGAAAGAGAATTTCAGTTGTAACTATAGTTAAACTGGAAAATTCAAGTTAAACGCTATTTTTTTGGGGGGGAGGGGTGTACAGTGTTTAGTCAGATTGCTATCAGCAGTTATAGGCTAATTTTGTTGCTAATATAGAGATAATGATATATAACCATATGATTTATGTATAAAATTGAATAAGAGATCTCTTTTGGATAATATTTTTTAATCAAAAATTTTATTCAATTTATTAAAAATTTATTAAAGCATGTTCTTTAAAACGTCAACAATTTAACTGTAGGTTTGGAAAATTCGCATTAGTGTGGAGTTATGGGTTAAAAACTATTTACTAGATTACTATAATAGTATTAACCCTTAACTTCTGTGACAAAAATTGTCGCATAACATACTGTCAGCGGCCTGTCAGACCACTTAATCTAACGATGAATAAAATGTTAAATTAACTTTTAGAATATTATTTTTGTATTGCACTTTATATACAGGACTATTATAAATAAAATTCTGCTATTCAAAAGTCTCTAGAGATAGTAATAGGACTCCCAATAAAACAAAATTTTCCCAGAATCCATAGTTAAACTAAAAATTGCAAGTTAAACTCTGAAACTTGAAAAACTCAGCGGTATGTGAGACGCTAACAGCAGTTAAGGTTTAACAAAAATATTTATTACATATAGCTCTAGTTATTATAAAACTTCACATGATTAAAATATTACATTATGAATGGTTAAAACCATGCAATGTTTCTTATAATCATATTTAAGCGGGACTTTTTAAGCAAAGAGAGACACAGGGTGATATATTCTGTTGAAGCTCCCCCTCACTCCTTTTTCTTTCACTTTCACAAAAAAATCAATATTTTCTATCGCATAGAATGCATACATGAGAATATAAATACTGATTCAAATAATCCGTGCAATGTTTCTAATAATTCTATTTAAATGATCATTTTTAAGCAAAACGTAGCTTAGAATCTGATATTCTTTTGCCTCCTCCTCCCGCCACCACCACACCTTCCTTTTTCTTTCAGAGTCACAAAAAATTGTACATTTTCAATAGCTTAGATTGCAATTTGTCAATTTCTAGAGCTGTAGAGTTTGTATTTTTAGAATTGGGCAATCTACATGCCATTATTCCATCTTATTTTATAGTTTTGTTTGCATGGCGTTATTACCCATATAGGTGGGTATTAACGCCAAATAGCATTCGTCAAGAAAAAATGCCATTACATGTTATGAATACATATCTGTTAAATTATTTTATTTTATATAGATAGTCAATGAGTTGCTGTATCAGATCCTATATTTGTTTGAAAAATACAATCTAAAACTAAGCCATGAAAATTGGTAGAACCTTAACGTGGCGTTATTACCCCAGGGTACCTTATTTGAGAAAACCAGTCAAGATTAAACTGATATGACAATTGCTTACATGCAATGTATAATCAAACTAGCAATACTAGTATACTAGCAATGTATAATCAAACAAAATAAAATACTTATAGAGACAATATCGGGTTACGATATTGTACACTTATATAACATACTTCTTATATACTATATACTCTCATTACTATTGTAAAACATACTTCATATACTATACACATAACTTCGTACAACAATAACACATTTGGAATGGAACGTATCTCTTCTTTCAAAGACAACATAACTTTTAGTAACAATTGATAGGTTGAATTATGGTTTTACAGTATTTTTATAGTTTTCTATATACATAATTGCAGGTTTAACAGAAACGTATTCTTTGGATTGATGAGTTTTTTTAAGTTAGCTATGGTGTTTGGATACATAATGTGTGAAAATACATAGCTTTGAATTCATTGTCGTGTTCATTAATGGAAGGCTCAGGTTTCTTATATCCCCCGAAAAGATAAACATCAATGATCTATTCTCTCTTCGTAACAACGTATTAGAAGTGGTTCCTTTCAATAACGCAGCCAAAGGTGAAGTTGATACTGCATATCAAATACGCTCTACATGCAATATAAGCAAAATGTATTGAAATAGCTCAATTTCAAATGGCATACTAAAATGTAAATGTACTTCCAGCAATTATGGCTTGGATCGTATTGACCACGATTTCTTTTTCGTGTCCCTCAAAATTAATGATAAATTCTATGAATGCCCTGTTCTATAGTAATGAAATTAGGAGAGTCGGCCATTTATTTTAATTTTAAATTATTTGAAATAGCATAATGTCTATAGCATACTAATAGGGAGCTTTTTTAGATTCCCTCTTCATGAGCTTTTAATTGTATACAATTTATATTGAATAGTGAAATTCCCATGGTCAATTTAATTAACATATGAAATACCAATTGATAATTAGAGGATATGTACGCAATTTTAGCGTGGGCAGGCATATGGTCCGATGAGCAATGGACAGACAAACCGAATTTATAAACGCTTTTCAAATATGTTAGAAGGTAGTGAAAATGGCATGCGATTTTTAAAACAATACAAATAATATATCCCTATAACTACATTTATCATAAATGGCACATGGAATTTGAAAACAACAAAAAATATAATAATAATACTCTTCTAAACATGAATCCTTACTAGTGATCTAATATTATCATAAAATCTTCGTTGCACACATTAAATCACTAAAAAACATTAACTAAAATATAAAAAAAAGTAAAAAAAAATACAAAAGGAAAGCTCTATAAATTTAAATAAAACATTTGATTTGATATTACCCCACTAAAAAAATCTTAAAATTATATGAAGAAATCGCCACTTTCTACAGAAATTCTACAGAAATTTGAAGAAAATTTGCATACTTAGCTTTATCTTTGAAATATCTGCAGATTTTTTAAAGCTATACTTAAAAATATCTGCATAATGGGTCAAATACCTTCGGATTTCCGACAGATTTTGGGCCAAAAAGCTATAGATTTTCTACAGTTTTTTTAGTGGGGTATTTCAACGCTTTTATAACCCATATAAAAACTACAGAGAAACTCCTGAAAAATTTGAAAAACAACAATAAATCAAGAACATTTTGCCTAATTAATGCACAAAGTGAGAAAAAAAGGTTTTAACACGTCCATGAAACAAAAAAACAGACATAAATACAGATAAATTGTAACGACATCTCTGTAAATTTTATGACAAACGTGTAATTTTCCAAATTAGTCCCTATACGTAAGTGAAAGTGACTAATATATACATTTGTCCTTTACAGCGCGTTTTAGCTAACTCAAAAATATCAATACATAAATATTCGTAATTTTTATCAAAAAATTTTTTTAATAATTATTATTAAATTAAACCTTCTCTTTTTTTTTGTCAAACAGCTTGGAATTATAAAGTAGGGCATATATTTTTTAAACTTAGAATCTTCCACCTGCTATACTAGGTTGATGCCAATAGAATTATTGTTTTTCTTCTTTTTCTCCAAGTCAGATTTAAAACACTATAACTTTCTCTTTTTTTCATGCTAAATATGTTTAATCAAAGTAACAGCCATTACAATCAATACATTTTTGTCAACGGGGACAAATTTTTACTCATGGTTCCTGTGACGTAAATGTCTGAATTTTTGTAGAAGTCGCCCCATGAAAAATAATCTTAAAATTATATGAAGAAAGCTCCATTTTCTTCTGAAATTTTCTAGAAAGCTAAAGAAATTGTCAGATTTAGCTTTATTTTAAAAATATCTGCAGAATTTTAGAACTCCTTTTTTTAAAAACATCTGCAGAATGGCACAATCACCTACAGATTTTTTACGATCATTGTTGAGTATATTCGGAATTCATGGAATTGTTTTTATAAGATCAAATTCAATTGTTGTCAATCGTCGTAATTGATCATCGTAAACAATTGTAAAATTTTCAGGACCACACTTGTTTTTGAGATCGTGATCTACTCGAAAAATGTCCTCGTTGTGTTTGAAGAACTGGTAATTTGTTAGCTTGATGACCCGTGAATACGGAGGGTGTGGTAGTGTTTTTTGAGGCGTGCAACTTTTTTAGGGTAAATTACGCGAAGCTATTCCGGACATCCACTTACCGTGTTTGTTTATCTTGTCAATTTAATCAAACTGGTGAACGATGCTGTAACGGTCATCATTGAGTATACTGGAAATTTATGGAATTATTTTCATTAGAACAAATTCAACTGTTGCCTTAAGTTGATCATCGTAAACAATTGTAAAATTTTTGCTACGACCCTTGTAGTGAAGGTTATGATCTAATCGAAGAAAATTATTAAATCAAGGCTGAACTGCGCTTACGTTTATGCTTTCCAAACCCCAAAACTTCATCATAGTTTCGCACGGTTTATGCAGCACTTTTACATATTTTACACACTCAAATACGAATTTTATTAAAATCTTGTCTTAATATCTCAGATTTTGAAGTAAATTATAATGCAAATTAATAATAATAGAAATAATAATAATTATTATTATTAATTTGAAAAGCAAACTCTTAAAATAAATATTAAAATGTTTTGTAATACTTTCAACGAGAACTAATTTTGTATATAAAATATTTATAAATATGTCGCATTCTAAAAATACGCATTAGTTTTGCACAAACAAAATAGACTGAAATCAAATATATATATTTTATTTATATACTTTGTTACATAATTCACAGTTATGTTAGTATTTATGTTCAAGCATACTAGTACTAAATTATTGACATAAAATCGCTTTTATTTAGAATCCTATTATTATTGGTATATTCAGAATCAGTTTGATAACTGTATGGTGGGAAATCATCTTATAAATCAAACTGAACAGCACAATGCTGTTACATGCAAACCAACAAGGATAAGTCAAATGGTATGTAATATAGATCTTCCATAAACTATGTAGTAATGATATGCGTAATAAAGACCTTTATGAGAATACTTTTTGAAACTAGAATTTACAGGAGAATCTATTCATTCTCTGTTTCAGATATGCTGAAAACAGGCAACTAAACATTTTGCCAAATACATCTCAAATACATGTAATAAGCATATTTGCTAATATTTGGTTTCTTTTAAATTTGAGAAACACACTTCGGTCCAGAGGTTTTTTTAAATGATTTAATTATGTAAGATCATTTGCCCTACAAAGCCTCCGGCCAACAGCATCTACAAGAAGGAAGTTGCATTTAATTAAACTTATTTTCTGGTAAGATTATTTTTTCCCTCAGGAATTAGCAAGAATGGATACAAATACAGTTCAGCATTTTTATGTAATAAAAATATATGGAAGACGAATGTATATTTATTAAATATAGAAAAATGTAAAAATAAAAAAAAAACTTTCTAAAAATAATAAGTAAATTATGTCAAATTATACAATTTAAAATAATCCTTAATGCTTTAAATTAAAAAAAAAATCTGTTTTTTTTTCAGCTTCTAGCTTTTTGTATAAAATTAATCGTATCTCTATGATGTCATTGACTTAACACAATTTCTCCTGACTTGGTCTCTGTCTAGGCATATCAAAAAATAGTTATTGTATATGAAATTATGGAAAATATGTATCGTATTTTGATTGAAAAATGTACTATAAATAAGATGAAATGGACAGTTTTAATTTTGAAAAGCTATTTTAAATGTCTTTAATTGTTTAAATTAGTAAAGATCATTAAGCTGCAAAATTGTTTAAGGAATAGACACTATTCATTAGAATTTAAAAATATTTAACCGTTCCAGGGGAGCTTTTTATATAGTCCCTATGCTTAAAATTAGTTCTCAAACTACCAACTGCCATCAGGATTATTAGTATAATGTTGATCGTATAATATACATTTTGGACTTTTCATCAAATATTGATTTTGATTTTTGGTGCGAGTCAATTATTTCAATATTTTTGAAGCGGAAACGCCATGCACCTGAAAGGGTTAAAGATCGCATTCTCCATTTGTTTGTGATATGAAAAGTCCAATCATTTTTAAATAGTCACAATTTAATGTTTTTCTTTTAATAATTTTTAGTTCATCATTTGCAGAGAAATCTATTTCATAATCTATTTAAATAAATTTTTAAAAAGAGAGAAAGTCCTAAAGAAAATAACAATTCCGTGCAAAAATCATTTTATGAGAAAAATTATATCACAGTTTAAAATTAAAAATGCTACTACATTCAATCACTGTCAAAAGAAAAACGTATTTGCATATTACTATTAAAAAAACAGAAAACTAAAACTGCAAATAAGTGACTACTTTGAACTTTGATTTTACTAATTTGAACGTTAGAATAATTTAAAACATGTCTTCAAAATATCGAATTTCAGTTTTTAGCTCTTTTCTGGGATTAATAATTACATAATATTTTACTCATTTGCATTGAAATGAAAATTTGTATCTTAAACCAAACATAAATTGTTAATATGAATCATATAAACAACTGAATAATTTAAAATAGTGCAATTCTCCAAGAAATTTTCTAATTGAAATTTTCCAAAGAAATTTCCAAATGAGTTTTCCAAAAAGTTTTATTTTTATCGAAGTCTCTATTAGGCAAGTTTTCTAAAATGTGTTAAAATTCGGCCTTCCATATGAAAATACATTATTTCATACAAGAAATATTGTTTGTAGAGAATTTTAAATTTACCTGCAATGCAACCAGATAAGGGTTAGCAATAACGTAGCATTACTGAAAAGTATGTTAAAATGAATTCGGTTGCTTGTCAGTTACCAGATGGAAAAAAAGTTTTGAGAACCACTGAAAAAAAAAACAATAGTTTCTTTTTTTTTTCTTATTTTAATGACAGGGTACCCAAGTACCTTTTTTCTATTTCCATACTAATTGCAGGGTGTTAATATGAAAAGAAAGAAAAATGAATTTTGATCACCATTATTTGTTGTATTTACTCGCAGTTTTAGTAGGGTTTTAAATGTCGCAAAATGTAGTTTCAACTTATTTGATGTGCTAAATGTTTGATGTCTTTATGTTTTTCGCAGGTTTTGACGAGCAGATTCCAAATAATTTAGGTGTCATGTGTTTCTTACACATATTTGAGGTGATTTTCAAGATGGGGTCCAAGATGGCTGCCATTTATCGACTTCTTTAACATTTGTGGCATATTCTTGACCAGTATGTTAAATTATATGATTTAGGGTCAAAAAATATAAATCTATAATACAATTAATAGTAAATCGAGTTTATCAAATGTTTTAAGTGATAAGATGCAAATGAAGCACAAAAATAGGGAAACCATCAGACACACTATCGTTTTATTAACCAGTTTTTGATAAATAGAACACTTTAACTAAATGACATAAATAATTGAAGATATTAAACAGAATTATTAAAAACAGCCTTTATATGCATATACTGTACTGGGATGTCACGTATCTTCTTCTGAGTCGCTACTATCGCTGTGATGACATTGATAGTCCTTTGTATTGTTGCAGTAACTGCATTTGCAAAGGGCAGAACAAACCAGCAAATTGTTTAAACAAGAACATTTTCAAACTGTACACGTTCTCTTACACTCACATATCACATGTTCAATAACTCTTTTGAAGGCGGATAACTCCTGGGATTTGACTGGAGAAACAACACCTTTGCCTTTTATTTCCCATCTATTGCCAATAAATTGACGTATTATAGGTTGAGAATTTTTCGAGCCCATTTGTTTGGTGTAAATTAAGTTGAATAATAGAATATGTGACTTCAGTGCTCCAAGGGTTGGTGGAAACTTCTTCCCCTCGAAAATTTCAATTCTGAACATGGGTTAACTAAACTCTGAAATGCTTGAAAAGTTATTAATTTTCAAATATGTCAAGTTTGTGACTTCTTTGAACAATGATGGATTGGATAATGGATGAACATTAAGCTTTCAAGTTGTTGAAAAGTTGTTAGTGTAACATCATTACACTGGAGATTCACATATACAGGTTGGTCATAAAAAAACTTTGCCGGTATATGGAGCTCTGGCGGCCAGTCCGTTCAACCGATCGAGGTGAAATTTCAGATATAGCTATTCAGAGGTATGAGCTCGAGATTCTCTGAACGGGAACAAAATCGCGCTCACGGTTACGGTTATAGTTACAGTAACTCGAAATTTTCCAATGGCAACACCCATTTTTTTCATCGCAAAACACTCAATGCATGCGAAAACACGAAAGAGCGTTGGAACCGTACGTGTATAGCCAGAAACGGACAAGTTATGCACACACAAAAAACTGTTCTGCGAATCCCCCCCCATAAAAAACAGGATTGGGGAGCAAGGAGTAAATTTGCATATGACACAGAATCAGTACAATAATCTCTTATTACAACACAGATAGGAGAAAACTTTTATTTTGATTACACATTTTCCACGTGGGTGCCATCACAGGCAATTACATATGAGGAGCCCAGAAGCCAAGGGGTACAAGTGACAAAATGTCGATTTGGAGTAAATTGAGTTTAAAGATAATTGATGTTAAATTGGAACATCAATAACAATTGACTAAATTGAAATAGGAAACATCTGCTTGTTGCATTCTAATCTTTGAACTCTCATTTCAATAACTGTTAAAAAAATAGAGTACAATTTTCTTTAAATGTATAATTAATCAATATTGTTTGTTTTTCGAAAAAAGTGGTTTATCTCTAGAACTTCCCAAATAATCAGAAAATGACCTATATTTCTTTACCGGAAATGAAAAAAGCATATTTCCAGATACCCTGTGCACTTAACTCAATTTTTTTCAATTTTGTCACTTATACCCCTTGGCTTCTGGGGTCCTCATATATCATGGTGGCGTCTGTGGACAATACAGCCGAACGTTACATCGCATGAGGGATATTTGCAATCTCACGTTTGATAGAATCTTTTGAATCCGGTAAAGTTTGCCGATTGCACATGTACACTCTAGATTTTAGATATCCCCAGAATCTGAAATCCATAGGAGTGAGGTCGGGGAATCGCGGAGATCATTGACGTTTCCAGATAATTTGAAATGTGCCTTGTACGTTCATAATATGCGAAGAAGTCGATCGTTATATCCATCATATTGGATAAGAAATTCCTTAACAGTCTATATGTTGTTGATAGTCTCTCACTTCCAACATCTGGGCGCGTTGATACCGGTAAAGAACATGCGGGTTACAGAGCGTAGTAACTTTAAAACCATTGATTTGGGTATATTAAATACACGAGATGCACCTTTTGTAGTTTGCATGCGTCCTCTAGTCACTATGTGATGCACTTCCATAATAGTATCCTCAGGAACAGTTGGTTGTCCGGATCGCGGACTATCACAGGTGCAGCAAATTTCTTCGAATTTCATTACTAAATCACGAAGATATTGTGATATGCATAGGCCACGTATTTGGCAATGGTTTCGATGAAAAAGCGCCAGGTTTTCGTAGCATCCATTTCATTTTGATAATAGTTTTACCAACTCACCACGAACGAAGTCAATTTGTTGTCATCTGCGAGCTCCGACTGAAGAACTAACATTCCCACCCTACAATTTATCACTTTTTAACGCTGACTATCTGCCAAATCACGTTCCGTGATTGGTATTTTATCTCTGTCATATTGAAATTTTCTTCGTGTGCCTTGGTCGTGTTTTTTTTTTTTTTGGGGGGGGGGGGGCGTTCGTAGAGGTGATTCTGTGCGAGCATAACGCGTCCATTTATTGCAATAACTACACCGTTCCAACGCTCTTTAGGGTTTTCGCATGCGCAAAGCATTTTGCGATGAAAAAAAATGGGTGTTGCCATTGGAAAATTTCGAGTTTCTGTAACTATAACCGTATCTGTGAGCGCCATTTTGTTGCCGTTCACAGAGTCTCGAGCTCATACCTCTGAATAGCTATATTTGAAAAATTACCTCGTTCGCTTGAACGGACTGTCCACTAGATATCCATATATCGGCAAAGTTTTTTTATGACCATCCTGTACTTTTATCCACTTCTATTTTGAAAATCCTACAAACTTTCCTTCTCAGTCTTTACCAGTATATGAAAGTAAACCTAGTGATCCTTTGCTTTTATGAGCACCTATTGCTCGACATCTTTTAATAATCTTTCTATGTTTATTGCCTCGATCACTAATAAAACAGATTTTGCTGTCTTCTAGATGAAACCAAGCCAATCAGCAATATGAAAATGTCAGTATCTTGCAAAAATATGTCGATCTTATAATCATCATAATGGTTCACATTATTCACTACATGAAAAAAGTATAATGTTGTCTGCTTATTCATGAGTATGAACACATAATTCTGAATTGAAAATATTCGCGTGGTCGTTGTAAGCCTGACTGTCAAAAACGAAAACAATTTTGTTCTCATTAGCAGCAAAAACCTGTAATAATTTATTCCCGGGAAACTCTGTTAGCTATGATTATGTGAAAGAAACGTCTTTAATGACACAATAATTGCATTGGTACTATTCATAAGAGTAAACCTAACAGGTTATGTCGCCCCCCAATGTTTTCTTACGAATTTACTCCTTCAATGAATGCTCAAGGTATTGGTCAAATATTATTCTCCCCTCAGTGTATCCGTTTATCATTACCTTGATAATTTCCGTAAAAGCATTTGCAAAGTCTTCACAGGTTTTCACGGCTAGTATCTTTTTACTGATTGTACGATTGCTATTCCATTTATAATACACACTTTCTCGATTAGAGAATTAATAGAAGATTATAATTTTTGAATTATGGGAGAACGGTTATATTGCTCTACTCCTGCCATCAAAGAGCTTTTGTCAGTTATAATATGAAGGAATTTATATCAGAAGAAAATAATGATCTTGGTGTTATAGAAAACTCGTTGTTTCTAATTGTATCTTTTAGGATTGTAGACATTTGAGCTCTGGATTCCACTACATCTAGAAAACGAGCAAGAAGGTGCCTATTTTCTCGAATTTTAACCAATTTATCACCTATCTTATATGCAGTTTTCTTGCTACAAATACTGGATGTTCTTAATTTCGTTTTTTTTAATTAGATGCAAAAGTGACAATTTAGTGTTTTCAATCTGTGGTCTAGTTCTTAAAAATTCTTCAAATTTCAACTGGCCTTTTGATCTCGATTCAAATTATCATCCTTCGCAGATGCTGGAACTTTAATACATGATGGAATTTTTATTAATGTGGCATGATCTTGGAAAGTATTTACTCAACAATGATTCCGAATACTCTCCTTGACGACGGCTGCATTGGGAAAAAATGTTAGTAACATGGAGGTCTAAAGTTGATAGTGTTTCCTTGTCTGCTTAAAGATTTCATTTGGTCAGTACTTTAAAAAAAGTTGAAACAATACTTCTGGTAGAGATACCTTTCGAGGGCGCTTTCATTTTCAGTTAAACCAATAACTCCACTAATATTCTTCAGTTTTTTTGTGTCCTATGCTCTGGTCTGAAAATAGTTTTGTAAACGGTACATTGGATATGGACACTGAAAAATCAGATTAAAGCTCATTCCATACTTTTGGATATGATGTTGTAAGGTCCTTCATCTGCGCTATGTATACTGTAATGTGCTATGCTATGTATACTGTAATGTGTTATGCTATGTATACTGTAATGTATTGTGCTATGTTTACTGTAATGTGTTATGTTATGTGTACTGTAATGTACGCGAGATGGAATGGCCAACTCCTTGATGAGTGGCACGCATGAAACGTACAAAAGACCCAAATCAGTTCATATACTGAAGTCGAAACTTTGCCATGTCATGTAGTTTCTAATTGTATCTTTTAGGATTGTAGACATTTGAGGTCTGGATTCCACTACATCTAGAAAACGAGCAAGAAGTTGCCTATTTTCTCGAATTTTAACCAATTTATCACCTATCTTATATGCAGTTTTCTTGGTACAAGTACTGCATGTTCTTAATTTCGTATTTTTTTAATTAGATGCAAAGGTGACTATTTACTGTTTTCAATCTGTGGTCTAGTTTTTACAAATTATTCAAATTTCAACTGGCCTTTTGATCACGATTCAAATTATCATCCTTCGCAGATGCTGGAACTTTAATATATGATGGAATTTTCATTAATGTAGCATGATCTTGGAAAGGGTTTACTTAACAATGATTCCAAATACTCTCCTTGACGACGGCTGCATTGGGAAAAATTGTTAGTAACATGGAGGTCTAAAGTTGATAGTGTTTCCTTGGCTGCTTAAAGATTTCATTTGGTCAGTACTTTAAAAAAAGGTGAAACAATACTTCTGGTAGAGATCCTTTCGAGGGCGCTTTCATTTTCAGTTAAACCAATAACTCCACTAATATTCTTCAGTATTTTTGTGTCCTATGCTCTGGTCTGAAAATAGTTTTGTAAACGGTACATTGGATATGGACACTGAAAAATCAGATTCAAGCTCATTCCATACTTTTGGATATGATGTTTTAAGGTCCTTCATCTGCGCTATGTATACTGTAATGTGCTATGCTATGTATACTGTGATGTGTTATGCTATGTATACTGTAATGTATTGTGCTATGTATACTGTAATGTGTTATGTTATGTGTACTGTAATGTACGCGAGATGGAATGGCCAATCTCCTTGATGAGTGGCACGCATGAAACGTACAAAAGACCCAAATCAGTTCTTATACTGAAGTCAAAACTTTGCCATGTCTTGTAGTTTCTAATTGTATCTTTTAGGATTGTAGACATTTGAGGTCTGGATTCCACTACATCTAGAAAACGAGCAAGAAGTTGCCTATTTTCTCGAATTTTAACCAATTTATCACCTATCTTATATGCAGTTTTCTTGGTACAAGTACTGCATGTTCTTAATTTCGTATTTTTTTAATTAGATGCAAAGGTGACTATTTACTGTTTTCAATCTGTGGTCTAGTTTTTACAAATTATTCAAATTTCAACTGGCCTTTTGATCACGATTCAAATTATCATCCTTCGCAGATGCTGGAACTTTAATACATGATGGAATTTTCATTAATGTAGCATGATCTTGGAAAGGGTTTACTCAACAATGATTCCAAATACTCTCCTTGACGACGGCTGCATTGGGAAAAATTGTTAGTAACATGGAGGTCTAAAGTTGATAGTGTTTCCTTGGCTGCTTAAAGATTTCATTTGGTCAGTACTTTAAAAAAATTTGAAACAATACTTCTGGTAGAGATACCTTTCGAGGGCGCTTTCATTTTCAGTTAAACCAATAACTCCACTAATATTCTTCAGTTTTTTTTGTGTCCTATGCTCTGGTCTGAAAATAGTTTTGTAAACGGTACATTGGATATGGACACTGCAAAATCAGATTCAAGCTCCTTCCATACTTTCGGATATGATGTTTTAAGGTCCTTTATCTGCGCTATGTATACTGTAATGTGTTGTGATATGTATACTGTAATTTTTATGTTATGTATACTGTAATGTAAGCGAGTTGGAATGGCCAATCTCCTTGATGAGTGGCATGCATGAAACGTACAAAAGACCCAAATCAGTTCATATACTGAAATCGAAACTTTGCCGTATCACGACTGAATAAGCCCAGCAAACACAGAGTTATCGATAAACAATCTGTCCACAGCCGCTTTGCCGTCACTGACGATATCGGCACGATATCATCACGCCGTATCGGTTCCGTACCTTTTTTGAAAAGCTGGGCGAATGCCGGTCAAATGTTAGGAACACAACCGGTCCACTAACGCGTTCTCGGCATAAATTAAAAAACAGTGTTGCTGGCGCCATCTATGACTCATCTTGGACTATATTTGTTAAAAATCCTCAAAAACGTACTTTAGCGTAGGCTGACCCTGGGGTCGAACTCAGGTACCCAAGGACAAAATGTGAGTGCTTTAACCAATTCACCACTGAGACTCGATGCGGATGATTTTACGGACAATAAGAGGAAAACATTTTGTTAAGGGATGCGTTTGTTGTTGAAGGTAAATAGTTGATTGAACAGATACAATTTTGTTATGTTTTTACATTATTGTTCATTTGTGTATTATAAACTAATGTTGTATTTTTTATTTATTTATTATTTATTTATTTATTTTGTAATCATCTTATACTGAAATAAACTAAACTCAATATTAACATAATATTAAAGTGAATGAAATAATTAAGATAGCGAATTAATTAAAGCAAACGAAATTATGTTTCTTTCAAATTTAAGAATTATGTATTTAATATAATTAATTATTTTTAGAGATTTTGTATTAGTTAATATTTTTTTGTTAAAATTCATAATGTAACTACATGTATTGCATTAATTTATAAATCATAAAAAATTTTAACATGGAAAACTTATTTTTATAAATAATAAGTTGGTAATTTAAGAATTTTGATTAGATTAAGAATCCATTTTATGTCATTTGTTATTTAACAATATTTTTTAATTTAAAAATAAAACAAAAATATTTATTTATATCATTTTTTTTCTTTAGGTAGATAATTTTTTATAATGAAGGATATTTCTGAATATTTCTGTAAATTTAAGAATACTTTAGTATTTAATAAAATCGGTGAATTTAGAAATTTTTTCGTTAATACAATTTTCGTTTCAGGAATTATAATGTAATTAAACTTGTTACATTAAAGAATATATACTTGTAACAAAAAAAATAATAAGAAGAAAATAAGTTTGTAATTAATTACTTTTTATTAAAAAAGATTTTTATGTCATTTGATATTTTACTGTAGAATATATTTTTAGTGAATACTTATCAATATTATTTTTTTTCGCTTGGTAATTTTTTAAAAGGGAGGGGTCAGAACTTTTCATTTAAATTTTAAGGCTAATAGGTTGGGTAGAATACTTATATATTTAGAGCTTGTAAAATAATTTTAAACATTTTTTTTAATAATTTGTTTTTTATGCAAAATTTAAAAAAAAACTATTTCTTTTAAAATAAATGTATCATTAGAAAATAAGTTGAATTAACTTATAAAGTATTTTTTATAATAAATATTATTTTTTACTATAATGATTATTATGAATATTAATTTTAAGGAGCGATTAAAATATGTTTTTTGCTAATTGAAATAATTGTATGTCATTTTTTAAATAATGGCATAAATGTAAAAATAAACATTGGCTATTTTTTAAAAAAAATTCTGTTATTGCCTGTTAGCATTTTATATAAGATGCATGAAATTTAGAAATCTTGTAAAAAAAAAAAAAAATCCAAAGAAATTTTAGAAAAGAAAAAAATAAATGTCGATTAAAAGTAAAAATTCGTAATTCGGTCCAATGTTTACAAATCTAATCGGGCCACTATCAGAAATTAAGTATCGGTCCTGCGTCACTTGCCGGTATAAGTCGCTTGCCGATATAAAATAATAAAAAGACCGTTTACGATAACCGGGAGCTGTAAACGCAGATTCATAAGTTTCAGTTGACGACATGCTGCCGACACTTTACCGAAACCACTGTGTCCATGCCGACAGTTAACCGACACTGCCAGCTGCGGTCCTATCGTGTACCGAAAGTTATGTGTTTGCTGGGAGGTAATATGTAGTAGACAATTATCTTCAACTGCTGCTCTTCAAACAAAATTGTAGCTTCATCTTCACAATTGTGCGATTTCTTACAAGCAGATTTCCATTTTTCTTGAAGAAAAGTAATCTCTATAGAATGCGGCAATGTTTTAAAGATAATGTCATAGCATGCAAAAATGATAATCATATGAAATTCTAAGCCTCTAGTGTATTTCATCCCCCCCCTTAAAGTTTGACGAATTGTTGCACGACAGTACAGATCAATTTCAATACATATGAAATCAAGGCCATTACTGTTAATGTATTTTAATAGTGCATGGAAATATGGAAAAGATATATGGAGCTCTCGGAGAAGCCATTTTTGATTGCCTGCAGACGATTGAATTTACAGAGTAGATAGAGTGGAGCTATCTTTGACTCACCGAATTTTGTTCGCTTAGTAGGTCATTTTTTTCAGTCTTTCGAGATTGACTTTTCCAGGTTTTTGAAATAATTACCACATTTCAAGCATACTAAACAATACTTCGTGGATTCACAACACAATCAATGTTATTAGCATGTATCTTTTAGGGTTTACATTTATAGTTTTCACATATTCAGCAAAAAGAGAAAACAAGCAATATTAGAAAATTTGTAGTAAATTTATAAATAAATAATAAGTAATACAATTAACTCTTATTTTGATTATAGATTTGTATTTCTTGACCCCAAAATTTGACATACTAGTCAATAATATCCCATAAATAATGAAAATGTCAGTAAATGACAGCTTTCTTGGACGCTATCTTCAAAATCATCTCAAAAATGTGTCAGATAAAAATGGCACATAAGATATTTGGAATCTACATGTCAAAACTACAAAATAAAAAATAAATATGTATCAAACTTAGCACATAAATCAAGCTAGAAAACATTTCAGACCCTACTATATAATCACTTTAAAATTTGGAATATTTTTCATTACTCTTTGGTGACATTAAACATTATTATGACGTTCATCATTGACCAGGGTACCCAGGTAACTTATGCGAACTTCCTGAGGAAAAGTGAAGAAATGGATAGATGATTTACATTTAGATCAATAAAACTTAAAATTAATTTAAAAATAAGCATTAGACATATTTTTTAAGATAAAGAATTCACCAACTTCAAATTTTGTGGACAAATTTTACAATTCAAAAATGTTTACAAATGTAAATTACATACTAGCTTTTCTCATTGTTTATATGTTTCACAATATTTTCTAAAGCCGTGGTAGCCTAGTAGTCAAATCGCCAAACTCCGTATTGAAAAGTCTCGGGCTCTCATCAAAGACTCACTGAGTGCATTCAAAATTTTCTAAAACTATTCTTTTAATCAGTGTTTTCCTGATAATAAATTTTAAATATAAATTTCACAAAATGCCGATAGAGGATGCCTTAGACTTTGAAGCAGCATACAACTATTTTAACCGTTGTTTTTTTAAGTCTCATTAAATGCTTTCAAATTCTTAGACTTAAATTTTGTGCTAAAATTCTGAATCATTGGGAGTGTTATTAGTGGTAGTTGGGAGTAGTAGTAGTAGTAGTAATTGAGAGTTTTAGTAAGTAGCGGTAAACTGAACTGTGTTCGAGGGCGGGGGTAAATGTCAACTCCTAAACACACTTCAGTTCGCGCTTCTTAACCCCTCTCAAAGATTCAGAATTTGAGTTGAAAATTTAAGTTAAAATCTAAGATTTCGAAAACATTTAATAAGCTTTTGCAAGCATTTCTTTAGATAAAAATATTACACATAAAATTAGTTGTTGGTTACTCTGAAGTTTAAGGCACCCTCTAACGGATTTTTTTGAAATTTATCTTTAAAATTAATTTTCAAGAAGACACTGACTTAAAGAATAGTTTTATTTTAAATAGCAAACTAATCGACCGGTTTTTCCGTTTTTTAGAATCATTTGAAATTTGAACCTCTGTACACAGTTCAGTTTTTCCTACTTAACCACTCCCAACTATTTAGATTTTGAGCTCAAAATTTAAGTTTAAGCTTACGGAAACATTTAATCAGATGCAAAAAACCGGCAAAAATAGTTGATCGTTATTCCAAAGTCTAAATCACCCTCCATCGTCATTTTTTGAAATTTATCTCTATAATTTATTTTAAAAAAATACCGACATCACTAAAATAGTTTAGAGTGAATAGACATTCACTAAAATAGTTTTAGTGAAAACCGCAAATGAATCGACCAATTTTTCCGTTTTTTATAATCATTTGAAATTTGAACCCTCTGAGCTCAGTTTAGTTTGTACTACTTAACCACTCCCAACTATTCAGATTTTGAGCTAAAAATTTAAGATTATGTCTAAGCTTAAAAAACCAGTTAATGAGATGTAAAAAAAAACGGCAAATATAGTTCAAACGGCAAATACATTTCCTTACTTCAAAGTCTAAGGCGCCCTCTATCGGCATTTTTTAAAATTTATCTTCATAATTTATTTTCAAGAAAATACCGACATAAAGAATAGTTTTAGTGAAAACCGCAAATCAATCGACCAATTTTTCCTTTTTTATGTTTATTTGAAATTTTGGACCCTAAACTTAAATGGCGGCTATCTCCTTTGGAAAAGGTTAGGGACCCATGGTTTTCTATTTAATATTGTTTGTCTAGATATGGTCTATCACCCATCTTTTATAATAAGAAAAAAATTAGAATCTCCTTGTATATACAGTGTAATTCTTTAACAATTAAATAGGGGTGATAGTGCATATCAAGACAAACAATATTAAATAGGAGACCAAGGGTCCCAAACATTTTCCAAGGGAGATAGCCGCCATTAAATTTCAGGGACCAAAATTTCAAATAAACATAAAAAACGGAAAAATCGGTCGATTGATTTGCGGTTATCATTAAAATTATTCTTTATGTATGCATTTTCTTGAAATTAAATTATACAGATAAATTTCAAAAATGCCGATAGAGGGCGCTTTAGACTTTGGAGTAACAAACAACTATTTTTTGGCCGTATTTTTGGCATCTAATTAAATGTTTTCATAAGCTTAGACTCAAACTTAAATTTTGAGCTCAAAATCAGAAAGTGGGAGTGGTTAAAGAGCACAAACTGAGCTGTGTTCAGAGGGTTCAAATTTCAATTGATTTAAAAAAACGGAAAAATTGGTCGATTGATTTGTGGTTTTCTCTAAAACAATTCTTTATGTAGGCATTTTCGTGAAAATAAACTATAAAGATAAATTTCAAAAAAATGCCGATAGAGGGCGCTTTAGACTTTGGCGTAAAGAACAACTCTTTTTTGGCTTTATTTTTTGCATCGTATGAAATGCTTTCTTAACCTTAGACTTAAACTTAAATTTTGAGCTCAAAATCTGAATAGTTGGTAGTGGTTAAGTAGACAAACTGAACTGTGTTCAGAGGGTTCAAATTTTAAATGATTATAGAAAACGGAAAAATTGGTCGATTCGTTTGCGGTTTTCACTAAAACTAATTTTTAAATCAGCATTTTCTTGAAAATAAATTTGAAAGATAAATTTCCCAAAATGCCGATAGATGGCGCCTTAGACTTTGGAGTAGCGTACAACAATTTTTAACCATTATTTTTTTAATCTCATTAAATGCTTTTAAATACATAGACTTAAATTTTGGGCTCAAATTCTGAATCATTGGGAGTGTTTAAGTAGCGAAAAATTGAATTGTGTTTGAGGAGGGGGGAGGGTTAAATTTTAACTCCTGAACACACTTTAACACACTTTAATTTGCGCTACTTAACTACTCCTAATTATTCAGATTTTGAGCTCAAAATTTAAATTTAAATCTAAGCTTCCGAAAACATTTAATAAGATTTTGCAATCATTTTATTAGAACCAAAAAATAATGGTTAAAATTAATTGTTGGTTACTCTGATGTTTAAGGCGCCCTCTAACGGAATTTTTTGAAATTTATCTTTAAAATTTATTTTCAAGAAGATACAGACTTAAAGAATAGTTTTATTTTAAACGGCAAACGGATAGACCAATTTTTTCATTTTCTATAATTATTTTAAATTTGAACCCCCCCCCCCCCCCTTAAACATAGTTTTGTTTGTGCTACTTAACCACTCCCCACTTTTCAGATTTTGAGCTCAAAATTTAAGTTTGACTGTAAGCTTACGAAAAAAATTAATGAGATGCAAAAAATACCGGCAAAAAATAGTTGTTCGTTACTCCAAAGTCTTAAGCGCCATCTATCGACATTTTTTGAAATTTATCTTTATAAATTAATTTCAAGAAAATTTCTATAAGAAGAATAATTTTAGTGAAAGCCGCAAATCAATCGGCCAATTTTTCCCTTTTTTATGTTTATTTGAAATTTTTGTCCATAAACTTTAATGGCGGCTATCTCCTTTGGAAAACGTTTTGGACCCTTGGTCTCCCATTTATTATTGTTTGTCTTGATGTGTACTATCACTCCTCTTTTATTGTAAAAAAAATTAGAATCACCTTGTGTATATATATATATATATATATAATAAAAAGAATGAATCATGATAATCGAAACAATAGGCTTTCTTCTTAATTCTTTCTCTTACTTACATATTTCCAATTGCTAAGCTTCATAAAAAAGAGATGCAAAATCTGATAAGATGAGTTGCAACTCCGTGGAAGGGATCTAATTGAAATACTACAAAAATTAATTTTTATACTTCCCCCGTAGGATAAAAACTCCAATCAAGAAATCTCTAGCATTTAAGGTAGACTTCAAAGACCTCTGGTCATTATGGAAGAACCTTCTTTTTTAAGTGAATCTCTTTTCTAATTTAGTTTCTAGTAAAAAGATTGAAGGTTTCTTGATTGCTTCACAGGAAATCCTTGTTACTCTTTTCAAAAATCCAATTTAAAGTTTTGAAGTAAGTAAAATATAAATGCAAATGTTTATAAAA
Organism: Maratus speculifer; assembly: GCA_964019185.1. Lineage (NCBI taxonomy): Eukaryota > Metazoa > Arthropoda > Arachnida > Araneae > Salticidae > Maratus > Maratus speculifer. Next base: position 406,716,923 of record OZ025290.1, on the reverse strand, counting down.
TTATTTACATTAGTATTGAGTTTTTTTTTCGACTTAGAGTGTTTTTATACTTTAAGATGAATTTCAATTTCGTTGTAACGAATGCCAAACAGTTCCATATTGGAAGATAGTTAATGACATTACTGCAGTTATTGGAAATTATATGCATTTACGCATTTGGAGACGAATAAGTATCATTTTGAGAAACAAGTAATTCGAAAAATTAACGTAATGATATATATATATATATATTTAAATAAGACTGATATATTAAACTCAAATCGCACACCATATTTAACCAACTAAAGAAATATATAAAATATAAAATATAAAAATATTCTTAAAAGCAAAAACTCACGAACATCTACACCGCCAAACAAACTTGAAAAACCACTACGTGAACAATAACTAATCCATAAATTATAAACTGACCCAACAAATAACAACTCATAAATAACATAAACAAGAAACTCGAAAAGTAACAAACATGGAGACGGGCGGCATGGCTTATGACATGCACTGCTGGGTTAAATCTGATTTTATGCATGCAACATTCCCCATGCCCGTCACAACCATAAATGAATTTTAGCTAAAAGCATTCATACTAAAAATAAACTATCGACCAGCAATAATCTTCAAATGACCCTTAAACTAAAACATTAAACTTGTCGAACTATCAAATCCATTCAATAATGATTTCAGTTCATTTCGACGACTACTGCCCCTAACAAAATCATTCATAATATTTTTCATAAAGTTCCGAGGGTAATCTTGTTCAGAACCCAGTCTGAACCACTTCACAATGTCATTAATCGCATCTCCAATTTCTGAACTCAACCTATCAATAAGAATTAAACCATTTCTGAAAATATTTCTTTTTACCGAGACATGTACACATGAATTGAAATTCATTAACTTTAAAGTTCGGAAACTAAAAGTGTTCCGTTTATCAAATATCTTTGTAACCAATTTTTTACGCTCTAAAATTAAGTTTACATCCAAAAAATCAATATTTCTGCAATCCAGTGAGGAGGGCTCTAATTTCAATGTTGTAGGGTAATATAAGAAATCTAAAATTATATTATCGTTATTTAATTTAACTATTAAAACATCATCAATGTATCTATAACACAAAATATTTTTATTTAAGTTATTGTTACGTTCATATAAATATAGGTATATGTCAGCTATAATAGAACTACAACTCCCCCCCATTGGAATGCCACGAATTTGTCTAAACGTTTTTTTACCGTCGTAAAGGTAATTTTCTTCTACAACAAATTTAAATAAATTCAAAAATAAATCGATATCAGTTTCTGATTTACACTCAGTAACATAAAATTCCACAATTTTCTCTTTTAAATCCGTTAAATCTATATTATTGTATAGGTCTGCGAAGTCATATGCATACAGACCTGTAATGTTTTTTATATTTTTCAGCTTATCCAATAAGATGTAGCTATTTTTTATAATAAATGTTGATTCCCTACCAATCACTTTGTGAAACACACCTGTTAAAATCTCCTTTAATTTTTTACTAACTACCTCAATGTAAGATCCGAAACCACAAGTTATGCTTCTGAATTTAATTGGCTTTTTATGAAATTTAGGAACTAATATAAGATAAGGGAAATTTTGACTTTTTTGTTTTAACTTTACTTTTTTATAAAGTTCTTTGATTCTATTCTCCACAACAGTGATTTTTGTATTCAAAAGTTGATAATGATATTTATTGTTATAGCACTCATTTAAAAGCGTACTATAAAGTTTTTTACATATCAATGCGTAATTTGTGTTGGCTTTGTCTACATATGTAATTATAAATTTATCCTGGAGATTCTTAATTGATTTTGTAATTTTTATATAATTTTCGCGTGACATACCGTCACAATCTCTAATGTATTCCATTTTTAAATCCTTTAGTATATGGTATTTCCACTCTTGAAAAACACTACATGGTAAACTATACCTATACATTAGTTTTTGTATAAAAATATCTAAATTTAAGTTAAAGCGCTTAATTACTTCACTTTTAGGTATTATGCGTTTCACTCTATATTTTGTTCCATACTCCATTAACTTCCTCAACTCCACATCCCCTACTATCTCCAAATTTCCAGTTATAACGTGTCCAAAATCGTTATCTATATAATTTATGTAATCACTATCATTGCAGTTACAAATGCATTCTCCGGTACTTTTCTCAAGATTTTTTGCAAAACTGTTATAGTTAAAAATTTTACGCCCCAAAGGTTTATCATATTTAAAAGCCTTAATTATTTTAAGCTTGCCCACAGGTAATAGATCATAATATTTATTTAATATTTTATTATAATTTAGTTTATTTTGACAATTTCCAACATAATCCAACACAAAATATATCTTATCTACTGAACCTTTATTGCTATTGTTTAAATTACAGTAAAATTGCAAATTCTGTTTTTTAATTCTATACCTCAATAAATCTAAAGCTAAATCTATGTTACTACATCCTACTCTGTCATGCAATGCCCATAGTGTTTCGGGAATTAATTTCTTTTTAATGTTAAAAACTAAACACTTAAGTACATTAATTCTTCTTAAACCCTTATAATTAATTATTGCGTTCAGTATATCTTTACAATTATTAATATTTTTATTATTCCAAGTAATTACATTAAAAGAACTATTACAATTATCATTCAATATTTCATTCCTCAAATCATGATTTATTTTTGCATAAATAGAATCATCTATATTTTCAGTTTTTAAATTTTTAACTACATTACTATTATTAAACTTAACATTTAACCCGTAAGGATATACCGTACCATATTTTTTCATCATTTCATTCTCACACAATTTTCTTTCCATTTCATTTGGAATAATATACATGATAGATATCCGTATATTTTCAATACCATGCTCTGAAAAATGTTTTATTTCTATTTCTTGATCCTCACTTTTGATGATAAGTTTTCTAATGTCCGATTTATGATTATTGAACCTTCTGTTTAAAGGAGTAGATGTTTGTCCAATATATAATTGATTACAAACGTTACATCTTAATCTATAAACACAATTATAAACTTTACAAAATTTAAGACATTGTCCCTCTGTCCTCTCATCTTTATGTTTTATCTCTGCACAAGTACAAACTTTACAACGTTTGTCACTACATTTAACTAACTGTATACCATTATCTAATTGACTTTTTTTAAAGTCCCTTCTATAAAACCATCTTGTTTTATATCTTTTCTCAGTGTTATTACTATTTTTGTAATTTTTTTCACTATAACTATGTTTAAATTGCCCAAGGCTATTCATTGAATTATTATAAATATATCTAGTCCGATATCTTATAATTTCCGTATTTCCATAAGCACAACTATCTTTAGTCAAACCACAATCATTCCGCAATCCAACATATTTCCAATCTATGCCACTTTTAACACAATCGCCACTATTAGACATACTCCTCATAACTCTAAACTCTGTAAACTCTTTTCCACCATGGTCACTTTCTAACGATCCGCTTCCCACCATGGTCACTTTCTAACGATCCGCTTCCCACCATGGATTCTGGAGCCGACCGAGCACTACGGAATTTATAATTCCATATCTTGCCGGTACCGTTAATATTGTATTTTTTACTATTCATATTAATGTGCAAAATTTTTTTATAATTGAATATTAATAAAACAATATACATATAAACCAAACACTCAGCTAAAGCCATAAAAGTATTGAAAAATACATAAACTTCTCAAAACCAATATACATCAGAATAAACTATCATTAAATATCAAAACTATAAAAATAAATTCGAAACTGAACATTATTAAATTATCAGCCAAATAAATTAAAATATAGTCATACTTTTTAATCCAAACAACTTCATAATAACCAACCAACAGACATTAACCACATAAGAAAATCACTTCACATCAACAAACCGTTGTAATCTTCAAATATTTAACTATGGCATGCAATTTATTTCTTATCTCATTATAGATATAAAGCAAAAAAGACATACCTGACTCCAGCCTACAGTACTCTTTAATACTAATCCAAGCAACTCATAACATCCATTATATACATTTCTGTATTGACCAAGTGAAAACGTAGACATGCCATCATATATCACTGGACAGAATATATTTAAATAAGACTGATATATTAAACTCAAATCGCACACCATATTTAACCAACTAAAGAAATATATAAAATATAAAATATAAAAATATTCTTAAAAGCAAAAACTCACGAACATCTACACCGCCAAACAAACTTGAAAAACCACTACGTGAACAATAACTAATCCATAAATTATAAACTGATCCAACAAATAACAACTCATAAATAACTTAAACAAGAAACTCGAAAAGTAACAAACATGGAGACGGGCGGCATGGCTTATGACATGCACTGCTGGGTTAAATCTGATTTTATGCATGCAACATTCCCCATGCCCGTCACAACCATAAATGAATTTTAGCTAAAAGCATTCATACTAAAAATAAACTATCGACCAGCAATAATCTTCAAATGACCCTTAAACTAAAACATTAAACTTGTCGAACTATCAAATCCATTCAATAATGATTTCAGTTCATTTCGACGACTACTGCCCCTAACAAAATCATTCATAATATTTTTCATAAAGTTCCGAGGGTAATCTTGTTCAGAACCCAGTCTGAACCACTTCACAATGTCATTAATCGCATCTCCAATTTCTGAACTCAACCTATCAATACGAATTAAACCATTTCTGAAAATATTTCTTTTTATAATTTCTAATATATATATATATATATATATATTATCCTCATCAATTTTAAATCATAAGTATTTTATCTGAAAAATAATCATATTTTCAACTTTCTGACTAAAGTACAAGTGCGTAATACATATAAAATGTAACAATAAAAATTAAACGAGTAACGAAAAGTTTTTTGCTTCAAATATTATCTCATCAAATCTAGTAATCATCTAAGGCAGACTTCAAAGACCATTGGCGATTGCGGAAGAACATTTTTTTTTTAAGTAAATCTTTTTCTAATTCGGTTTCTAATGGAAAGATTGAATGTTTCTTGATTACTATACAGGGGATTCTTGCCCCATTTCAAAAATGTAATTTAAAGTTTTCAAAATTTTGTAATCAAAAAATATATGCAAAAAATATATTCTTATTTACATTAAATGTGATAATTTTTTTCGCCTTAAGATTGTTTTCGTACTTTAAGATGATTTTCAATTTCGTTTTAATAAATGCCAAAGAATTCCATATTGGATGTTAGTTAACCATATTACTATAATGTCTAATTATTATATTACTATTATTACTATGTTTACTATGTTACATTTTTATAGGGAAATTATACACATTTTCAGAAGAATAAATACAATTTTGAGAAAAAAAAATAACTATTTACATATATATATGCATATCATAATCAAGCGTTTTCAAATATACATATATATGTTTAATTACCTGCGTAATTACAGTTGGTAATTAGAACTTAATTGACTATTCTTATGTAATAAAACAATAAAAGTTTAATCTCGATTATGCAAACACACTATGTACACGAGAAATAAAACGTAAAGGGGAAATGGGAGGTGCATTCGGAGTGGAAGCAGTATGTTTACCGATTTCCCTTCGTCTTTCGGGAGCGAACCAAGTGTCTGTCCTCATCGCATATTTCAGATGTGTATATTGCTGGGACGATTACTGTTTCTAAACCAATAGGAGACCGTCATTATCACGGTCAAGTACACGCCCACACAGTTTGATTGACAGGAACTCGTGGACAATTGATCGTGTGTGTTTATTATTTATTTGTACTCGGATTGTTTGAATTTGTACTCGGTAATTAAAAATTAAAGGTACGAAAGAATTCTTTTTTTCAAAATGACTGAATTTTATTTACTTCAATTAGAAATTATACTTCCTCTGATCCTGAAATAAATAAATAAATAAATAAATAAATAAAAATTAAAGTAAGAATTTTGCTTATACGGATATTTTCGCAGAATACTTTTTTCCCCATTTGTTTAATATATATATAAATCATTTTGGAACGATATTTAGAATATTAAAAGGGTTTGAAATATTTTTTTAAATGTCTTATTTATTAATAAAAGACAGCCTCCAATAATTAAAAAAAAATCACCAACGGACTCTCGGCCCGCGATGGACTCGAACCCATATCCTCCGGTTTCAAGCTCGACGCTCTAACCATTCAGCCAGTCAGCTCACTTTCATCCGCAACAGATTATCGTTATAATTAGCACCGTCAATTGTCCACGAGTTCCTGTCAATCAAACTGCGTGGGCGTGTACTTGACCGTGATAATGACGCTCTCCTATTGGTTTAGAAACAGTAATCGTCCCAGCAATATACACATATGAAATATGCGTCCTCATCTAATGTCAGAATGAATCTCTATCATCTCAGAATCTGTTCCTAAGTTTGGAGTTTGAACTTACCAAGTTATCAACTTCATTGTGTTGTGCTTTTGCTAACATCAGTTTGGCTCTAACGAGAAGATGCTGAACCTGTTTCCTTTCTTATTAGGTTGTTTTGAGAAAGTGAAGGCCTTTGCCATATACATATATATATATATATATATATATATATATATATATATATATATATTAAAACTATTAATATTTTTCCCACAAATCTTAAACTTATACTATAATTATTTACATTCATTTATTCTGTATTTATTTCAACTTATTAAGTTAAAATTGGAAAAAAGGTAAAGATTATGATTAGTATAAAGATAATTAGATCTGATCTATTAATCTTTAACGAAATGATACAAATTCTTAATATAAATTCTTAATATTATATTAAAACATTTATTCCGGTAATCGTAAATTTCTAAAATGGCTCTAAAGTAAAAATATTCTTAATTTAATTTTTTTTTCCTTAAAATTCTTAATAAGAATCAATTTTCCCTATTTTGATCAATCTTTTTTAAAAGTCTTATTAAATTTATTTCGGAATCATATTTGTTCAGAACATATTTCCTTATATATATATATATTTTTTTTTTTTTGCGTTTTAAATTTACTGCATATCAATAAATTAAAAAAAATTAATGTAATTTTATTTTTTTGTGAAATTATTATATGTAGAAATTTTCGAATTTTAACTGCTTTCGAATATACATAAGTTAAATAATAATCTTTTAAATAAAATTATCTTTGCAGGAGATTTGAGTCTGCTGCTTTTAATGTCGGCGCTAGACACTAATTTTTTTACACAAAGGAATCATTTTGGAGATTATCGAACGTTCTAGAAACTTTTTTTTACTGAAGCTAGGAGGCCCGGAGATATGATGATTATTCGATTATTTGGTTTTAAAAAAGCCTTCGGGAAGTTATGACCAATGCTGCCTTTGATGTAACGTTTATTATTTTTAGCAGAATTCACTTCACCAGAATTTAAGAGCATTTCTCAGATGATTTGACCTCAGAAAAAAATTAATTAATTTGAAGTTGTATAAAAATGTGTGAAGGTGTCTTCCTTTCCTCAATTTTTCCACGACTTTTGTGCGGTAAACGAAAAGACCCTATTCTTTTGACTAACGTAATTACGCTGCGATGACACCACTTGCGCCCAATTTGAAAATGTCAAGTATATAAAAAGGGTGATTCATAAAAGATGGGCAGAACTTTAAGGGGTTACAGTACACTTAAAGACAAATAATATTAAATAGGAGACTAAGGGTCCCAGACGTATTCCCAAGGATATAGGGGGCATTAAAGTTTAGGGTCCGAAATTTCAAATGATTTTAAAAAATGGAAAAATTGGTCGATTTGTTTGCGGTTTTTGCAAAAAATTTTCTTTATGCCAGTATTTTCTTGAAATAAAATTTTAAAGTTCAATTTCAAAAATGCCGATAGGGGGCGCTTTAGACTTTGGAGTAACAAACAACTATTTTTTAATGTTATTTTTTGTATTTCTTTAAATGATTTCGAAAGCTTAGACTTAAACTTAAATTTTGATCTAAAAATCTGAGTCCTAACGAGTAGTTAAGTAGCGTAAACTGAAATTTGAAATTTGAAACCCTTCTCCCCCCAGAACAAAAATCAGTTATTCCCGATCTTTGTGTCGTAGATTAGGCTCTAACTACTGCCGCGTTTTGCTAAAATTATTCTTTATGTCAGTATTTTCTTGAAAATAAATTTTAAAGAAAACTTTCAAAAAATTCCGATAGAGGGCGCTTTAGACTTTGGAGTAACGAACAACTATTTTATACCGTTATTTTTTGTGTCTCATTAAATGCTTTCTAAAGCTTAGACTTAAATTTTCAGCCCAAAATCTGAATCGTTAGACGTGGATAAGTTTCTGGGGCGAGGGGTTTGAAATTTCTACTCCTGAGCACAGTTCAGTTTACCATGTCCACACATTGTGTGCTGTGATACGAGGTAAAAAGACACAGATTAGGATTATGTTACCAAAGCATATTTATTAACATGTAATTACAATAAATGTTCAAAATTGTGACCACCAGAGGTTATGCACGCAGAACAACGGCGAAGAATAGAACGGCAAACATTCGCGAAAACATCAGGCTTTTCGAGCACTTCCCCTACAGCGGCGGAAAGTCAGGCGACCATTTCCTCGCGGGATTCAATGGGTGTCTCATACATAAGAGCCTTCAATTGCCCCAAAAAAAGAAATCGAGGGGTGAAAGATCTGGCGAGCGAGCAGGCCAAGCAACAGGACCACCTCGACCAATCCATCTGTTCGGAAATGTGATGTCCAGATAGTTGCGGACGTCTCGTACGTAATGGGCTGGCGCTCCATCGTGCTGGAACCACATGACCCGCCGGATGCGTGGAGGAACAACGTTTAACAGGTCTGGCAGCACATGTTGCAGAAATGTGAGGTATGTTTTACCGTTGAGGCGTTCAGGAAGAAGGTACGGCCCGATTAGGTGGTCTCCGAGGATTCCTGCCCAAACATTGATGGAAAAGCGTCTCTGATGAGCATGTGGATACGTAGCATGTGGATTGACATCCGCCCATACATGTGCATTGTGTGTGTTAAATGTACCTTCACGTGTGAAGGTACTTTCAACGGTGAAAAGCACAGTTCGTCCAAAATGTGGATTTAGCGCGTTCTGCTGCAGAAACCAGCGGGCGAATTTGGACAATACGATTTGGATAATCCCCTGGAGACAGTTTCTGGACTCGTTGCACATGAAACGGGAGCAAATGTTCATCCTTCAGTACCCTCCAAATCATGGACTGTGAGGTATCCACCTGCCTAGCCACTGTTCGTGTACTTGTACTTGGCTGCGCCGCTACTACATCCAGAATGGCTTCTGCAACAACTACTGATTCGTCCTTTTTTGCACGACCTGCATTCGACCGGGAAGCGAGAAATGATCCCGTCTCACACAACTGTCTGTGCAAGCGCTCGAAAGTTTTGCGGTTAGGCAACCGCCTGTTAGGAAATCGCTCTCCGTACATTCGTTGTGCCTCTGCACCATTTCCATCTGCCGCTCCGTAAATTAAATGCATCTCAGCCTTTTCCTTATTCGTGAAGGGCACCATCTTCCGATTCATTACTACAGCGACTTACACTTGACTCACCGTTCAGTGGTTTTTATGCCTGAATCGTGTCGAAATTTTGCATACGTGTTCTTCTTCTTCCCCATTTGACATTTGCATACTTTCTGTCTCATTCTTCACCGGGTGACTAGCGTCAGGAATGGAGCTTTAACGTTTGCATGAGCGATGTTTCCAACTGTGCCAGTGCCTTTATGAGTGAATTCCGACTATGCAGTCCTTGACGAAAGTTGTATTTTTGCCTCGTATCACATCACAGAATCGTTGGGCATGGTTAAGTAGTGCAAACTGAACTATGTTCAGAAGTTGAAATTTGAACTCCCTCTCCTCGCTACTGAACCACGCTCAGCGATTCAGATTTTGAGCTGAAAATTTAAGTTTAAGTCTAAGCTTTAGAAAGCATTTAATGAGACACAAAAAATAACGGTATAAAATAGTTGTTCGTTACTCCAAAGTCTAAAGCGCCCTCTATCGGAATTTTTTGAAACTTTTCTTTAAAATTTATTTTCAAGAAAATACTGACATAAAGAATAATTTTAGCAAAACGCGGCAGTAGTTAGAGCCTAATCTACGACACAAAGATCGGGAATAACTGATTTTTGTTCTGGGGGGAGAAGGGTTTCAAATTTCAAATTTCAGTTTACGTTACTTAACTACTCGTTAGGACTCAGATTTTTAGATCAAAATTTAAGTTTAAGTCTAAGCTTTCGAAATCAGTTAAAGAAATACAAAAAATAACTTTAAAAAATAGTTGTTTGTTACTCCAAAGTCTAAAGCGCCCCTATCGGCATTTTTTGAAATTGAACTTTAAAATTTTATTTCAAGAAAATACTGGCATAAAGAAAATTTTTTGCAAAAACCGCAAACGAATCGACCAATTTTTCCATTTTTTATAATCATTTGAAATTTCGGACCCTAAACTTTAATGCCCCCTATCTCCTTGGGAATACGTCTGGGACCCTTAGTCTCCTATTTAATATTATTTGTTTTTAAGTGTACTATAACCCCTTAAAGTTCTGCCCATCTTTTATGAATCACCCTGTATATAACTATATGCAGTCAAAAAGTTCACGATATTTTGCTGTAATTCTTTAAAATCACAATTTATTTGTTTACTGCCACTATCATATTTTTTTACTACGAAAATTCATAAGAGGGAGTGTAGCAACAGTGTAGTTGAAGAGAGAAAAGTGTGGTTGTAATTTGTTCGATGTTGGCTTTCGAGCAAATGCTAAAAATTCATGATTCAACATATACTTGTACATTCAACACGAGCATTCAACATAAACATTCAATACGAACGTTTAACATAAACTAAACATTCTTGATGAAAATTCATATAAATTCATGGACATATTAGAAAATCTGCACCAGAGAACTTGTTAGCCTGATAAACAGTTTTCGGTGACGAATTCTATAAGGTTTGGTTTGGTTTGGTTTATTTAGTGTCGGCCGATTATCTACTTAGGGATATGGGCCCTGGGGGGGTGCCCTTCGTGGGGGTCTTTCTAAGGATACCTAGCCCGTATTCACGCAAGGTTCGAAGAAAACCACGAAAACTCCGAACGGTCAGGCCGACGGCCGCGATTGGGTTCGAACCCAGCACCTGCCGTCTACCAGTTGAGAAGTCACAACGTCTCGGCCACTGGTGGGGCGAATTCTATAAGGAAAACAGTCGATCAGGAGTGGTTTATGATATTCTCTTTAAACTTAACAGTTTTGACATCGTAGATATCAAAACGATTGCGACAGCTGAATTTGGGAATAAACCAAAACAGTAATTTCCTCATTATTTCCAGAAGTGACATGAGCGGTGATGCAAGTGCGTGTATTCGGACGGATATTATTTTGAAGTCGATTAATTACGTATATCTATGTACGTATACCTGTATGTATACCTATATAGGGGTAATAAAATGTTCCAACGAAATTCCGGGAATTTTTTGACCCCCCTCCCTTACTATACAGACAGGAAGTCCCAGAAATTAGCTTATTAACTTGGAGGGAAGGTGCAAACCAGCATTAACTATCATTATGATATAGGATAGCACTTCCGATAAACACGAATCACTCACACAACAAACACAGAACACGACCACAATCCATAAAACAACGCTTCATTGTTAATATATGAATGGGCATTCCTTCGGACACAGTTTAATCGATCAATACATTTTACCACCTGGACTAGACGTTCAACAATACATTGATTTATTCAAGGTTGGGAGTGCTGAACGATGTCCCTGCAATCGATCGATCAGTAATATGATTCCAAAATAATTGGGCGCAAATGACCTTTTGACTAGGACATTTCGAAGCTGTTGGATTGGATGTGGCGGTCTTGGGACATACTTTCCCGAGATCTGCTCATTGATATCATCTTCTTTACTTTTTTTCGGTTACTATGCAGACCATTACGTAGGACATGCCCATAAATTATGAAATAGACATAGAGACGCCACGAATCGCCATCGCTGCGATTACCATCAATGTGCCAACTGTAATTTTCGAAAATGTTTGTCAGTTCATGTCGCATAGGTGTCATGCATTCGTCCATTCCAATGGTCGCATTTTCAAACACCTCTTGTGATGCTTGTAATTAATAAATTGTACTTTTTTCGTGTAATAAAGCTTTTCCCACTGCTTTATGCGTTGTGACTGCACTGTCTCTTGTGTTTTAAAATTATGGAAGCCTATGCTTACTTATGTAATTATGGTTCCTAACAGTATTCTGTACATCTCACTGAAGTTTAAACTGCGGTGACTAAAATTGTGGAAATCTTTTGGTAGATTTAATTACCAGAAGTTAATTTGCTACCTATATATAGAGAGATACACACAAAGAGACACACACACACATATATATATATATATACATGTAAACAGATTGTCCAGTAAATAAGATTTCGATTTAAAATTTAAATTTCTCAAAAAGATCTATAAATGTGGTAAACGGTTTGTTTATTAGGTAAGTTGTAAAAATCTAATTCAATCTAAAGTTTATTCAATCTAAAGTCTAATTTAATCTAAAGTTTTGAACGATGAATATTTTGAAAAGATCGTGTTCTGACTGCAAAGAACGCTTGACTTGATATTTTCCTTGTTTTAGATTGCTTGCAGAAAATGAGTTTTTCGGCGTACACTGCCATATTTTATGGTTGTAATTATGGCTCATAACAATACTCTGTACATCTCCAAGTTTATACAGTGGTTGCAAAAACTGCTTTATCGAACTAAATTTTTGAAATTCCGAAATTTCAAAATTTTCACTCCTGTTTGTGCATCAACATTTTAAAAATAAGGTACCCTGGGGTAAGTGGTTGCAAAAACTGATTTTTCGAACTTAAAACTTTCAAATTTAAATTTCTAAAAAAGATCGACAAATGTGGTAAACGGTTTGTTTACTAGGTAAGTTGTAAACATCTAATTCAGAAATTTCGAACGATGAAAATTTTGAAAAGATCGTGCTCTGACTGCAAAAAATGCTTGACTTGATATTTTCCTTGTTTTAGATTGCTTGCAGAAAACGAGTTTTTTGGCGTACACTGCCATACTTTATGCTTGTAATTGTGGTTCTTAACAATATTCTGTGTATCCCCTTCAAGTTTATACAGTGGTTGCAAAAACCGCTTTATCGAACTAAATTTTTGAAATTCCGAAATTTCAAAAATTTCACTCCTGTTTGTGCTTCAACATTTTAAAAATAAGGTACCCTGGGGTAATAACGCCACGTTAAGGTTCTACCAATTTTCACGGCTTAGTTTTAGATTGTATTTTTCAAACAAATATAGGATATGATACAGCAACTCATTGACTATCTATATAAAATAAAATAATTTAACAGATATGTATTCATAAAATATAATGGCGTTTTTTCTTGACCAATGCTATTTGGCGTTATTACCCACCTATATGAGTAATAACGCCATGCAAACAAAACTATGAAATATGGTGGAATAATTACATGTAGATAGCCCAATTCTAAAAATACAAACTCTACAAACTTAGAAATTGACAAATTGCATTCTAAGCTATTGAAAATGTTCAATTTTTTGTGAAAGTGTAAAAAAAATAAAGGTGTGGTGTGGGAGGGGGGGATGAGGCAAAAGAATATCAGACCGTGAGCTTCTTTTTGCTTAAAAAAGACCGCTTAAATAGAAATATGAGAAACATTGCACAGTTTTAACTGTGTTTATTTGAATCAGTATTTAGGATGTAGCTCGGCCACTGTAGGGAATCAACCGGGGTATTAATGTCAAGGATTGACGTTATTACCCCGGTATAGTTATTGCGCAGTACATTTTAAATTACAAATTATCTCGAGAAGATATCCAAAATCTTCAACAACATTTTAAAAGTACATGAAATGCACTACAAATTTATGTAATTAACAAAGTATTTCCGGATAAAAAGATCGTCTTCACATCACAAAACGTATCTCGCAAATTTTAGATCAAGCGTTCATTTTAGTTGTTTGTGAAAACAATAAGACCTAAAAATGAAACAAATTAACTTGAAGCTGTTTTTTGCGATTTATATGACACAAAACCCTTCTGCGCAGAGCACATGGGTGTCATTTACCTGATTATTTCATAATTATGCAAAATATAAGCACTTGGCGTTATTACCCCGCCTGGCGTTATTACCCCAGGGTACCTTATATTGTATCAGTGTTAGTTGTCAAGAAACATACATAGGAACTTATTGGGTACATAATGTCTAATAGATAACCCAAGATATTTACAAATTACAAAACTTTTCACACAAACATAATTAGCAGTAATTAAAAATAAAGGGAGAAAGGAAAACCCATTCTCAGAAATAACTATTATAAATGTGAAATTATAAAATTGATTTTTAAAAATAAACAATTTTTTAAATAAACGCATGAAAAGAAGAAAATTTTTATCTCATATTATATTCCCAGAATTTCAAGGACAGAAACTTAAGATTTTTTTTTATTCAAAATTAATTAATGTTTTCCGAAGCTTAGAAATTTGAATAATATTTTCAAAGAAAAAAAATCCGCCTCAAGTTATAAAAAGATTAGTTTACCTTATACGTGAATAAACATTTCATTTTTCCCTAAAAGAAAAAAAGAATTAAAACTTTTTTTCAATTTAAGTTAGAAAATAAATAATTTTATGGAAATTAGCGCATTTTCTCATGCATCATCTTTATTTCTTTTGGAGCACTTAAATGATTATTTCTGACACAAAAAATATTATTAGAATGTAATTAATGTTTTTTTTCTTTGCTTCTTGATTTTTTACGATATCATTACCATCCTATGTAAATTTTAAGCTTTGAAATTAGCCCTTAAATTATTGAATACTTAATACATGAATTATCAGTTGCTAACTAAGCGTAGGAGCAACTTGGTGAAAAATGTCCAAGCAGGGGATCGAGCCCGGAACAGTTGGAATAATGCTCAGAGTACTCTGCAATTTAAACTGCGAGGACAATGCCTAGCTGGGCATTTTTCACTGCTATTTGTTGGTAAGGCTGCACTGTAGCACAAGATGGAATAGTCTCCATGAGCACATATTCATGAGGCGTACCATGATTCACAAACAAATGCAGCATCGGTTAACATACATTTAAATTTTCAGGTGTGAAATTACACTTGAAATGTTTTTGGATACTTAATACGTGAATTTACCACTTCCCAACAAAGCGTAAAACCAAAATGGCGAAATATATGCGAACCGAGGATCGAATCCGGAACACTTGGAATAGAGCTCTATGATTTATGCTAAGAGGACGATGAACTTTCACTTCTATATCTTGGTAAGGCGGCACAACAGCACAAGATAGAATAGTCTCCATGAGAACACAATCATGAGGCGTAACATGAAACACAAACAAATCCAACATCTGTGAACACACATTTAAATTTTCAGCTCTGAAATTACACTTGGGGATTATTGAATATTTAATATGTGAATTATCTCTTATTTAAAAAAAATGTAGAACCAACATGGTGAAAACTGTCCAAGCCGGGCATCGAAACCGGAACACTTGAATAGTGCTCCGAGTTCTCTACGATTTAAACTACGTGGACGATGACCAGCTGGGCATTTTTGACTGCTTTATGTTGGTAAGGCTATAGTGAAGCACAAGATAGAATATTCTCCATGAGCACACATTCTTGAGGCGATACATGAGATACACAGGTTAACATCATATTTTACGATTTTATACAAATGCATTTCACTTTAACAGAGCTTTTGAAAGTGATAACTATTCCGACGTACAATAGATATAGCTACAATATTGCGACGTACAATATTGCGATATATTTTTCCTGAATTTCACAAAAAAAGTTTCTTTTCACAAAAAAGGCATTTTCCGTTAACACTAGAACGCCCGGAAATTCTACTCAAGTTTGAAAATAATATTTCTCACCAGAATTCTTATTCAAAATTATTTAATTGATTTATTTAACGTAAATTTGCGTGGATTAGATTTAAATTATTTCAAGAAAATTTTTCTGGTTCGAATTGAAATTTAGTTACATGATTGGAGTCGAATCGACTACATCCGGGCGTTCTAGTGTTAACAATAAGAAAAGTCCACCATATTTAATGAAAATATCAAAACAGATGGAAATAGAAAGAAAGAACGGAAACACTCCGTAATCTGAGAGTCTCCGTGGCCAAGTGGCTAAGGCACCACGCCGCTAATTGCCCGCGAGCGTAGATTGTGGGTTTGAATCCCCTGAGGCCATCGCACACATCCCCTGTGTGGAGCCTCTGGCTGCATATTGTTCGTGTTGTAAAATTTCCTTGTGCTATCCTGTCCCCGTATATTGACGAGGACTACTAAGCAGGCTTTCATGTCGAGCACACAAGTCGGATGTACGTCATCAATAAAAAAAAAACTCCGATATCTGGACAAATATATTTTGATGTCTAAAAAACTGACGTGTTGCTTCATAGAAATGCGAAACTCAACGAAAGAATCCTGGCTCTTACTGTTTTTTGTCATCGTGATTAAAAATTATTACATTTCTTACCAACTTTCTACCAATAGCAACTTTATAGTAGAAATTTTATAGTACCAACTTTATATAGAGATAAAAATTTCTGTTAAAATGTAGAAAAAAAAAGCTAAACTCTTTATACATTTATATTAGTTGGTTACCTAACTTTCTCGGTCATCATTTTGCAGAAATTTCTCTTCTCTAATACCGAATTCTCTACATGTATTTCCATGTCTTTATTTAAAGACATTTTTATCTGATATTAAAAATGCTATTTCAAAGGAGTTATAATTATTACAATGCGATCATCATTATTATTATTTTATTGGTAAATGCGTTATAAAGAATATATTAATTTTATAAAAACATATTACACAAAATGAATAAAATAATAAAAACACAAAAAATAATTTTTAATTTACTTTTTTCTGTTTATTTTTCTCTTATTTCTCACAAAAAATCTTAATTAATGAGATCTTCACCCCCTCCACAAAATGAAAAAAAAAAGTTCTCTAAAACATTATCTTTGTAAAAAATGAATAAAAAATTTGTAATTCATTAAGTCAATCAAAAAAAAAGATGTATAATCTTAATAAAGTTTGTTTTACTTTTTTTTTTTTTTTTTTTTTTTTTTTTTTTGTATTTATCCATTTTGGAAACGAACTCAATAACTATTGCATCAAGATATTATCACTTATGAAACTTCTTTAAATTTTTCACTGCTATCTCACACTTTTCTAATCTACTTCCGGAGTGGATTCAAATAAATTTATTTATTTCTATAAAGAATAATATTATAATCTCTCCATTTAATGTTCTTTATTGACAACAACTAATATTTTGTATAAAATAATCCCTTGAGACCCTAATTTTTAACCAATTTATAAATCAAACTGAATTTAGAGAAAATTTTAGAGAGAAAAATTACAAAATTTATTAGCATCCAATCTTTTTAAATGAAACGATCTGAAAATATGCTACCGATAGAAATGTAGAATTTTCAGTATAGGATTAGGAATCAAATATAAGTATTTTCGTACAATCAGAACAATATATAAGGTACCCTGGGGTAATAACGCCAGGCGGGGTAATAACGCCAAGTGCTTATATTTTGCATAATTATGAAATAATCGGGTAAATGACACCCATGTGCTCTGCGCAGAAGGGTTTTGAGTCATATAAATCGCAAAACACAGCTTCAAGTTAATTTGTTTCATTTTTAGGTCTTATTGTTTTTACAAACAACTAAAATTAACGCTTGATCTAAAATTTGCGAGACACGTTTTGTGACACACGTTTTGAGACGTGAAGACTATGTTTTTATCCGGAATCACTTTGTTAATTACATAAATTTGTAGTGCATTTCATGTACTTTTAAAATGTTGTTGAAGATTTTGGATATGTTCTCGAGATAATTTGTAATTTAAAATGTACTGCGGAATAACTATACCGGGGTAATAACGCCAATCCTTGACATTAATACCCCGGTTGATTCCCTACAGTGGCCGAGCTACATCCTAAATACTGATTCAAATAAACACAGTTAAAACTGTGCAATGTTTCTCATATTTCTATTTAAACGGTCCTTTTTAAGCAAAAAGAAGCTCACGGTCTGATATTCTTTTGTCTCACCCTCCCCTCCCACAGCACACCTTTATTTTTCTTACACTTTCACAAAAAATTGAACATTTTTAATAGCTTAGAATGCTATTTTTCAATTTCTAAGTTTGTAGAGTTTGTACTTTTAGAATTGGGCTATCTACATGCCATTATTCCATCTTATTTCATAGTTTTCTTTGCATGGCGTTATTACCCATATAGGTGGGTAATAACGCCAAATAGCATGGGTCAAGAAAAAACGCCATTACATTTTATGAATACATTTCTTTTAAATTATTTTATTTTATATAGATAGTCAATGAATTGCTGTATCAGATCCTATATTTGTTTGAAAAATACAATCTAAAACTAAGCCGTGAAAATTGGTAGAACCTTAAAGTAGCGTTATTACCCCTACCTTATGATCTATTAGCTCAGTTATTGCATTGCGGATTTTCGCAATTCCTTGAATCTTGAGTTAGCTGTGTATATACAATTCCAATATTTTGCGATTTCGGGCTTAAGAGATGCATCATTCGTAATACTATCGTCTTCCATGATAATAACACAAATGTTTTTTCTCATAGATTAAATAACAGAGAACTTATGTTTTCAGACAGTATAGTTTTCAACAGTAAAATGGATTTTTTAAAAAATATCTTGTGCAACTCATTGACTATCTATATAAAAAAAAAAATAATTTAACACATATGTTTAACACATATGTATTCATAAAATGTAATGGGGTGATTTCTTGACCAATGCTATTTGGTGTTATTACGCACCTATATGGGTAATAACGGCATGCAAACAAAACTATGAAATAAGATGAAATAATGGCATGTGGATTGCCCAATTCTAAAAATGCAAACTCTACAAACTTAGAAATTGACAAATTGCATTCTAAGCTATTGAAAATGTTCAATTGTTTGTGAAAATGTAAGAAAAATAAAGGTGTGGTGTGGGGGGGGGGGATGAGACAAAAAAATATCAGACCGTGAGCTTCTTTTTGCTTAAAAAGGACCGATTAAATAGAAACTATCAGAAACATTGCACAGTTTTAACTGTGTTTATTTGAGTCAATATTTAGGATGTAGCTCGGCCACTGTAGGGAATCAACCGGGGTATTAATGCCAAGGATTGCCGTTATTACCTCGTTATAGTTATTGCGCTGTACATTTTAAATTAAAAATTATCTCGAGAAGATATCCAAAATCTTCAACAACATTTTGAAAATCCATGAAATGTACTACAAATTTATGTAATTAACAAAGTATTGCCGGAAAAAAAAATAGTCTTCACATCACAAAACCTATCTCGCAAATTTTAGATCAAGCGTTAATTTTAGTTGCTTGTAAAAACAATAAGACCTAAAAATGCAACAAATTAACTTGAAGCTTTTTTTTGCGATTTATACGACTCAAAACCCTTCTGCGCAGAGCACATGGGTGTCATTTACCAGATTATTTCATAATTATGCATAATATTAGCACTTGGCGTTATTACCCCGTCTGGCGTTATTACACCAGACCACCTTATACTAAATTGAAAAATCATTTTAAACAAAATTTAATACACAAACATACAAAAAATATAAAAGTCAGTTTAAAAACGCCCTAGAAATTCATAAATTAGGTTTTTTTTACCCCTTGCTTTATTTTTCTAAATTTAAAGGAAGTATGGTATAAAATATATACTTTTAACTTTCAAAGAAAAGAAAATTAATAAAAAAATAATAAAAACACTTATTCTTTCTTTTAAATGTTTCTTACATGTTACAATTTGTAATAAAAACTTTAAAATGTGATTCTTTTATTTTTCATTCTTATGTTTCAATTTACTGAAAAAAATTAAAGTAATGTTTTAAGAAATTTAGTCACACAAGAAAAGATCTTTTTTTGGTAAAAAAATCCCGAATATTTTTCGCTGTAATTTTTAATCATTTTTTTTTTTAATTTTTAAACTAATTTCTTAAAAATATAAAAACTAGAGAGAGCTATTCGGTGTGTTCTTAATAGTGTTATTGTAATAATTAAGGAAGATTTAAAACTAAATATTTCAGAAGTTCATGAAATGTTTGTAATTTATATATTACGTGCCCAATTATTTAATTACTGTAGTATCTTGTAGATTGTTGAGCACATGCATGTTAAAACAGTCTAAAAAATAAATCAGTATACTTTTTTTTCGTTTTTTTCTTTTTCTTACTACAATGTCAAAAATTTCTGTAAAAACACAGAAAAAAACGAAATTCTCTGTAAATTCAATCAATCTCTCTCATACAAATTTAGGTATCAGAAAAAAAAAATAATTCCTCAAAATATTTATTTAAAAATTAACAGTGAAAACTCATTAATATGTGTTTCTAATTTTAATAATAATGTTTAATAAAATATGTCTATTTTGTTAATGTAATTTATGTAACATCATCCAATAAATCCTTTTTTGTCGTGTTTTTCTATTGTCCTTCATCTCTTTAAATTCTGACAATTATTTTGGGATCTAACACGGCATGCAGTAACGTCAAATTTATCTTTAATACTTTAAATTAGAAGGCTTACATGAAAAAAAGCATTGTAATTAATCATTTCTTTTTTCTGTAAATCCTTAAATGAAGTTTAATATAATGTCTTTTTCACTTAAGGTATTTTACCACAGAAAAAATTGTAAAAAAAGAATGAGTAATTTATAGGTTTTAGAGAAAGATTAACATTTAATTAACTTTGAATAAGTAGTAAAGAAACTGTGTGGAAGTTTATATGCAACATTTAATCTTAATTTTTAAAAAAAGAGTACACCTTTACAAAATTTTTTTAACTTTATATGTGAATTATATGTGTACTATAAATTAAGAATAAAAACCAGTTTTGAAGCAAGATTTTATTGTAAATCATGAAAATAAAACAAAGATTTTATCTCATTCTTATGCAATAATAAAGTTACATAATGTGTTACATTTTATTCTTAAGTCAAAACAAGAAAAACAATATAAAAAACCATTATCTAATATTTTCATATAACTACGTTTATCAGCAATAGTTTGACAAATTATACTTGTGAAGTATACTAACAACTTAGTATTTCAATAGTAACGGTTATTGTTATAATAGAATATAAAATAAATATTTTACTAAACACATTTGATTGAAAGAAAATTTAGATGAATATTGCATACACTATATGTCCAAAGGTGGCCGATCACTTGTGATTTTAGACACTCCGTTAAATATTTAAAAAAGAATTAATCTGAAACTGAAGGTATGTGAACATAGTAGTACAGGACATATATTTTCATGAAGACTTTTTTCTAAAACCCCATAGGGAACCGTCAATAATTTGAAAAAAAAAAAGAATACATTTCGGATAACCCTGTAAAAACTAATTCAGAAAACAATCAAACTGTAGATTCTGATAAAGTAGATCATTGTAATATAATGTGTTCTATTGTATGGGACTTTCAAGGATACCCGTAGAGAAATTAAGGTTTTGATAAAAATAGTCCCATATTTTGCCAAATATTTTGCTTATAACATGCGAAGTTTTTAATATAAAGAAATGGTTTTTTTTAAGAATGAAATGGCAAACAACATTGTACACAGCACTCTTTTATCAGAATTAAAAATAATACAAATTGTTTGAAAAATGAGCTGGCTTACTGAATAATGTTTCACTACACATGCGCGAATGCAATCAAAATATCTTGTTCAAAATGTGTTATCTAATTCGAGCAGCTTTTGTAAAAGTTTCAAAAACATAACTTGAAAGTTCTGACAAATCTTAAAATTATAATAAGAAGAATTCTTAGAATTTATTTTATTCTTAGAATGTTATCTTAGAGAAATAATAAATGTTTCTGTAGTATACAAATTACATTTCTATTGTAAATTTCTTTACATGTTTTTGTATACATTTTTCAGTAAATATTAGATTTTGATAAGTTTTTATCTATAATGAAGGGATAGCTTTATTATAAATTTTATCATCTATGATTAAAATTAAATGCTGTGTTATTTAACCCTTTATCTACCGAATTGTGAATTCATGAAAATTTTACATTCTAAAGCTATATACTTAAAATGTTTAAAAAAATCAAAAAAATTACGCAATTATTTTATAAAATGTGAAGGATTTTAGAAGGATTGAAGGACTTGTAATGATTAATTAAATTTTAATTTACAGGGAATTTGCGCAATATTTGTAACCTAACTCAACTTGTAAACTTTTATTTTCTTTTAAATTGTTTTTTTAGTATTTTGTAGAATAATAAAATGTACAAATATGATGTTCTTACAATATAAATATACAAATATTTTCGAGTTGAAAAATCCCCACCCCTTCTCTTTCAGCGTCATAAAAGCTGAAAATACACAAAGACAAAGGAAATCATCCTTTTAAACATATTTTTGTTTTTTGTAACCAAGGGATTGGTTACTGGAAGAAGGTTACTGGTTTGAAGGACTTGGAAGGATTAATTAAATTTTAATTTACAGGGATTTTGCACAATATTTGTAAACTAACTCAACTTTTAAACTTTTATTTTCTCTTAATTTTTTTTTTTAGTATTTTGTAGAATAATAAAATGTACAAATATGATGTTCCTACAATATAAATATAGAAATATTTTCGAGTTGAAAAATCCCCACCCTTTCTCTTTCAGGGTAAAAAAAACTGAAAAGATACAAAGACAAAGGAAATCATCCTTTTAAAATATTTTTGTTTTTTGTAACCAAAAATACTTTTGGAACAGAATAACGTAATATATCTATAACTCATTCTAAATAGCATTACGGCTAATTGACCTATTAAAAGAATTTTATAATAAGACATTTTTAATGGTACTTATAATTACCGTCGGTAGATAAAGAGTTAAACATATCTCAAGTTAGGATTCAGTTTTCATATTTTATCACATTTACTACTTAAAATACTGAAGAAAATTAAATCTAAATGTAACGACATGTTTAAGAAAAATGTCTTTAACTTTACAGACATTTTCTTTCTTGCTAAAAACTATTTTTTTTTTCTGGTATCAGTCAGGTTTTCTTGTGTTGCAGTTTATATATTATACAAATACTTTAGCTTACAAAAGTCGCCTGAAATTGTAATTAACAAAATTTGGAAGCCCAATTTGTGTCATGCTATAATGTTCTCCTAATAAAATAAAACAAGGGAAAAACGGAGTTACAAGACTTAGAGGAGTTCCTTAATGTAGTTAATCACTGGTATATCAATGGTTAATTTGTTGTGATGAAAAGCTTTAGAATACTTTTAAAAAGTTTTCGGCATTTCGAGCTAAGTAGTTAAAAGTAAATAAATGAATTCTTGAAAAAATTATGTTTTATCGAAGCATTAATTTTGGAAATTTTTAAAATTAGTTTTATTTACTCCTATTACCTAATTTTTACAGAGCTTGTGCTGTTTTCCACTAATTAAACTTAGTTTCGAGTCTCTGAACTTTATAAATGTATTTATGTTTTATTCCCAGTGAAATGTTAAAATAAAATTAATATTTATTTAGAACATTTTTCTTTTACTATTGATTTTAAGTTTGTAACAGCATAATTTTAAGACAGTCACTGTAAATGAACTCGAAATTTTCAGCACTTCAGCTTCCATAACGACTGTTATTTAGTAGACATTATTAATATACAAAAAATTATATAAAAACAGCTTTGTTAAAATTTTCAATTATATTATGTCATTTAAATTAAACGTTATGCTATTTAAATGTGGATCACTTTTAAATTCATTTTTCCTATTTTGTGAAGCCTACTAATAATACTGATGAAAATAAATCTAAATAAAATGTTTATGAATAGTATGCTTAACTTTGCAGCCGTTTTCTATCTTGGAAAAAAAAACTCCATTTATTTTTCTTGTATCAGTTTGTTTATTTTGTAACAGTTTGTTTATTAGACAAGTGTACTTATCCATTACATTAATTTCCGAAAGTCGTCTTAACTTGTAATTAACAAATTTAGAAGCCCGTTTTGTATCATGAAATAATGTTCACCTAATAAAATCAAACTAGGAAAAAGCGGAGTTACAAGAATGAGAGGCGTTCCTTAATCTTGTTAATCACTGCTATGTCAATGATTAATTTGTTGTGATATATAGCTTTAGAATACTTTCGAAATGTTTAAAATAAGAAGTTAAAAAAATAAATGAACACAATAAAAAATATGTTTTATAGAAATATTCTTTTTGGAATTCTTTAAAAATAGTTTTATTTATTACTATTGCCTTTATTTTTAGACAAGAGAAACAACAAATGTTTCTCTAGTATACAAATACCGACATTACATTTATGTTGTAAATTTGTCTACATAAAATCTCACACATTTTTCAGTAAATATTAATTTTTTTTGTGTTTTTGTCTATAAATGAAGGGATGGATTTATTATAAATTTCATCATATGTTATTAAAATTAAATGCTGTGTTACGCTAACATGTATCACGTTAAGATTCACCTTTCATATTTTATCCAATTTACGACTTATAATACTGAAGAAAATTAAATCTAAATGTAATGAGATGTTTAAGAATAGTAGTTTAATTTTGCCGGCGTTTTCTTTCTTGCTAAGAACTATTTTTTCTGGTATCAGTTTTGTTTTCTTGTGTTACAGTTTATTTATTATACAAATACTTTAACTTACGAAAGTCGTCTGAAATTGTAATTAACAAATTTGGAATCCTAATTTGTCTCATGCTGTAAAGATCTCGTGATAAAATCTAACAAGGAAAAAGTGGAGTTATAAGACTGAGAGGAGTTCCTTAATGTTGTTAATCACTGTTATGTCAATGATTAATTTGTTTTGATGCAAAGCTGTAGAATACTTTGGGAATGTTTTCGGTACTTCATGCTAAGTAGTTAAAAGTAAATAAATAAATACTTGAGAAAATATCGAAGTATTAATTTTATCGAAGTATTAATTTTGGAGTTTTTTTTTTAATTATTTATTCCTATTACCTAATTTTTACGGAGTTTGTGCTATTTACCACTAATCGAGTCAATGCACTTTATGAATGTACTTATGTTGTATTCTCTGTGATATGGTAAAATGCCATTTATACTCATTTAGAGTTATTTTTCTTTACCATTGACTTTAAGTTTGTAACAGCATAGTTTTAATAGTTTTAAGACTGTCACTGTAAATGAACTTGAAACTTTCATCACTTCAGTTTCTATAGCGACTGTTCTTTAGTAGACATTATTAATATACAAAAAATTATAAAAGAACAACTTTGTTACAAATTTCCTTATATTATGCCATTTAAATTAGCACTTAACTGCATGAATTATTCTTTTATAGTTGTGTTTTTTATTCTTATATTAAGAATTACCAGAAAATTTTTGATAGATTTTTAACCTTATATAGAGGCACATTTTGTAATTCTTACAGGATTAATATTTCTATATAAATATAGTGGTTGCTAAGAACTTAATTTAGTTTTTAAAAGTTAAATAAAAGGTGATGCGAATTTGCATCGTTATACAAAGAAGGCTTAAACGTTATGCTATTTAAATATGAATCAAGTTTAGATTCATTTATCCTATTTTGTCAAATCTACAAATAATACTGAAGAAAGTAAATCTAAATGAAAGGAAATGTTTAAGAATAGTATGCTTAATTTTACAACCATTTTCTATCCTAAAAAAACACTGCTTTTTTTTTTTTTTGGTATCAGTTTGCTTTTGGTGTAACAGTTTATTTATTAGACAAGTGTACACGTCTATTACATTAGATTCCTAAAGTCGTCTGAAATTGTAATTAGCAAATTTGGAAGCCCGTTTTGTGTCATGCTATAATGTTTTCCTAATAAAATCAAACAAGAGAAACGTGGAGTTACAAGACCGAGAAGAGTACCTTAATGTTGTTAATCACTGTTATGTCAATGATTAATTTGTTGTTATACAAAGCTTTAGAGTACTTTGAAAATGTTTCCGGCATTTCGAGCTAAGCAGTTAAAAATAAATAAATGAACACTGTAAAATAAAATTATGTTTTATAGAAATTTCTTTTCGGAATTCTTTAAAAATAGTTTTATTTATTCTTACACTGTAAAAAAGACTGCAGCAAGAATTTCCTGCAGCTGAGATTCCAGACGATGTGGGTGATAATTGTTTGCAATGACTTGGAAAAATAGGAAAGCAGGCATAAAAAATTGTTTGGAGGTAGTAAAAAGAAATGAAGAATTACTCATTAAAACCATCATTTTTTTTATCCCAACCACTGTAAGTTAGCCTTTGACCTTGAAATTTTTCATTACACTACGAAGATAAGTATATCTGTAAGTCACAAACAGAGGATTAGGTGCACTTTTAAATGGAAGACCACATACAAGGTGTTAGGTGTGATTGTCTATATAAATTAAGAGTAAACTCTTTAAAATTTTATTTACTTATGCTAGTCAGTTTAACACATCCGCTGCTACTAAAAATGATACATACATCCTCAAAAGCGAGATTACAAAGCAGTGTTTTAATACTATCACAACGAAACCTTTTGCTTAATGTTTAATCTTTTAACATCGTTTTTTAAAAGCAGACAATTTTCTGTAGTTGAATTACCAAAATGTTGAAATTAAAGAAGTTAATAATAATAATAATAATAGTAATAATAATAATAATAATAATAATAATAATAATAATAATAATAAAAAAAACACGCGGGAATAATAAAGGGTTTTGCGCCCTTTAAGTGGTGCTCCAGACGTAAGACACTCTAGAGCGTCTTCGAAGTACAGAGCGCCGTGGCATTGAACGTGTTGAAGTTAATAATTAATAAAAAAAATATTTTACATGTAATTCTGTTAAGAATGACCATACCTGTCCATGACCATATAATGTATGCGTGCTAGTTTTAAACTTTAAATGCTGTAATATTTCTGTAACAACTGCATTATAGAAAAAGTTAGGGTGAGTTAATTCTAATAGGCTTTACTCATGTGACGTCAGAGTAGGTACGTAAAAATAAAATATCAATAAGCGTGCAGAATATTTTAACGCTGTTTCCATTCGACTAAACAGATTTTTCGGTCGATACATAACTACAGAGACGTAGATGTTGCGATTCATGGGTAAAGTCTTTTCACCTGGTGAAATCAGTAGTGGAAAAAAAAAAAAAATTATTTTGAATCAAATATTTTACCGAAATAAACATAAAACAAAAAGAAAAATCGTGCGTCCAGCATAGAGTGGGATACATCTTCAAACACTTCAAGAAAACTTAAAGAGAACTTCGATGGTCAAGAAAAGCACGATACCAAAATAAACATTTTAGAAAAAATTCAACACATTTGAAAAACAAACTTCACTAATGAACTTTGAGATTGGAAGAAGTGCTCCAATGCTTTTCTGTAGCCCTCTCTAGTTGATCCGTAGATTGTTATGTATATATACATTTAATATGAGACGATTGTATTCAATATAAAAGATTAATGTGCTTTAAATTCACATTCAGCAATTTTTGCAATAGACAGAAGCATATTTTAATATTTTTGTTCCGCCCTGTTTTTTCCTTAAAACATTTATATACCCGCAACTTATTAAGCTAAAATTTAATTTGGGTTAAATTAATTTCAAACTACTGAAATCATATTTCTAGAACTTATCATTCATATGCGTCCATTTATTCAGATTTTCCGCGTGACCCTGCATATGATTTTATCTATATTCTAAACACATTTCTTGCCATACTGAAAATTTATCGGCAAGAAAAAAAATAAAGGAACACTCGTAAAAATTTGCTTGATGTTAATTTTCCTAAGGAAACTTCAATAATTGAATAAGCAATTGTAAGAAATGACGAGCAATAGGGGGAATGCAAGTAGGTCAGACATTAACAGCAGTCTGTAATCATTCAAAAATAACCAAAAGCATTATGTCAAAAATATTGAATCGGTTTAAAGGTATTGATAATGTGCACAGACTACTAAGTCAAAATTGAAAATGTGTCACTGCAGACTCTCAGGACCGCCGCGCCGCCATGTGGCAACTACTGCTAAGAGTAACACGCAAATGACATCAGTTTACATAAAAAGAGATTTCGCTTCAGAAATAGGAATTTGACCATCAAGATATACTCTGAGTGACAAGCGCTAAAAGAGGGTTGTGTACAAGGAAACCCACGCTTTGTATTCGAAGCGTATTCCGGCAGTGAAATGCGCACAGAAAAGTGGGACAGAAAAGTCATTGGAAAAGCAGAGCCCAGAGCTGTGTTCTTTTTATCGATTAATCTCGATTTTTTCTGGAGAATATTCCATACGTGTTAACATATAATAAGTATAAAACACACGCAATAAGGCTTCAGGCATGCGTGAAAGGCATATCAATACAGAGGTATTATGGTATGGACGTACATCAGTTTGAATGGCTTGACTAATCTACACATTTTTACGAATGCTACTGTGAATGTTGAAATACACAGAGATGAAAGCTTGTGCTTCGTGTCAAGTTGTTTAGCGGCGCATGAAAATAATTTCCTCCTAATGGATGATAATTACAGCTCTAATTGTGTTACACTAGTGACATTAGCTTAAGGCTAAAGGAATGGTGATCTACATATTATCCGGATTGAAATCTGATAGAATCTGTATGAAACACTCTTAGACACCTGCTTGCTGCTCAGAAACCCCGACGCAATACTGTAATCAACAATATGAAAAAAATCACTGTAAACCTCGTATTACAGTAATAATATAGTTGTATTCAGTGATAACATATCTTATAAATTTAAATAATATTTATTTTATTTATTAGTCTGAAACTATTTCCCTTTATGCTCAAATTTATAGGATATTCCTTGCGTAAAAAGCTCTCCGACAAATAAACCTCCCCTAGGATTTTTGAAGCTTTTTTTTTATGGATATTTATCATATTAACTACACCACTTTAAGCCAAGGAATGTTTATGAGATAAGTGGCGTACGAATTAATTAAAGAGTATGAATAAGTGTAGAAGCTATAGAGACAAAATAAAGAAAATGCAACCTCAGAATATAAGATTTCGTACGGGTACAGTTATTCTCCAGGTGAAATACCAGTATTTTTATTATAAAAAATAAATCTGTTTTAAACTTCAAATGCGTGAAGGTTCATTTTATTTGCGAAGAATTTTTTAATAAGATAATGCTAGTGCGCAAGAATATTCTGGTCTAAAGTTTCCATGACCCGTACGAATCGTATATGTACACTGTTTGCAAGAACTCATCGAAGTATTTGAAATGCCATTCTTAGTCATACTATTAATTACATGATCATCTCCTTGTAATTAAAGTGTAAATCTGATCTCTCAAATTGTTAACAATCTGTAGCTTTAGCTGCAACTTCAATCTACCGTTTTTATCGGAAATAATTACTTGACGATATTATGGAGCACTCTCATTGGTCAGAATAAAGATATATCTGATAAAAGCGATGAAATGACTATGCACTGAAAGATGTAGATTTTTAACAGTTCATGTTAAAAGGAAGACTAATAGGATGGATTAAGCATGTTAAATCACTATCAGTGGATGTTAAAGGAGATTTACTTATTTTCAGAAGAAAAGAAAAAGAAACGATTTTCCACCTTTTTTTGTCAATTTTATATGTTTTGCAGACGGAAGATTATCTTTGTAAAACGATTTCACCTAATTCGAAGATATTTCACAGCTATTTAATGATTTATTGCAATTCGTCCATAGGCTTAAACAATTTTAAAGTACTATAAACGCAATTTTACGCAGTTTTGCTTTCAAACTAGGAGAATTAAGAACGTTGAATTGATATTGATAATTTAAAAAAATATATTTTTTTTTACAGTCCAATATTCCTAATTGGGAACATAAAACCAAACATCTAATAAAATTTAAATTTCATCGAAATTTAATCCCTTTGCATTTTCTTAACTTAAGCTAATTTATGCATTTCTATGAAATACACATAAACTGCGTATTTATGAAATAGAATTATTGTAATTATCAAGTATCTGTAATTTAGAGTTGTAATTTAGCACAACAATTCACAGTCAGTTTAATATTTCTATAGTGTAAGGTCATCTTCTAATTGAACCATAAGTCTATAATTCTCATACATGCAGATAAATAGGGTTTTGTGAGACAGAGCATAATGTATCTCTTCCATAAACTGTGTCGCAATAATTCGCATAATACATACTTATATTATAATA
Organism: Maratus speculifer; assembly: GCA_964019185.1. Lineage (NCBI taxonomy): Eukaryota > Metazoa > Arthropoda > Arachnida > Araneae > Salticidae > Maratus > Maratus speculifer. The sequence goes on along the minus strand of OZ025290.1, from coordinate 406,686,614 downwards.
TTATCTGAGCTTAGAGATTTATCTATCATTTAAAAGGTATTTCAAATATGCTGAATACAGAGAATTAATCGCTCTTATGATTCTGCATTCAAGAGAATGTTATATGGCACACATTTAATTCTCATTTATGACAATTAAATTATCGAAACATTCTGAGTGCTGTATATAAATACAGAAAGTGGAACGAATTTATTAGATGAATGGAATACCGTCGGAAAGACCATTTGGAAACTGAAAAAAAAGGAATAAAACAATATAAAGCTGAAATTTCACTTCCAATCCACAGCTCTTTTTTCTTTTATATTTCAATCAAAATATCAGTTGAATATTTTCTTTTTATCAAATTGTCATCTCAAACACTACTCCTACGATCTTCAAGCCACGCACATAAAAAAGAAAAGTGAAGAGTGTTCACAGAGTGAAAAATAAAGGAAACCGTACTGCAAGTAATAATAACATATATACATTTCGCATTAAGATAAATCTAGTTAGCTATTTATGCTTTCACCTGTAATAATTACTGGATCGCTCCTTATGAAAACGAATTCATGCATCTGTATAAATAAACAAAAAATAGTTATAAAACTAGTCTCTCATGAAGAACCTAAATTAAGGTGGGAAATACTAAGGTATTTTAAATAAAACTACCTATTAAGGGGATCCTTTCCACTGCCGCGAACGGATATATCCGTTCACTAGGCTGCAGGTTTCAATGCAATTTAAACAACTTTTAAATTAATATAATTCTAAAAATATAATCAACATTTAATAAACTGAGCTACCATTCACACTCTCAAGGTTAATAAGCATATACGTAAAAAATTATGCTTTTTTTATAAAAAGCCTCTTTTTAAAACATTTAAAGTAAATTAAAGAGAAAACAATATTAAAATTTTGCCCTTTTGCTTGGTGATCAGGGAGATAAGGGGACAGTAACCCTTTATTTGAGCAAAAAAGGTCTGTTTCTGCGGTATAGTAGTACCAAAACAGTTTTTTCTTATTGAAATATCATTTATGAAGGTTTTAAGAAGTAAATAATAAAGTTAATTTAAATATGTTTTTCTCAAAACTAATTTTTCAGCTTTTTTAGATTATTGAAATACCCCTTATGACGTAATTCCTGATCAATATTTATGAAAATGATAAAGAAGTATCCTCATATTATTTAGAATGAAAATGTGTAAGTTTTTTTAAAATTCGTCTTCATTAAGATAGTCAAATTTGATTTTTCACAATTAAAAGACAAAATTTTGATGAAAATCGATATTGAATTTAAAAAAAAAAAAAATCTGTAAAATATTAACAATTCAAAAAATTAAAAAAAAATTACACAAATTTGTTTATAATAGAGTTTTAATTGATAAAAATGCAAAAGTAAGGAAATATCTCAAAAATTAAAACACGAGGAACATTTTAAATTTCGTTTAAAAAATAAATTCTTTTAAAAAAATTTAAAATTTTAAAAAGATTGGAAATTTTTATAAAAAAATAATATATATATATAACTTCTATTAAAAAATATCAATATTTTAAAAAATAGCAAGAATAAAAAAAAAACATTTTTTAAAAATTATTTTAAAATTTTAATGAAATATGCAGCTTTTTGTCAAATGTACGTTTAATTGCACACTGAAACGCACTGACTTCAAAATTTGAATCATATTTTTAAAGAAAAACTGAACTGTCTCCTTAAAAAACGATCTTATGGACATCGATTGAAGTAATCAAGAAAATTTAATTTTTCTCCGGAAAACAAGATTAACTTTCAGTTTCATCGTAAAAGAAACAAGTTGGAAATTGCACGTGAAGCGTAGCAAATGAGGTGCGTTCGTACGATAACGAAGTTTTAAAATATTCAGATCTTCTAATATAGTAGAGCGTACTTTGGATACAGTATAGTAGTCGAAATCTTTGTGTTCCTGTAAATATGCAGGAAGTAATTTTTATTATACTTCAGTAACGTATATCTTATTCATAAAATGTGAAGTAGTTTAATATAATTAAAACACCCCCAAACAATGTTTCCCTGTATAACATTATTTAGTGGAAAGCATTTGTGTGGCCCTGTAATTTAATAATAAATATTCTTTGCATCACAGATTGTACAAAATGTATTTTTAGTACATATTTCATAGATTCATGTCGATTCTGTTATGTTGAAATGAGTGTAACACTATTAAAATGTATTTAGAACTTTTTTCCCCATTGGTCGTAATGTAACGGAATACTTTTGATTATCCCTGTAATTGATCCATCCATCCGATTTTCGTAAAATTTGAAATGACTCGACAAAATTATGCGATGAATATACTTTTTAAATTTCAAACGATTAAAATGCGTTTGAAAATATTTTCCCCATTGACCGTAATGTAACGGAATCTTTTTGATTGACCCTGTAATTGACCTATCCATCCGATTTTCACAAAATTTGAAATGACTCGACAAAATTATGTAATAATTATGTATTTTAAATTTCAAACGATTCGGTTGGGTAGTTTTTTCGTTGTTATATGCGGACGGACAGACAGACAGACAGACAGACGGACAGACAGACAGACAGACAGACGGACAGACAGACAGACGGACGGACTGAGCGACAACAATAGGTGCTACGTATTTACATAATTACGAACGCACCTAAAAAAGAATTATTTCCGCAATTGCCGGTTGCATTTGAAGTTTGCTTTAGATTCTTTCAACATGAACTAGATGGTTTGACATAAGAAGAAATATAAATAATAAAACCTATCATTTTTACTATTGCTTTTTATTACTGAAGTTTTCTATGAATGTATACATTGTATTTTTGTTTTTAGTTGTGGTTTTATAGAACGTTGAAAAAAAACGTCTTTGGAAATACGATTTAATAAAATTTTATCTTTTATATTACTGTTTTATCATATATATAACGAAAACAAAATACATTAAAGAAACTTTTTTTTTCATTTGATTGTAAAATTGTCATACATTTGTTTGCTATAAGGTAACAGTGGTTGGCCAAATTATTATTTACACGATTAAACATTACGTTACTAAGAACATGAAGCTTTGTTTTGTTTTTTGTTACTGCTCGATTTTTATATTATTTTCGAAATACATTAAAATAATATTTATGAGTTTATAAATAAAAACAAATTTATGCCCTAAAGTAGAAATTTACTGTGTCAACAAGTGGGTTCAATCATCACGAGTGTTCAAAGCCAAATTCTCCAATATTTCGTCGAACCTCCCCTTGCTGATTGTGTTTCTCTGGATGTGCTATGAATATGTGTGTTTTTAATGCTTTCTTTTTAATCATTCATTATTATTACAGGCGTAAATCGAGCTATTACAAAGTATATTTAGTTTGTCTTGTTTTATGCTTACACATCTTGCAGAGATTAGATTTCATCATAAATAATTTAAAATATTTAAATTACCCAGTATTTCCATGGCATCCCTCATACACGTTATGCTCTAAACGCCCCTTACCGGATGTAGACTCCTACACTGTTAAAATTTTTGTTCTAGTTTGAACCAAATTTTGGTGTTCAGTAGATGCCAACGTAAGATGGTGAAATCTCCTACGAACATTTGGGGCTTCCTATTTCAACATATTTCCAACTATTGGAACTATGCTTCAACAGAAGCTCCAAATATTGGTTCAAGATTTCACCATCTTACAGTAGCAGCTTCTGAACACCAAAATTTGGTTCAAACTAGGACAAGATTTTTAACAGTGTACCAAATGTAACCTGTCAGTGTTATTGGCACAAAAACATTAAATCAAGATTGCCAATAAAAAATATTGTTGCGTATAACGATTATTTCGTTATATATTGGTTATTTTCTTAAATTATTCCTTCCCCCCTGTCTCTTTTCAATTCAAAATCAGTTTTAAGTGTCCTTCATTCACTTTCCATTTTTTTTCCCTCGCATAGTTTTTCTCTAACCGAAAAATCGGCAGCTGCTTAACTTTGTCTGTGAGAAATACACTTACATATTATTCAACCGTTTAAAACATTTCCAGATGTCTGCTATTTCCGATCGAAGCAATTCTGCATTACCTTATATGGACATCATCTCTGTTTCGCAGTTAAAATTTATGCTTACGCTTCTTTTCCTTTCTCGACAAAACCCTATAAAGAATTTAACATCTGCGCAGTAAAATCTCATGTCCCTTCGGTGTGCTTCTTTATTAGACAAAACAACACGTGTAACATTTTATTGTTTGGCAACCTTTTCCTTTCCCATCCCAGCTGGGAAACTAAATTGAATTCTTATCTTGCCGGCTGCATTTTAACTGTATTTGGCGTATACTATCCATTGTGCATGGGCGAACTTTTGTATGTTGGCGATTTTCTATCATGCCAAAAGTGGCAATTTGTTGCTATGCACGAGGGCACTTGACTCTCTGCGCTTGTCTGGTTAACCTGCTATTCTTCGTTCGGAGATTTTCTCCGAGAGCTGTAAGTGTGCCATGTGTTGCTTCTGTTGAATTGTCCAGTTTAGCACTTATGCCTTCTGAGACAATAAAAAATTTAGCTCATAGACTAAATGTTCTTGCGGCGACTGTTTATGCAGATATCAACGACGAAAGTGCACGCAACACTATTAAACTCATGAAATTTCTAGAGGCCCTTCCTTCAAATATTAGAATAAAATTACAGGAAGAAGGCATTAATGATTATAAAACAGCAGTCGAAAGAGCACAAACCCTTCATGAAATTTTAAGGAATGAAAAAATCTTACATTCCTTACCTTCGGTACACAGACCAGAAAATCTCATCGAATCGCAACTGAAAGAAATTTCCGAGAAAATAAATGCATTATCTTTTGCCCCTCCTGATACTAAAACCGAAACTGAGCAAAAAAATCTCCAGACTAGACCAAAACATTTCGCAGGTGTTTCACGCTTCAAAAAAAATTACAAAAATCGAAACTACACTAGACGTTATTCCCCACACAAGTTTTCACAAAAAAACCAGTTGTTTGTCAGTTATGTGGACGAAACAATCATGATGCTCTCTCTTGTTTTAAATGGAAAAGAGCAAACACTCAAAGAAAAAATAATTACACGAATTCCACTCCACAATTTCAGGAAAACTGAAACAGAGATACAATTTTTATGCTGATGGTGTTGTGTCTCAATCTAATACTTCTACATCAGCAACTTTTGTTTTTGACCCTGTATTACCTAAAATTTCAAGTTCGAGACTAGTTAATTCAGTAGCTTCCCAAACTTTTGACTCTATTAAGATAGCAAATAACATCAGTACACAAACAGAAAGTGATAATGTTCAGATAATTTGTAGTGTAAACACTATGTCACCATCCCTCCCTCTTGTTAAAGCCACTATAGCAAACCATGATATTACTTTATTGGCTGATTCTGGTAGTAGTATATCTTTACTTTCACAAAAATTATTCAACCAACTTAAACCTGTCTTAAAATATAAAAGACTGTCCACTGACGTCAATATTAAAACTGTCAATTCTGATGTTTCATTTTCCGCCTGCATCAGAACATCCATTAAGCTAAAACAAAAAGCGTTTTCACATCACTTTTATATTGTTGACATACCCGAGTCTTCCAGTTTTGAAGGCATTTTAGGTTTCGATTTCATAACTAGATACAATGTTGTCATCGATACTTTTAACAAGTGTCTCCATGTCAACAATAATTTCTCAGTTCCTTTAAAAACCAGTAAAGAATCTTCTGGAGAGAAACAATCAAAATCATGCAATTCTTTGAGTGATGTTGTATTGAATCAAGCGGTGTTCTTAACTCGAAAAATTATAGTAGAACCTCAACAACAAATATGGTGCTCTGTTTACACCTCCAATAACATCAACAATGACAGAAATTATCTATTTGAATATTTGGCACAAACAAAAGAATTAATAGGAAATGATGCCATTATTCAAATGAATAAATTATCCAATAAAAGAAAGAAAACTTCACAAATACATCAGTTCTTCTCAATAACACTTAAAAACACTTCTGAAAAGACCATTCATCTCCCTAAACACACAAAAATAGGTCAAGTATCTGAGATTGAGGAAATTCGCGACTATACTTCTGAAATGTCTGACAAGCAAAATAACTCAGAACAGCACTTTGTAAATTTTATTCAGGCGTCTAATGAAATCTTACAAAAAAGAAAGCAGGAGTTATCGGCTAATGATTTTAAACTTTCTCACTTAAAATCTGACGAAGCAAAGAACCTAACTAAATTGCTACTTAGTTATTATCCTGCCTTTTCCAAATCATTAGACACACTTGGTCATACTGATAAAATTGTACCTGATTTGAAATTCATTAATGATTACCCCATAAAGACTCTCCCTTTCCCTCTCCCCCAAGCTGTGCAAAAGGATGTTTTAAATCAAATCAAACAGTTACTTGATGCCAAAATCATTGAACGTCATTGTTCCGAATGGGCCTGCCCCATGCTTCTTGTTAAAAAGAAACCAGACGGTACAGGTATACAGAAATATAGACTCGCATTAGATCTCAGAATGGTTAATACTATAATTCAAGGTTCGTCCTATCCACTTCCAAAAATTCAAACTATTATTTCAAATCTTTCACAATATCGTTTTTTCTCTTCTCTCGACTTTCATCAGGCATATCATCAGATTGATTTGCCTGCAAAATTTCAAAATCAGCTCACATTCACTACAATGTTCGGTTCTTTTCGGTATAAGAGATTAGTATTCGGATTAAAGTCTAGCGCCTCAATTTATCAAGCTTTAATGGACTCGTTACTTGATGAATTACAGTTAGAAGGTGTCTATACCTACCAAGATGATCTTATTGTTGGTGCCAATTCATATCAAGAAATGTATGATAAGTTGGATAAAATTCTTGCAATATTAGTAAAATATAATTTAACGCTGTCCCCTAGCAAATGCACTTTTCACAAAACCAGTTTAGATTATCTTGGATTTCACATAGAAAATCAAACTATTTCTCCTGTTCACTCGAACATTGTAAAAATAACATCTTTTCCAACACCTACAACAAAACGTCAATTAAAAGCACTCATAGGCGTCATTACATTTTACAAATCTCTTGTTCCATCCTTTTCTGAACTTGTACAACCTCTCATAAACTTAACTACTCCTAAAGCTAAATTTAAGTGGACAAGTAAACATCAAAAAATTATGGACACCATACAGAAGATATTCTTTAATCCACCCATGGTTAGATTACCTGATTGGAACAAAAAGTTCTATTTAAATACTGATGCGTCAAATATTGCCATTTCTGGCGTCTTACTACAAGAACATGATAAACAACTATTACCTGTTGCATACTTTTCAAAATCTTTAAAAGCTTCCGAAAAAAAATATCCTGCACTTAAATTAGAACTCATGGCAATTCATAAATCAGTCACTGCTTTCAAATATTATTTATACAACAGAGAATTTGTAATCCTTTCAGATAGTAAACCATTAGAAAAGTACAACAAAACTACAAATCCGGCTGATATCTCTCGCTGGCTCATGGATCTCTCAGAATACACATACAAATTTCAACATATTCCAGGTAAAAAGAATGTACTCGCTGACTATTTATCTCGCTGTAACTTTGAAAATAATCAACAGACTTTAGCTACAAACCCTGAACTTATTCATGATACTCAACCCTTACCTATTGTAGAATGTGATACTCCACACTCCAGCTCGAGTGATTCTAATATGCATGTTATTGCCTTATTTCTGGTACACAAACAAATCCTGACCCTTTATTAGAAATTTCGAATGAAACATTTGCTACTGAACAACAAAATGACCCTACTTTGTCTGTTGTTTATAAAGAAATCTTAAAGAAAGGATCTTCTCAAAAATTTCCTAACTACTTCATTCATCCTGATTCGAAAGTATTAATGTTAAAGAAGGAAAATATTTGTAATAACACTTTTTCGTATCACATTATTGTTCCAAATTCACTTAAAACCAAAGTCTTAACAATTTCACATTTATCCCATTTTGGCTTTAATAAAACTTATGAATTCTTGTCAGGTAGATATTTTTGGAAGGGTATGTATGTAGACACTTTAAACTTTGTTGCATCCTGCATCAAATGTCTTCAAACTAAACATCACCAAACTCCACCTGCACCCTTACAGCCCACATACACTCCCAGGTACCCTGGTCACACTATCAGTACAGATCTCCTTGGACCGTTTGCTAATGGAAAATATGTTTTAACTATCACTGATCATTTTTCAAGACATATTGAACTCTTTCCACTTAATGACATATCTGCGAGTAAGGTTGTTAAATGCTTATTCTCTTACATAACCACCTTCGGGAGACCTTCAGTTGTCTTATCAGACTTAGGACCCCAGTACACGTCTCAGGTATATAACATTTTTAATGATACAATGGGCATTAAGGTATTACACAGTTCTGCCTCGAGACCACAATCAAATGCGATTGCAGAACGAATCAATAAGTCAATCAAATATTCAGTTAATATTCTTTTACAAGAAGGTCATTCATTCGAAAATGCAGTATTTATACACAAATCACTTTATAATGGTTCGAAACATGCAACTACATTATATTCTCCTAATTTTCTTCATTTTGGACGTGAACTTTCTCTAATTTTTGACACTTTTGATCAGTCGTGCAACCAACCCTTTCTTGATAAACATATTGAAGTACACAAATTACTTGATGATTTGAGTAAGATATATCACAAAGCTTATAACAACATTAAATCTGCTCAAGATAAAAGATATAAATATTACGGTCAGAAAGCTAAATTAAGATCCATTTTCTTAAAAGACATTGTATATCTAAAATCAAATGACAAGTTTAAAACAAAGTATACTGGTCCATATATTGTCACTTGTAAACATTCCCCTGTGTCATTCTCAATTAAAAGGTTGTATACTCCTGATAACACAGCATTTCGGGTACATATTGATAGACTTTTACTAGCACCTCCTCGTTATGGACATTTATTTGATGCGTCAAGTCATATAAACAACACTAACTTTAATACGTTTTATCAACCTCACACATACAATCTAAGAAACAGAAGCTAATGTAAAAACACTATTTATTATTTTTTATGTCTTGTTTTATGATACCACATATCCAACCAAAGAGCTCATGGTTGTGTGTATGTTGTTTTTGACTGATCTTTAACAATATCATGGCTGGTCCATCACTGTTGCTCTGAAGATCTCTTAGGAACAATATTAGGTATCATTGTTATCCTCTAACACTTAGATAGGCTTTCATACTCACTAAAATTTTATTTACTTTTATTTTGTTTTCTTTTTGCAGTACACTTAAAATTTCTTTGACAATACTCATTAATTCAGTATTTTTCCACTAACCTCCCACTTAACATTTCTTGTACTGTAAGTCAAACATATTATAGTTAGATAAACAGGTACTGTACTTTAAAAAAGTAAACAAAAGATTCATGTAATTAAATAAAACACAGTTTATATATATGACTTGTTCATCACCCCACTCGATTGTGACATATTTTTCGTCTCTCTTCACTCTAGGATTGTCTGCCCATATTAGTTATTATATGATATACATTTTTTTTGTTTTTTTTTCTTTTTGAATTCTTCCCTTTGAAGTCTTGTTCCCGTTCAAAATTAAGGCCCTAAGGGTTCAAGCTTCATTGTGTTGAGAGACAAAATTTTGGAATTGGAGTTTCGATTCAAATTTTGGAATTGTGATTCCAATTCACAACAATTAGAATTTTTTCATGTAATTCGACGTGGGCTCCTTCAGAAGACCGCTAGTGCCTTCGGGGGAGCGTCACAATTCCCTCCTCATCTAAGGCTAGGCCCTAAGCCGATGCCATAATACTTGTGTTGTACACAAGATTCAGGGTGACGCATATTTTTTATGGGCGTGCTTGGAGCACCTCTTTTTTTTGTCATCCTATGCTTCGGCATGAAACACTTTTTACAAAAACATTTTTATTTTTTTTAATATACATCATATTACTTTTTTTAATTTTTGAAAAATATAGTGCTATTATGTTATTTTGTGTATTGCCATTTTATATTCATTTAGTATTAGTTTCATGTTTTGTGTATATGTTTCAAAATTTTATTTATGTCATGATAACAATCAAAGCTGCAGTAAGATTTTTGTACTGCCTGAGTCGACTCAACCTATGCATATAAAATACAGTACTACCTTGGATCCATGAAATACAAATATAAAAAAATATAGAGACTTTAGAACTGCTGACTGTTTTTGAATACAAAAGTCTCCATTATCATGACGTTAAATTTCTACATATACATATAAAAGAAAAAAAACTTTTGCATTTATGTATGTTTTTATGTTATAATATTTTATGCTAGCCTATGCACATTGGACAGCAAAAGTTTTTTTGTGGTGCACCGGGTGATATATATAACGATTATTTCGTTATATATTGGTTATTTTCTTAAATTATTCCTTCCCCCCTGTCTCTTTTCAATTCAAAATCAGTTTTAAGTGTCCTTCATTCACTTTCCATTTTTTTTCCCTCGCATAGTTTTTCTCTAACCGAAAAATCGGCAGCTGCTTAACTTTGTCTGTGAGAAATACACTTACATATTATTCAACCGTTTAAAACATTTCCAGATGTCTGCTATTTCCGATCGAAGCAATTCTGCATTACCTTATATGGACATCATCTCTGTTTCGCAGTTAAAATTTATGCTTACGCTTCTTTTCCTTTCTCGACAAAACCCTATAAAGAATTTAACATCTGCGCAGTAAAATCTCATGTCCCTTCGGTGTGCTTCTTTATTAGACAAAACAACACGTGTAACATTTTATTGTTTGGCAACCTTTTCCTTTCCCATCCCAGCTGGGAAACTAAATTGAATTCTTATCTTGCCGGCTGCATTTTAACTGTATTTGGCGTATACTATCCATTGTGCATGGGCGAACTTTTGTATGTTGGCGATTTTCTATCATGCCAAAAGTGGCAATTTGTTGCTATGTACGAGGGCACTTGACTCTCTGCGCTTGTCTGGTTAACCTGCTATTCTTCGTTCGGAGATTTTCTCCGAGAGCTGTAAGTGTGCCCCCCTTCGTAGTAGATGTTAAAATAAAGTGTAACTTTACAATCATCGTGGGGTTTTTTTGTACATCTGAACCTGGATACATGATCACTTCGTTCTTCTAAATGCCTTAACAAATATCTTCAACCACCAATCTCCCTTACATTGCGTAGCTAAAAATTTGGCAACCCACTATAAGTAATGTTTGGTATATTTTATCAGTACAATTTTTTAATGTTGTAAATCACTGAACATTTAAAAAAACAAAAAAAAACTTGATATTTTTTAATGCACATATAAAATTTAGATAAAACTTTCACCATTAGTTTTATAATTTTTATGAGAATGTTTTATAACATATGTCATTCTTTCACCCTTTACCAAATCCTAATGTAAATGATGATCTCAAAGAGTTGCTCTTAAGACCCCAAATATTATCTGAAGCATTATGAAATATAATAGTCCCGTTGCTTTCGTATAAATTTTTAGCTTTGCCGCTAGATGTTCCTTTAATAATCAATATTATTTTAAAACAGAAGATAAAATTAATTATCGATATATTTTGTTTGATAAAGGTGTTGTTGGAGAAACTGGCCTATGTAGTTGACGACGCCATCTAACTTATTAATAAAATTAAACATTTTGTAATTAGACAATTTTGTTCCAAACTTTATCGCATTACTAACATCAAGTGTTGATATTGAAAGTATTTCAATATACAAGTATTTCATCTATTTCAAGAATGCAATTACTCATCGTTTATAGCATTAGATCTTATTAGTTTTATATTAAACCATGTAAAGCTACAAACATATCATTTATATATTTTTTTTATATTAATCATTTTCGCAATTAATTTTCAGCAGTGAAATTACGCTTAAAATTCTAGATACGTGAATATTCATATTTCTACTAAGTGAAATATGTCCAAGACCGGGTTCGAACCTGGAACCCTTGGAATAGCTCTCCAAGTGCTATACCATCTATGCTATGAGGACGATGCCCAGCTTAGCATTTTTCATTTTACATGTTGGTTAAGCTGCAAGCCGCAGCACTGGATCCGTCTTCATGAGCACACAATTCGCGGCGTAACATGAGACACAAGAGACCCAGCATCGGTAAATCGCATATATTTTTAATGTTAAACACTTTTTCAATTAATTTTCAGCAGTGAAATTAGTTTTGAAGTTCTAGATACGTGAATATTCATACTTCTACAAAGCGTATTTCTAACTTAGTGAAAAACATCCAAGCCGAGGATCGACTCCGGAACCTTTGGAATAGCGCTCCAAGTGCTCTACCATCCAAGCTATGAGGACGATGCCCAGACGATTATCTATGTCTGTGATTTGCAACTTAACCAACATGTGAAGTGAAAAATCCTAAGCTGGGCATCGTCCACATAGTTGAGATGGTAGAGCACTTGGAGCGCTATTCCTAGGGTTCCGGATTCGATCTCCGCCTTGGACATTTTTCACTAAGTTGGTATTACGCTTAGTAGAAGTATGAATATTTACGTATCATAACATTTATAGTTTATTTACATGGATACACAAAAAATTTAGGATGCAGTAATTTATCCAAAATATTGTTTATTAGAAATAATTTCTGGAAATCGTTTTCAGTTATTATGTGTCTTAAATTTTAAATAATGCGGGTTTTGAATAATGCGGGGAATGAATAAATGACATAGAAAATAAACAGGTCCACACAAAAGAATTCTTAAACATTATTGAATATGTGCGTAAATTGCTTATATTTTATTTCACACTGAAGTATTTATTTTCAAATTGAGGCGTATTTAGCTTACTGAATGATGTTAATAGAATATAACTAAAGTTGTTCACATTTCCAGACAAAAAAAAAGTATAAATGGCCACTTACAAATGATAATTTTTAAAAGTGTGCTTCAATAGTTTAAATAAGTCTTTTGCCGGAGGTAAATTGTAGCTTGTTATGTTTCCTGCGTAAAAATGTGTAGTACATTTCTGTAGTACTACACAAATGCACTACATATTGTAGTAGTATTGTAGTCACGTTCAATACAGGAATGTAAAAAAGTGCATAAATATTTTTATACACAAGTATTTTTCCAGACTATCAACGGTAATTGTTGAATCCTTTTTCTTAAAAAGGTTATTCTTTTTTCAAAACGATTATACATGCATCATATATAACTTATTCAACAATGAAGTATTATTTAAAAAAATGCTGAATGTGTTGGAAAGTCTTTTATGTTCAATCATCGACCCGTGTTTTGTCTTTTTGTTAAATATTTATACAGAATATTGCATAACCTATTTTTAAAAATCCAATAACGTTTTTTCATGCAAAAAACCTCCATAATTTCTTTTTAATTTTCAGTTTTGCGGCAATTTGCTTAAAATTGTATAAGTTTATTTAAAAAGAAAGAGAAAAAGTTTTTGTATTAATTGCTGAATTTTTTTTCCTTTAATGCATTTTTTAAACTCCACTTTCATTTCTATGGCAAATGAAAATTTAAAAATCAGAAAAAGAATCGCATGTTACAGTTGAAAACGTAGATTTTTACTGTAAAATACTTTTTTGTAATATATATATATATATATATATATATATACGTTTTTTAAATTTATTAATGAGTTGCATTTTACGAACTACAATCATCATACATCAAAAATTCTACATCTAAAAATAGGTACATCTAAAAATTCACAATTGGAAGTTTTGTTAGAATAAATCGTTTCAGATTAGAAAAGTAAATATGTTACTTAGAAAAATGCACTTTTTTACTATGCATATACAAGTAAAAATTGTTGTTACAATTTCAAAGATGTGTACCAGGCATCAACGTAAAGACAAAATGACATAGAAAAAAGTGGCTCAAATAAAACATTTAATCAATATTATATAACACGCCTTCTAACCTAACGCAACTTTGACATAACTTTCAGAAAAATGAATGAAAAGCTTGTAACAGTTATTCAATATCAACACTTGATGTTAATATTACAAGAAAGTGTGGAACAAAATTATCTTGAGTTGCAAGTTGTCCAATAGAATCCACATTTAGCATATTAAAAAATGAATCTGAAAATTTTTATGTCTAACACTTGTAAAACATCTATCTAATTTTTCACTTATTTTTTCACGAATGATATTGTTATACTATTTAATAGAATAGACGTAATCAAATGTATGTTTAAAATCTATGGAATATTTGCATTGTATAATCTTAAAGACACATATGTATAAATATTTACTAAATGTATAATCTATACATATAATAAAACAGTAGGACCCGGTGTGTCTGTACATTGAAGATAATTGACAAAAATGGAGTCAGGGCGATAAAAGAAAACCAATGAAACACAAAAAAAATTTTTTTGAATTTTTTGTCTGTCTGTCTGTCTGTCTGTCTGTCTGTCTGTTTGTTCGAGGTTATCTTCGTAACTACTGAATGGATTTTTATGCGGTTTTCACTAATGAAGAATGTACACTCCCGGGCAGTGTATAGGCTTTGTTTCATCAAAATCGGACAACAGACAAAAAAGTAACAAAAAGAAACAAAAGAAACTATTAGGTGCGCTGCTCACGTTTTTTAGTACATAACGTTTTTTAGTACATATAAAATCCAATAGATGTCACTGTGCGATTTTAAAACGCGCTATCGTTATGTTTTCGCCAGTCTACTTAAGTATGAGAAAGTTTCAAGCTGGCTGTCGTTCCATGTGGTTTAGTCGGTAGAACGTCAGTGCGCCATACTGATGGCCCGGGTTCGATTCCCAGCATGGAATTTTTTTTCACTATGTTGGCATTAACGCCTATAAGCAATTAAAAGAATTTGAAATATTGTATTCAAGGCGAATTTTCTCTCTGGGAAAATTTCCTTGCATTAATATGTCAGTGTAATTTTTTTTTCGATTTAATTTTTTTTTTCGAAACTTTGTTTTTCTTAAAAAATTACAGTAAATATTTGATATTTCCCAACGTTTTTTGAATGATCGACTTGCTTTTTTTTTTTTTTTTAATGTATGTCTGAACCTTATCTAACTACTTCTTCAAGATTTCTTTAGATAAACCGACCAGCGTAGCGGGCGAAGGCCGCTATTTTTTTTATAAATCAGGTGGCTTCGACAACTATTCTGACCAGTTTCACCAACAAAACCTTTAATCAAACGAAATATATTGATACTTAAATTTATCTTCTATTTTAATATATTGATTATAACGGAAAAATGTAACAACATTGCTGAAAAACTATGCTTCAGATAAAATTTGGGGTGTTAAGAGCAACTCTTTCAGTTCATCATTTACATTAGGATTTGGTAAAGGATGAAAAAATGACATACAATATAAACCTTTAATCATGTGAATTGTAAAATTAATAGTAAAAGTTCCATTTAATTTTTATGTATGCATTAAAAATTAATCCCCTTATATTAAATTGAACAATTTGGTGTTTTTATATAACGGAGAAAATATTATCCACTAAAAAAAAATTCCTTTTGTTTTATGAAATTTTCAGTGTTTTATTAAATTAAACAATTGTACTGATAAAATATACGAAATATTACTTATAATGGGTGGCCAAATTATTAGCTAACCAACAATTTTTTTATTGGCAATCTTGGTTACATGTTTTTGTGTCGACAACATTGACGCGTTACATTTGTTACACTGTTAAAAATCTTGTCTTAGTTTGTATTAAATTTTTGTGCTCAGAAGCTGCCACTGTATGATGGTGAAATCTTGAACCAATATTTAGAACTCCTGTTGAAGAATAGTTCCAATAGTTGAAACTAGGTTGATATAGGAAGCTCCAAATATTTGTATTAGATTTCATTATCTTATGGTGGCAGCTACTGAGCACCAAAATTTGGTTCAAACTAGAACAAAAATTTTAACAGTGTAGGAGTAAGGGACATCCGGTAAGGGACTTTTATAGCATAACGTGTATGAGGGATGCAATGGAAACACTTGGTTATTTAAATATTTTAATTTATTTATGACGAATCATAATCTCTGAGAAATGTGTAAAAAAAAAAAAAAAAAAAAAAAAAAATATATATATAGTAGCTCCAATTTTTGTCTGTAATGATAATGAATGTTTAAAAAGAAATCATAAAAAACCTATACGTAGCAGATCTAGAGAAGCACGATCAGCAAGGGTAGGTTCGACGAAATATTGAATAATTTGTCTTGTGACACTCGTAGTGATTGAACCCTCTTATTGACCCAGTCAATTTCTACTTTAGGGCGTAAGTTTGCTTTTTATTTATAAACTCATAAATATTTTGTTAATATACCAAAAATAGTATAAGAAACCAGCAGTAAACAACAACAAAACAAAATGTCATATTCATAGCAACGTAATGTTTAGGCGTATAAATAATAATTTGGCCAATCACTATTACCATATAGCAAACAAATATATGACAATTTTAAAATCAAATGAAAAAAATTAATGTATTTTGTTTCTATTATATATGTGATAAAACAGGTATATAAAAGATAAAATTTTAGTAAATCGTATTGCCAAAGACATTTTTTCTCAACCATAATTACAAACGAAAATACAAAGTTTATATTTCATAAAAAACTTCAATAATAAAAAGCAATAGAAGTAATGATAGATTTTATATTTTATATTTCTTCTTATCTGAAACCATCTAAATCATGTTCAAAGAAACGAAATCAAACTTCAAATGCAACCAGAGATTGCGGCAATATTTGTTCTTCTTTTACGATGAAACTGAAAGTTAATCTTGTTTTCCGGAGAAAGATTAAATGTTTCTTGATTGCTTCAATCGATGTCCATAAGATCGTTTTTTAAGGGGACAGTTCACTTTTTCTTTAAAAATAAGATTTAAATTTTGAAGTCACTGCGTTTCAGTGTATACTTAAACGTACATTTGAAAAGAAATTGCATACTCCGTTAATATTTTGAAATAATTTTAAAAAGTTCATTTTTTTCATTCTTGCTAGTTTTTTAAATATTGATATTTTTGTGCAGAATTTTTTTTTAGTTTTTAAATGCGCACATTAACCAGGACATTGCATAGATTGTAGACGCATCTAATAATAGAATTTATATATATATATATATATATATATACAATATATATATATATTTACAATGTATATTCAATATTTAGTTTTTGTCGCAAAGACTAGTATTATACTATATTGATTTTTTAATAACATTACATAATTATTCCAGCTTATGAAATTAAATCTCTTTTTAAAAAACTAATTAATTAATATGAAATATATAATTTCCTAATCCACCCTTGAAAATGTTTATTCCAATACACTTAAATTTAAAAAATTGTTTTAATTATGTATATTCCTAAAAAAAAACTTTTAATATTTAAATTCCTAGTAAATTTCACTATAATTTTCCTATGTTTATCAACCCCCTTTAAAACTTTTTTTTTAAAATACAAATTATTCCGTTCTAAAAGACTTAGTTATTCAAACTCTTACTTTTTTTCAGTGTAAAATTTAGCATCTTAGACTTATTACGTGTTAAAAACCACATTTTTATTTATTTTTTATTTTTTTATAGTAAAAAAGTTATCGGTTATGAGATAACTTCGATTTTTGTAGTCATCTCGACGCCAGAAATAAATTTTTATTTACAAGTTAGGCATCAAGATTTGAGGCTTTTGAAGATTCTACGAAAAATATTACCACCAACAAGTTGTTATTCATAAAGTTTCATTGCGCCGGAAATAATGAAATATTCGCTCTTTTTTTTTACCCTAAATGGATAATATGGTCAGCTGAATTTTTCATTGTATTCTTACGGTAAATATAGTTAAATACAGATGCTCCGGTCAGAATTGTTAGATGTGGTAGGATAATATCGTATCACAAACATCCGTAGTGAAAATGAAATAAAATAGGTATGAAAAGATGCTCCAAATCGATTCTGATAAGAAATGACATTGAGACATTGAGAGAACATGAACTCTATTTATTTCTCACACGCATATTTATGTTTCATGGTTAAAACTCATCCCTTATAAAACTTGTTCATTTAATTAACAGCGAAAACATATTTATGTGTCTACCTAATTTTTATAATAATATTTAATAAATCATGCCAGATTTTTTTTTTTTTAAATGTACATTACACTGTAAAAAAAAGGGTCGATCTACTAAAAAAATTTTAGCGATCATTGCAATTACTAAAAAGTTTTTTGTAATCCTACTCGGTTACAAAAAAAGTGTAAGAATTACTAGAAAATAGCTAGCAACGAATAGAGTTAATAGTTTTATATTTTTAATAGCTATTACTAAAACTCACTGGGCGCGGCTGTGATAGCCTAGTGGTCATAGCAACGAACTCCAGGCTGAAAGGTCTCGAGTTCAATGCTGGACACCGCCAAATACGCACCAAATGATGAGTGTAAGTACTCGTAAAATAAAGGGATTATGAAAATCCTGTCGGAGCAATGTTTGGTGCTGCCATCTATTGCGACTTTGCCAAAAATCTTCCGCTTAAGAAGTCTGTCTTCTTACTCACTGAAGGAAGCTCCCGCCCTTCGGGCACACGTAATGGTTGTTAAAAATAATTTTGGAGCTATTACTAAAATTTGCTTTGTGGCTCATACTAAAAAGTTTCAAGTTAGTTATATAAAAAATTCTTTTGTTACGTTTACAAAAGAAATGCTTATTTCACTTGGAAAAAAAAGTTCTTAATGGTTACTGAAAAATGCTGTGGAATAAAAATTTACTAAAAAAATTTTAGTAACCTCTTGAATTTTTTTTTTTTTTTTTTTTTTTTTTTTTTTTTTTTTTTTTTTTACAGTGTATGTAATATCGTACTAAAAATCCATTTTAGTCGGGATTTTCTACTGTCCGTCATCTTTTCTAATTCTGACAATTATTTTGGGATCTAACACGGCATGCAATAACGTCAAATTCCTCTTTAATGCCTTAAATGAAAAGGCTTACATGAAGAAAAACATTCTAATTAATCATTCTTTTTTTATGTACATTCCTTAAATGAAGTTTAATATACAATGTCTTTTTCGCTTAAGTTACATTACTTTTAAAAAATAGTAAAAAAAAAAAAAAAAACTACTGAGTCTTTTAAAAGTATTAGCTAAATTTTTACGTTTAATTAACCTTGAATAAGTAGTAAAGATATTGTGTGAAAGTTTATAAACAATTTTTAATATTAATTTTAAAAAGGAATACACCTTTTCAATTAGTTTTAATTTTATATGTGATTTATATTTGTATTATAAATTCGGAATAAAAACTTCTTTAGAAACAAAGCTTTACTGTAAATTATTAAAATAAAATAAAATTTTTATCTCATTCTTTAATAATAAAGTTAAATACTGTGCTACATTGTACTATTAAACTACAACAAGGTAAAAGGTTATAAAAAAAGTTGTTATCCAATCTTTTCATATAATTGCTCTCATTAGCAATATTTTCAATATTATACTTGTGATGATTGTGAAGATTACTTATTTAGTAATTTAATGAATTTTATTTATAATGAAATTTAAAATAAATATTTTGATCCTCATTTCTGAGTGTAAGAAAATCTAAATCAATATTGCATAAGCTATATGGCAAAAGGTGACTGGTAACTAGTGAATTTAAATATCTAGAAAAAGAAATGAGGTATTGAAGAAATTGAATACATGAGGTTACCTTGAAATTTGTGTAAGCTGAGTAGTGCAAGTCATATATTTCCGCGTACCCTTTTCCTGAAACCTCAGAGAGGACCGTCAACAAGTTGAAAATGTACAAAATTCTTTTGAATAACTCTGTCCAAGTTGATGTAAAACCGTTCAAACAGTAGATTATGATTAAGAAGCTTATTTTGATAAAGTGAGTTGATTTTCATGAGGATAGCATATATACTCCTAGAGAATTTAAGGTTTCCATAAAAACAGTTCCAAATTTTGCCAAGTTATTTTCTTATATTTTGCAAAATTCTTAATACTAAGAAATGTTCTTTTTAGAAGTTAAATCAAACTACATTGTAACAACACTATGTAATCAGAATTAAACGTTATAAAATTTTCTTGAAAATAGAGAAGATGTACAAAATAATACTATTTCCTTGCACATGCATAAATGCAATCAAAAAATCAATCATAATATAGCCTGAAAATTCTGAAAATTAGCGTCGATAGAATAATCTAAAAATCCGTATGAAGCAAAAAGATGAGGGGCTGTATCCATGTATCCATATTTATATTGCATATATTTTGCAATTAGCCTTCGACATACACTGTAAAAAAAATTCAAGCGGTTACTAAAAATTTGTTAGTAAATTTGTATTCCACAGAATTTTTTAGTAACCATTACAAACTTTTTTTTTTGCAAGTGAAACAAGCATTTCTTTTGTAAACTGAACAAAAGGATTTTTTGTATAACTAACTTAAAAATTTTTAGTATGAGCCACCAAGCAAATTTTAGTAATAGCTCCAAAATTATTTTTAATAACCATTACGTGCGCCCGAAGGGCAGGAGGTTCCTTCGAGCTGCATCCAGATTTCTGAAGCGGAAGATTTTCGGCAAAACTGCAACAGATGGCAGCAACAAACAGGATTCTCATAATCCCTTTACTAACGAGTACTTACCCTACAGGAATCCGGGGAGTACTTGGCTGAGGCCAGTATCGAACCCGGGACCTTTTAGTCTGGAGTCCGTTACTATAACCACTATGCTATCAAGACCACACCAGGTGCGTTTTAGTAATAGATATTAAAAATATAAAACTATTAACTCTCTTCGTTGCTAACTTTTTTCTAGTAACTCTTACAGATTTTCTTGTAACCGACTAAGATTACTAAAAAATTTTTAGTAATTACAAGGATCACTAAAGTTTTTGTAGTCGATCGACCCTTTTTTTTTACAGTGTATTCGGCATAATTTAATTGCACTATGTTAACAAATAAGTTTCTTTTCTGGTCAGATTCTGTCCAGTTTTACGGGTATTATTCATTAGAACTTTCAGGTTCTGGTTATTGCGAATTGATGGAAATTATTTTAACTTTCTTCGATTGGATTCCAGTTCTATGGATATATTTTTGGTTTCGAATAGATTTTCATGTTCCGTTTAGATGGAATTTTTAGGTTCTAGTCGGGTGTCATTTCGCTGAAAATTATTTTGACTTCCTCGGTACGGGTTATGGTTCAATAGTACTGAAACAAGTGATCAATTAGCCTAACGGTTTATAGGCTCTTTTGAATGAGCCTAAAAAATTAAACAGTTTGAGAAATGAAATTCTTTATTCAAATTAGCCTAACGTTCTTCAGGCTCTTTGCAATAATCTTGAAAAATATTATGCTAATAGGAAAAATGCAGATGAACCTGCAATATGCTCGGTTCTTTGTAAACAGTTTACTAGACCCTTTGCAAAAAGCCGGATTTTGCAATTACTCTACGACATATATATTACATAATTGGATTGTACTATATTGGCAAATATAATTACTATATTAAAAATTTTCATTATGGAGATTATTACACCTGACATACTATGTCTATAGCATTGTGCTTTCAAAGTTTCATATTTTGAATCATATTACATGTCAAGAAAATCACTTACCTATTTTTTTTTCGAAAATTTGCTGGTAATAATTTTGATTTGCTCGGATCGGGTTATGGTTCAATGGTACTTAAAGAGGTGGTCAATTAACCTAACGGTATATAAGCTCTTTTGAATGAGCCTAAAATATTTTGCAGTTTGAGAAATGAATTTCCTTATTCAAACTAATCTAACGTTCTTTAGGCTCTTTGCAAAAAGCCTGAAAAATTGCATGCGAATTGGAAAAACTGAGATGGATCTCCTATTAGAGTCTTTGCAAACTGTCTACTGGGCAATTTGCAAAATGTCAGATTTTGCAATTACCCTACGACATATATATTACATAATTGGGTTTTACTATATTGACAAATATAAATAGTATATTATTTTTTTTTCATTGCGGAGTTTATTTATTACACACCAGACATACTGTGTCTATAGCATTGTGTTTTCACAGATTTCATATTTTGAAATCATATTACATGTCCACAAAATCACTTACCTATTTTTTTTTCTTTTCGAAAATTTGCTTCACAGCATTACGTACATCGCAAATTTTATTAGGAGAAATAGAAAATTTTGAAAAAAAATAGAAAATATCCAATGCCAAAACATCCTTTTTGATATTAATAATTACACTTTAGTAAACTACAAATGTATTTATATTGTACAAATATTGTATGGAGAACAAACATACAAAATATATATGTTAGAAAAACGTAATTTAATTCAGTCCGCGTTAAAGAGTTTTCAATAAAATACAATTATTGTTACAATATTACAGTGAGATTAAGTTTTAAATGCAGATAACGTCTGTGTAATAAGGAGAGGTCCAACTATATAATATCAGATTTTGATTATTTTAATATATGTCTTTCAATAAAAACATTACTTTTGTTATTAATAATTACAATTTAGTAAACTACAAATGTATTTATACTGTACAATTTTTGTATAAAAATGAACGCATACAAAATATAGATTCTAGAAGAACATAGTAAGATATAATCCCGAACATATTGTATATCGCGTGCTTGCAAAATAAATTCTCTATAACATTCTTTATTTTTTTTTTCAAATATTTACTCCACACCACTTTCTATGCTGCAATATTTACTGGGAAATCTGTCAAAAATGAAAAAATAATTAAAATATAATAATAAATAAAATAAAAATAAAATAAAATAAAATTTGTAAAATATAGTTTTTAAAAATACTAATTATAATTTAATGAAATACAAGTTTAAATATATAGTAAAAATTTTGTATGGAGATATAAAAGTACAAAATATAGATTTTATAAAAAACGTAATTTAATACAGCACGCGTTAAAGAAGTTTCAATAAAATACAGTTATTATTACAGTGTTACAGTGAGGTTATGTTTAAAATATAGAATGAGTCTGTATAAGTCGGAATGGATCGGCATCGATATAATTTTCCATAGAAGAAAATATTCCGCTGTACTAAATTTCATTCTATTTCTATGAATTCGCATGGACTTTAAAAATATTTCCGATTTAGACAGATTTCCGTCTTACATCGAGTTCGCCTTAGAGAGTTTTCAATGTATGTAAGTTGTTTCTATTATTGTAACATTGCACGTAAGAAATATCTGTATCATTGTACATTTTCAAAACTTAAACTATTGTAAATAGTATTAATATTTTACGTATTGTATATATGCAATAACTTATACACACAGACAACCACACACACATAATAATATAGATAATACTATCTTGTTCTATACAAGAAGAACACATCTTGTTCTACTTGTTAAGATTGAAGCTTCTTAATATTGCGAGAATGCTACAAAATATTAAAATGTATTTAAAATACAATGTGCAGCTGCATAAAATATAAAGCAGAAATATAAATAGTAAATCATTATTTTATACTATTTTTTAAATTAAATCTTTAATATATAAAATGCTCTTAACGTGATGATCTAAATTAATTATCTAACTTTCACAAACGGATCACCAAATTCCAATTATCAAGATTCCATCTTATTGATAATCGTTAGTGGACTACTATGCTGGAATGTGAAATTCAAATTAATGTTAATTATATTCAGATTATATATTATTCAGTTGTTATATTCAGATTTCTTTTAGCATTTTAAATTTTCTTTAAATTTATGTTTTTCTTTTTAATTTTTAATAATTTTTAATTTTACTTATATCTTAACTAATTTCTTTTTAATTTTGGATTTTGGAATATGTGCATTACTTTGTTTTAAACATTTTAAATTTGATTAAAGAAAATTATTTGGTTTTATAATTATTTTAAAATTAAATGTTTTGATGACAAATGGTAAATTTTTTCGAAAGAAATATTAGATGAAACATGCTTGGCGATCTGTGATCTCACTTGCCGATTTTTTTTTAATAATTGTAGTATATATTTAGAAAGTTTATTATAATATATCAAGAAAAAAACACTTTGATTTTTGTTATGTGATGTCTAATTATTGGCCTGGATATATTAAAAACATATTTTAAAGAATAAAAATTGGGTGGGAAAGTGATAATTACAATAAATTCAAAAAACATTAAAATAATTATAATAATAATTCTTAGAATTTATACAATAAATGTTTCACTAATATACAAATATAGTATTACATTTATATTTTAAATTTATTTACATAGTTTTTCCATGCATTTTTAATAGATTTTTTTTCTTTGTGTGTGTATGTATTTTTTCTATAAATGAAGGCATAGCCTTGTTATTAATTTCAATTATATTATGTCACTTACATTAAACACTGCATCATTTAAATATGCATCAAGATCATATTCATATATTTTATTTCATCCAATTTACTCTGTATATAATACTGAAGAAAAAAATAAAAAAATGACATTTTTCAGAGAAGTTTATTTAACCCTTTCGGGTCTGGTGTAATATTAATAGTACATGTAATTTAATTGTGTATTATTTTGTTTTAACAAATACTTCTGTTACCATGCACACGTAGTAGTGTTAGTATATCTCTATGCGTTTACTTTATGACATCAATTATTTTATTTAGGCATTCTGTTACATCGATAGTTATTATCATTCTCTTATTTATCTTTGCGCGTTTGGTATTCTTTTATTTTAAACATATATTTCACAGTTTAATTTAAAATAAAAGTTACTTTCAGGATAGAATCATGTGCAATCCAGCTCAAAAAGTATTAGAAAAATTGTAATATAAATTATATTTACTGCAATACAATATTTTCTTAACATCTCCAAATGCTTAACTTAGCCTATTGTCATATGGATATGAATTGAATGGTATGCAAAACAACAATAATCGTTATGTTTCAGACAATGAATTTTTCGTTAAACATTATTTAATCTATTTGAACAGCCAGTGTTAATGTTATTAACGTAAAAGTAGTGTTTCTAAAAACTGAGAATAAATCCGAACCCGAAAGTATTAACTTCGGAGGCATTTTCTTTCTTACTAAAAACTCTTTTTATTTTTCTGGTATCAGCTTGTGTTTTTTTATGTTACAGTTTATTTATTAGACAAGTTCGCTTACCTTCTACTTTAGATTCCGAAAGTCGTCTGAATTTGTAATTAACAAATTTAGAAGCCCGTTTCGTGCGATGCTATCATGTTCGCCTAAGTTAATAAAACAAGAAAAAAGTGGAGTTACAAGACCGAGAGGAGTTCTTTAATGTTGTAAACAACTGTTATGTCAATGATTAATTTGTTGTGAGATAAAGATTTAGAATACTTTGGAAAAAATTTCATGATTTCGAACCCAGCAGATAAAAATAAATGAATGAACACTGAAAAAATATTTTGTATAGAAATAATCTTTTCTGATTTTTATAAAAATAGCTTTATTTATTCTTTTTTAAAAAGTTTTAAGAAGCTTGTACTATTTATCACTAATAAAACTTATCTTCTTGTCACTGCATTTCAGAACGTATGTAAATTTTATTGTTTTTGAAACGGTAAAACTTCATTACATGTACTTGGAGGAATTTTTTTATCATTGACTGTAATGTTGTAAGAGCATAGTTTTAAGACTATCGTTGTAAATTAACTACGAAAGCTACGCATTGAATTTCCCATAGCAAATGTACTATAGTACAGGGTGATTATAATTAAAGTGGCAGTTTCAAAACGCTCTAAAAAGCGAACCACTCGTTAGAATGGCGTCAAAATTTAACAGCATATTATTGAAGAAGGGGAAAAGAACATGAAGCAAAAAAAAAAAATAAAAAAAAAAAAAGTTCCAAATTTGAGTGACAGATGGCGCTGTAAGCGTCAGTGTACGGCCTCAGGAGAATTAAAAACCGGTTAGATGGATGCTTTTTATGCAGTTTTTGGCCTCAGGACAATTAAAAACCGATTGAAGGGATGCTTTTTATGAGGTTTTTGGCCTCAGGACAATTAAAAACCGATTTTTCCCATCCGATGTGATACGACCTTGCCGTGGTGGATGGGTTTACGTAACTAACAGTATCACACGCGTACAGTCATACACACTGAACAATACAGCTTGTTTATATCGTGTAACTTACGCCTTAGCCGTTGTTTTACGATTTGTCCTTTGTAGTCGAAATTCTGACGCTTACAGCGCCATCTGTCGCTAAAATTTGGAACTTTTTTTGGTTCATGTTCTTTCCGCCTTCTTTAATAATACGCTGTTAAATTTTGACGCCATTCTAACGAGTGGTTCGCTTTTTAGAGCGTTTTGAAACTCGGACTTTAATTATAATCACCCTGTACACGTTATTAATATAGAAAAAATTAATTGTATTCAGAGTATATTCACGACAGTTATAGCTTCGAATGACTGATAGATCGAAGTTATAAACATTTCTCAGCTACATTGAGAGTTACTTAAAACAAAAACTTCAATATATTTGACAGTTGAGTTAGTGTTTTGTTGATGAACTTGGAGCTATTTTAGAATAAATTACTGCATATTTTACATTTCCAATTATAAATTATGTGATGCTTTAAAAAGTAAATCTAGAAATGAATCTTGGATGACAATCTAGGTCTAGTTAGTTCTCGAATCGCATAGTAAAACGCAATCGGTTTGCGAAGCTGTATCATGTCGGAAAATACCGAAAAACTTTATTTCAGATGTTGAGTCTTGGGTTTATCATTATATTTT